>CM044319.1:71280000-71635000 GCA_024291935.2 Okapia johnstoni | reverse complement strand
TTCTGCTAGTTGTTTTACATATCATTGAAAGTGGGTATGAGTGTTTCCAGCTATCATTGCTGAATTATGTTTCTCTCTCTGACCTTAGGAGGGCTCTTCTTGGCTGTATTTTACCCTCTTTCAGTCTTCTAAACTTCTGGATGTTTTGCTGTTTTGCTTGTATCAGAGCTTCCAGCCTTCTTTTCATTGCTCCCTACAAAGATTTCCATTGTTTTCAACAGTAGCCTTAGCTATGGAGTAAAGGGCAGAGATGCAGAGCTCTTTCTCCTACAGGCTTGCCTTTTCTCCAGAAGTGATGTGTACTGCACAGGTGCTGGGGGCAGGGATCCCCTTTTCCAGGAACCAACTCTGTCCTTTGAGTGGGCAGTGAGGGCAGACTGCCAGATCCTAGTCTAAACTTTCCCTTCCTAGCATGGAACCTCTGCCCTAGTGGTGAGGGTGGTCTGGACCCCAATACTCATGGCCTCATGCACCTAGGGAGAATTTGTACCCTATCACTGGGGCCTGGGTGGGTCATTTTGACCATGGCCTCCTGATGTAGAACCTCTGCAACTTGGGACAAGGTAGGGTTGGTGGATGAGAATGCTAGTAAGCTGCCTCTCCAGGGATACAACTGTAGCCCCAGACCAGGAGCTGGGGAGAGGTACCTGAACGTGCTTCCAACAGAGTGTCCACAGCGAAGAGCTGGTATACAGGCAGCAAAGTCCCTTAAATTCTGTAGACCTTCTCTATTTTGGTAGAATTTGGAAAGATTTTCTTGAATGAATTTTTCCCCATTTCCTCTATGCTCTTAGGACAGTATCCAGATGTCTTAAATATTGTATGTTTGTGTGTGTGTACGTTTTAATGATTTTCACAAGTTATATTGTTGTTTTTCTGGGGGAGTAGGTTTACAGAGTTTTTTCTCCATCATTCTTGAAGTCCCCCCCCCACACCCCGGGGATTGTAGAATAATTTTTTAGCATTTGTTTTTCACTCAAAAATTGGTTTTGGTTACCAATGCATACACTGTTACATGAGGAACATTTGTCTTAACATATAACTGCAACATAATTTACTAATTTTAGTGAAGAATTATATACTTATTGATAGTTTATATTGGGCAGATATTAAATATTCCATAAGCAGTTTTCAGTATCTCAGAACTCTAAATCTTATTGTTGATATCTCAAGATTTGGAAAAGTTAGAAAATAATGTAATTAAGGAAACTTTAACTTTACTGTAATTACCCATCTTTTTTTTTCCCTTTCTAATTACCCATTCTGATGGAGTGGTGGTTTTTGTTGTTCAGTCACTAAGTTGTGTCCAACTCTTTGCGATCCCATAGACTGCAGCACACCAGGCCTCCCTGTCCCTCACTATCTCGTGGATTTTGCCCAAGTTTACATCCATTGAATCGGTGATGACATTCAACCATCCTATCCTCTGTTGCCATCTTCTCCTTTTGCTTTCAATCTTTCCCACCATCAGGGTCTTTTCCAGTGAGTCAGCTGTCCATATCAGGTAGCCAAAGTATTGGAGCTTCAGCTTCAGTCCTTCCAATGAATATTCAGGATTGGTTTCCTTTAAGATTGACTGGTTTGATCTCCTTGCTGTCCACGGGACTCTCAAGAGTATTCTACAGCACCACAGTTCAGAAGCATCGATTATTTGATGCTATGCCTTCTTTATGGTCCAACTCTCACATCCATACGTAACTACTGAAAAGACCATAGGTTTGACTATATGGACCTTTGTTGGCAAAGTGATGTCTTTGCTTTTTAATACACCGTCTAGATTTGTCATAGCTTTCCTTCCGAGAAGCAAGCAATGGAGTGGTAAGAATATATGATTTGAATTAGAGGACCTGAGATTGATCCCAGTTCTGCCTCTCATAAGCTTTTGACCATGGGTTGTTTCTTTTTTTCCCCTAAAATTCAGTACCTCAACTAAATGATCCTGAAGCTCCTTTGGTTCTGCATTGATTCTAAGATCACAGTTCTACTATTTTTTACTTTCTATATCCTTCAGTTCATACAGTTGGACTTCATTCCTAGTTACCTTTTTACTGCTAATTTCTCCAATGTGAATTCACAGTGCAAAAAAAAAAAAAAGGAAAAGAAAAAAAGATAGTTTGTTGGGCTTCATATTTCCTTGGCACTTTCATAGCATGATATTATTGATATACCCTAATTCTTAAAACTGTGTCATAGAGAGTTTCAATGACTGTCTCAGTGACCACAGAAAAAAGTCACAGAAATGAAATATGACGTTAGTTTCTGAATACTGACTTTTTCTATTGAAACAGAATGCCTAAGGCAAATTGACACTGCTGTGTTTCGCCTGGGTGTCCTCTTGGAAATGAAGCTAAATATAGAGGAATCCAATAATTCCAGAACCTAGATCAAATGTTTCTCAAAAAAATTTTGGATCCCTCTGTGTATTCACTTGTTCAGATTTTTACTTAGTGGTCACTATAACCACAGAGAGGGTTTGTGATCAGAATCTTAAAACATTAAAGGTAGTTTTTTCTTCATTGGAATAACTTCCTTCCTGGATAACTCTTAAGGGCACTAGTTTCTTCCTAGCTCATGTATTTAAATTGACAGACTATATTTTAAGGGTATATCACATTCTGGACTTATGCTATTTTTAGCTGGAAACCTGAGGTCTATGTATGTGATATTCCAAATCGATACATTCATGCTTAATCTCCTAGAAAATGACACATGGATACTCATCCCCCTTATACACCAATTGTTTTACTTATTAAGCTGAAACTGTTTTTGTTTTTCATAGATAAGTCTGTTGAGGCTGAAGTTTGTTGAGTTGCTATGAAAAGCCACTGAGTCACTCTATTTCCTAGAAAATCCTCTTCACTTATACATTCTTTTGGAGAAATTTAGGGCCCAAGTCAGAGTCAACTAAAGGTATTCAAATAAATTCTTTTTGGTCCACATCCAGAGTGAGAGTCTTTTAAGACCTAATCAAATGACTAATAGTGACTACTTTCATCTCAAATATATTTTTCTGGCTTTTGTTAAAGTAGAGAGAAATCTGTTCAGCAGTCACAAAGTGACTAGTCATTAGAGTTCTTTTTGTGGCATAATGTTTAACTCAGATTGAGGGAAAATTGCCTAACATTCCTTGGAGACCAATTGCTTCCAACCAGACTGGTTATTAAATTATTCCAGTTCAGACCTATGATTGTTACATGTACCTTCATACTTAATTCACTGAGAGCAAGCACATTTTTATTTCAACTAAGCATTAAATTCTCTAAATTAATCCTGGTTCTATAGGGTTGAGTAATAGTTCTTAGAAAGTGGCTACACTCTGCTCCCTGACTTTCACTGATGAGCAGCGAATGCTTTCACTCCTTTTGACCTTGACATCCCAGAGGGATCTTAATGATACCTAATGTGTTTAAGTCATTATAGACATTTTCACACAGTTTCCACTTTCTCACATCTTGCCAAATATTTCCAGTTGCCTTTTAAGCACAAATTTGACACTGAGTTAGAGAACTATGTAGAAACTAAAACATTAATCTGTCTTTGAAAAGTAAAGTATTCTGGATGTAAATCTAGATGTTTACAAACCTGCTTGATTAATTTATGAAAGTATGCCATAACAAATATATTAGATCAATATAAATAATACTGATTACACTACAAATAAATGAAATCATTTTCATTTCTACTAGGTTTAACCAATGGAAATGCTCTTTTCATAGGCAGCTTTATGAGGTTCACTAATATATTCAAAGATTGAGACATACAAACTGAAATTCCTTAGGTTACAAAGGAAAATGTTAATGAAATTAACCACTAATGCTCAGACACTAGGTATTTAAAATATTAATTCTCCAAATTTACATAATTTTTTATCCATTGTAGTCATTAGTGGCAGAGTACTTTTCAGAGAGGGTCTGTCTTAGCACATCTTTAAGTATATTCAGCAGATAAATACTTTTATCTGAAGTCTTGGTAAGGAACTAACTTCTAGTATTATTGTCTAAAAGGAGGGATTAGTAAAACTATCAAGGTGATTGAGTGAACTGTCTTCTCTCCTATCAAATTAAAAAAAAAGAACAAATTAAAAGAAAATAATAGATACGATGTAGGGAATCTATAATTTTAAAAAAAGACTTGATTATACATATTAACCCAATCATAATGTTTATGTAACTTATTTGGATCTGGATTAAAACAAACCAACTGTTAACAGCAATCACAAAAGCAGAAAAAGAATCAGGGAAATTTCAGTACTAACAGGTTATTTGTTATTAAGATTTCTTTTTTCTTAAATCTCAACAGCTTTGTTTATTCTATTACTTCTTTCTGGCCTTTCTCTACCAAATCACTTTGTGCTCAAATCCTAGCTATATGTCAAGGCCTAATTCAAATGCCAGCTTCTCTATAGATTGTTCTTTCATTTTCCACACTGTGAAAGTATATATATATATATACACACACACACACACATACACACACACACGCACACACATTTTCTTACTTTTATATTGTCTTAGACTGTAGTTACTTACTTTATATGCTGTATTGTACAAACAGAAGCTTAATGACAGGCTGGGATGTAGGCATTATTCCTTTTTGAAATCCACAAAGAACTTGGACTCATGCATTATTTTAATCAACATTTTAACACTGGTTATCTGGAAGTTTTTTGTTTGTTTTGTTTTATTTTGTTTTGCTTGAAAAGTTGCTGGACAATCTCATTTTAGTTAGGGAGCTAGAAATGCATATATATTGGTACAATCAATGCATAAAAAATAGAACCTACACAAAGTGCAAAGAGGAAAAGGGGAAGGGAGTCTCATTCTGCCCATGTAGAACCCAGGTCAGGTCAAATATTTCAGCAAAATTTTGAAGGAGAGGTAGGATTTTTTTTTTAATCTTCCAAGTTATTCTTCTTATCCATCCTTCAAGCATCTACCATTTTTTTTTTTATGACACCAATCTCATGTTGGCCCCTTATTGTATAGTTAGTCCCTTATAGTATAGCTGATCTTCCATCAACTATAGCACAGGAATAAAATTATTTAGCATGGCACACACATATTTAGCACATGGCCCATATTTTAAACTTCATTTAACACCACTAATACCCAATATACTTCAGTTATATCTAACGGCTTGCAATGTGCTAGACTTCTTTCTCTGTTGTGCCTTAGAGTATTGTATGTTTTGTGTTGTTTTGTTTAGCCTCAAATCCCCTGTCCTTCAGGATAATTATTATGTATCTTTCTAATTTTTTAACTTTTTTTCATTTAGCTTCCATCAGAAATACCTCAGCACAAATGTGATAACCTCCCCTACCTCCTCAGTATTTACAAACACTGTCTGCCATGGCCTTCTCCTAAGTCAAGATTTCTTTAACCTCTTGTTCTTCAGACATGGAAGTTTTTCTTTTTCTATTTCTTCTGTTCTTGCTGCATCTTGTACATATTTCTATTATAGTTAGTGATTTAACTTTTCCAAGTCTTAGCTATCTTGTCTATAAAACACAGAGAGTAAACCAGAATAATCTCTAAAGTCACCTCCAGCTTTAATGTTCTTTAACAGCCACTGTTCCTGAGAAAGGCCGTTCAAGTGACATTCAAAGCAGTGTTACCCAACAGATGGGATTCACTGGCAAATCATAATTGAGCCACAATTGATACTAATCTATTAATTAATTCTTAGCTCCTATGATTATGCAAGGGTAATGTATATAAATTCTCCAAGTTGGTTTCTACCTTTAACCTATCTATGGCTTTGTTTCTTCTTTGTTGCTTGATCTTACTAGGTTTTGCTTAAATTTTGTTTGTTTTGCCAATTTAAGAAATTTTAATTATGATATTCTCAGTTCTATAATTTATCTCCCTATGGTTGCTGAGGTTAATATTGTGCTTTAGTTGTTGATAAAATCTTAAGACTGTAAAAATATGAATTTTCATCTTTTTCTAGTATTGAAATGCTTTCTTTTTTTATATACTACATTATAACTTCTGAAATACATTTATGTTCAACTAGTGAAGTAGGAATCATGACTTTTCCCCAAATGGCTAGCCAGTTATCCCAAAGTCATTTATCAGATATCGCATTTGTTCCTCAAATAAAATAACATATTTTATGGGTCTATTTATTCTTATGTTAGTAGTAATCCCTTTAAAATTTTACTGTTATTCTAGATCATGTTTTGATTTGGATGGAAAACAACATTCTTACAGTATTTGTTTTTAACTTTTTGAAAGTTAAATGGGAATAAATTATTATGCTTGATACCAAGCTTCCTATTTGGATGGAAAAAATAAAGATAATTCCATTTCTGTCTAGAATTGTGTATCAAGGGCATATTATTCATCTTCTGCTATCGAACAGGTCTCCCGTGTGTGCATGTGGGTACTTCCATTGTATTAGACGATTTGCTAAGCAGTTTGTGTACTTCTATCTCATTTAACCTTCACAATAGTTCTGCAGATGTGTGCTAAATTTGTTTGTTTTACACACAAGGTCACTGACACTTATGATAGTTAATTAACTTGACTATGCAGCTAGTAAACGGTGGAAACCACATCATACATAGGCCAGTTTGGTTCCAAAGCCAATGTCCCCCTAAAACATTTCCATTATATCTTTTTTATCAACCTAAGCTATGATGCTTGCAGTTATACTGGACATTTGATTCTAGCTAAAAACATTGAATTTCCTTCCTTGAAGAACTGAGAAGAGCCACAGGAAGGAAGGGAAAGCTAAAAGGAGACTATGGTCAGCCGAAATGGCTTCATTTACACTGGTCTCACTTTCGAATTTGTTAACATGTAAATAAAGATTTGTAAAAAAGCAGTCATTTTTACATCCTATCCAATGAATTCAGTGAATGTTGATATAGGCTTTTGAGAGAAGACATTATGCTTTTACAACATTCATGTAAGAACAAGATCAAAACGTGTAATGTGAACACACTTCAAAAGGATTCTGATTGTTTCTCATAATGAGCCTATCTAAAATGAAGAATACTAATTCATAACTTTGACAGATGGGTTCCTTTTAACAATACTTGGAACTTAATGTTCAGGGCCCATTTTTCAGGTTCACTCAATAATTTCCATCCATACCTACTCCAGATGCTTATAAAATCACCTCCACAATGACTAATTTTAGAAACTATTGTGATGCATATTGAAATGACCGTTGAAGTGTAGTGAATATTGAAAAGCACTATATGGCCTAATGAAAAACACAATTTTTGTTTCCCACTATCTGTTGAAAATTTATTTGGCGGCCTTGTCTCCTGGCCCTGGATGGGAACTTGGGCAGAGTGCCCATGACTTTCCTGTTCACTCAGAGATACTGAGCAGTCCTACAGTCACCTTTAAGTGACTGTCTTACTTAAGAGTATCTGTTTCAAGATGTTCATCAATATTCTGATACTTACTCAAAAGTAAAGCTTCCCTTCCCACTATTTGGAAGCTACTGTCTTCCAGAATGGCAATGTGGTGGCTTCTTTCTCTTTCTACTCACTCTACCTCCCTGGCTTGCTTACTATGGCATTTGATCCTCCAGGACTGGCACTTAAGAGGGAGGGTAGAAACATGAAAGTTTCTTCCTTGGGAAAGCCCTGCTAGCAGATGCATCTCTATGCTGTGCTCTTCAATATTCTTAGCACTAGATTCCCCTCCAGTAGGAACTCTCTTGATGCCAGCAATGCTTCCCAGTTGCTGATCTATCTGCTCCTTCCATCATTTGGGTGGCTCACTCCATCCAGTCTCCTGCTCATGAAAATCCTTCTTCCTTCCAAGTTCTCCTCTGGAACAGGACTTGAAATGGTTTCAGACCTCTTCTTCCTGTCCTCTATAGCCAGTGCCTAGTCCAAGGAAAGCATTCCCATAGAAGCAGAAAGCAGAATGGTAGCTACCAGGGGCTGGGTGAGGGAGGAATGTGGAGACGTTAGTCAAGGGATATAAGTTTCAGTTATGCCAGACAAACCTGTTCTGGAGATGTAATGTACAACAACCTGACTATAGTTAACAGTACTGTATTGTGTACTTTAAGAGAGTAGATCTTAAGTATTCTCACCACAGCCCCCCACCTCGTCGCACACATACAAGGAAACTGTATGAAGGGGTGGATACATTAATTAGCTTGATTGTGGTGATTCTTTCACAATGTATATTAGATCATCAAGTTGTAAACCTTAAATATATATATATGTGTGTGTGTGTGTGTGTATATATATATATATGTGTGTGTGTGTGTGTGTGTATATATATATATATATATATATATATATATATATATATATAATTTCTAACTGTCAATTAGACTTCAGCAAAGCTGGAAGTAAAAAATGTGCACGGGATCTGGGATCTCTGTTTTCCCACAGTGGCATGTGAATCTATATTAACTCAAAGTTAAGTGAAAGTCATTTAGTCGTGTCCAGCTCTTGCGACCCATGGACTATACAGTCCATGGAATTTTCCAGGCCAGAATACTGGATTGGGTAGCCTTTCCCTTCTCCAGGGGATCTTCCCAACCCAGGGATCGAACCCAGGTCTCCCGCATCACAGGAAGGTTCTTTACCACCTGAACCACAAGGGAAGCCCCATCTCAAAGTAAGAAGTTAAAAAATATATTGTTGAGTGAATGAGGAAAAGAACAACCTTGCACCCTTTGCTCACACTAAAAGGGAAGGCAGGGTTTTCCTGTCACAAAAGTGATTAGCCTGTTTTTATCCTCTAAATTTTGTGGGTAGGAGTTATACTATTTTACCCCCTCCCTATATGCATAGGTCATGTAGTAAACTCTCTACATAGTACAGTGTAAACCTCTTTCACTGGAGGTCAGAAAAGGAGGAGAAAGAGGTTACTAGCTTTCTCTATAGATACCATATTTCAAAAATCCCCAGTTTTGTCACCTCTCTCCTGTTCTCACCCAACTTCTCTCCCAATCACCCTGATACTTTATTGTGAACGAGTGACTTTTTTTAAAGTAATTTCAGTAACTTTTGTTGAGAATGCAGAATCATTTAAACTAAACATGGCATTATAGAAGCGTGTTTTCAAGAAGTGATATTTGGAAGCTGAATATGAGGAAGATTGAGACAGACAGAGAAGAAGCAAGTATTGCAGGCCGAGGAACAGACCTGAGAGATCATCTGGGAAGTCCGAGGAGCTAACTGTGAGATAAGAAAATGCAGGAAGGAAGGTGAAAGTGGAAGGTGGGTCAGTCCTAAGGTGCTTGCAAGCCATTGTAAGGAGCTCTTTTCCTATTCCAAGAGCAAAGGGAAATCTATGAAGTATTTTATGCTGGAAAGTGACATATTCACATAGATATTTTGTAAGTTACTATGACTTCAGAGTGGAGGATGAATATGAGAGAATCAAGACTAAAGGCAGCAAGACAAATTCAAAAAGGGGAGAGCAGTTGTGTGAAATAATTATGTCCTAAACTGGGGATGTGGCAGTGGGGATGGGAAAGAGTGGAGCTTTTAAAATGTAGTAGGAGTTTCCCTGTCAGCTCAGAGAATTAAGAATCTGCTTGCAATGCAGGAGACCCAGATTTGATCCTTCAGTCAGAACAATTCCCTGGGGAAGGGAATAGCAACCCACTCCGTTATTCTTGCCTAGAGAATTCCATGGACAGAGGAGCCTGGTGGGCTACAGTCCATGGGGTCACAAAGAGTCAGACGTCACTGAGTGACTAGCACTTTTCAACACTTTGAGGAGCAATATCACTAGACCTGGGTAACTGGAGGTTTAAATGGGACTGATGAGAGGAATTACTCATGATTTCTGGATTCTTATTGGAAAAACTATCTAGATTATGTGGTCCAGATTTTAGAACAGCTAAGTTTGAAGTAACTTTTAGATTTCCACCACAATTCTTAGTTATTATCCTTATTTTACGTTTAAGAAAACTGAGGCCATAGATTTGTGTTTGGATCAGCATCTTAACCTAAATCTGACTTTATTAATAATAGGATGTTATATGAAAATTAAGAGTTATTATTATTATTATTATTATTATAATTAATACAGTCTTGTAGTACTCAAGCATCATGATATTTGAGTAATTATTAAACATATACTACAAGAAGGGCATCATGATTATAATAATGGATAAAAATATTTAAAACACTAATAAAATTTAAATCACTCTTAAACTTAACTTTGCTTGTAAAAAAGAAATTGTGAGTGAAAGAAAATAAAAGTCCATGAGAGAAGGAGTAGAGAAGATGTGGGGTGAGCTGACCATTTTGCAGTTTAAGATAAGGTTGTTTGTGTTCAGATTTTCTCTGAGTATAATATCTTACTAAATCCCTTTGCTTCCATGATTACTAAAGGAAAGAATTGTTGTTGCCATTGGAGGTCTCTGATAGCTTTCTAATTTGAGCTCCTGTCAGAAATGATATCATGTAGAAAGTAAAAGCATCATCAGTTTTAAGTATTTTATAAAAATTGTTGAAAGTATTATTTAAGCGTACATTTATGAGTCTTAAAAAGTAAAAGCTTTAGTGAATACTATGTTACTTCATGCTGTTTAAATAAAGCCACTTGGTTGATAACAATTTGCTCACATACCCCACTTTTAATCCTTACATCTAAAGCTATTTTGCCCATTGAATACTTAGAGCACTCAAATAAATTCCTTAAAGAGCAATTTAAAGAAATTACCTTAAAATACTTAAAGAATTAATGATTTGTATGTCAATATGAAATCAGAAGAAGAACAAAGAAATACAATATTAGGCTCTGACACAACCCAAATATTGCCTTTCAAAGCTTAGAAGACCTCCCTTTTAATTCTGTATAGGAGGTACAGGCATTCTTTCTAAACATGTCTGTGAATTTGGGGGCATGTTGGCAGAGAGCAAACACTTAGACTTCTTACAGCAGTGCCTTTGTTCTCTGGGAGACAGGTTGCTATTCCAGTTACACTATTGTTTTGCTATAGAAAGACTGCTTTTTACATTTCCTGGTTTTCTATTATGGAAGCTTTCAGATGTACCTTTTCTTGCTGTTGTTAAGGCAAAAATACCCATTATTTGGAGGTGGATTGGTAATGGTAGTAGAGGTTATTTTTGCATGAATTATTTAAGGTTCTCATGTTTAAAGCAACAGAGAACAATTATGCAGTTCTTAGGTATCAGACTGAAAAAATAGGCCAAAAGTGAATGAGAAAGATACAGCATCACTAATCACCCTTATCATAATTGCAGTACATTTATTTTCCATACTAGCTCAGATAATTAAGACAATCATACTTAATTTTATAGTGAAACTCAGTGAAATTAGTTCCCACTCAGTTGTTTACTCCAGAATATCAACAGAGCATCATTAATGCCCTTTTAAATATACTGTCTTTATTTTAAAATGGCATTATATCTAGTGCTGGGCCAAAAAGATCATATAAGTCCTAAAAAGGGGAAAAAAAGTCAAATCAGGAGGACTGTTGTGTGTGGGCAGTGGTGTTAAAGTATTCCATCACTTTTGTCACTGTGTGTGGGCAAACATCAGGGGAATGATTTTTTTTTTCTTATTCACAAAGAAAACTAAAATAATAAAGTGATTATATTAGACATGTGCATTAAGACATGTATGTTAAGATTATATTAGACATATGCATTAAGACCACACATTGCAGACAGTGGTCATATATAGGGGCTTCCCTTGTAGCTCAGTCGGTAAAGAATCTGCCCGCTTATGCAGGACACCCCGGTTCGATTCCTAGGTTGGAAAGATCCCCTGGAGAAGGAAATGGCAACCCACTCCAGTATTCTTGCCTGGAAAATCTCATGGATAGAGGAGCCTGGTGGGCTGCAGTCCATAGGATCGCAAATAGTTGGGCACAACATGAGCGACTAACACCTACTTACTTACTTATATTCAGTTAAGTTCAGCCGCTCAGTTGTGTCTGACTCTTTGCGACCCCATGGATTGCAGCTTGCCAGGCCTCCCTGTCCATCACCAACTCCCAGAGTTTACTCACTCATGTCCCTTGAGTCAGTAATGCCATCCAACCATCTTAATCTCTGTCGTTGCCTTCTCCTCCCGCCTTCAATCTTTCCCAGCATCAGGGTCTTTTCAGATAAGTCAGTTTTTCACATCAGATGGCCAAAGTATTGGAGATTCAGCTACAGCATCAGTCCTTCCAGTGAATATTCAGGACTGATTTCCTTTAGGATGGACTGGTTGTATCTCCTTACTGTCCAAGGAACCCTCAAGAGTATTCTCCAACACCACAGTTCAAAAGCATCAATTCTTTGGTGCTCAGCTTTCTTTATATGCCAACTCTCACATCCATACATGACTACTGGAAAAACCCTAAATGCCTTCAATATAAACTTCGTACCAGGAACTTTTGAAATGTGAGAACTAGAGTTACTCAGATAAAGACACTTTTTATATTTACCTTGGTTCAGAAAGTAAATTGAGCACATGTTACAAAATGGGGGGAAAAGACATATAAAAACACTAGATACACATTTTAAAGATTTCAATACTTGAAATTTGATAATTTACAGTCATCTATTTTCAAAGTTTTCCTGTTTTTCTCAAAAGATGAAAAGTGAAAGTTAGTCACTCAGGTGTGTCCACCTCTTTGGGATTCCATGGACTGTAGCCTGCTAAGCTCCTCTGTCCATGGAATTCTCTAGGCAAGAGTACTGGAGTGGATTTCCATTTCCTCCTCCAGGGGATCTTCCCCAAACAGGAATTGAACCTGGGTCTTTGCATTGCAGGCAGATTCTTGACCATTTTAGCCACAAACCCTACCTTATTTCTCTTCCCTCTTTCCTTCTAGTATTATATTTTTCACTGTCCTTATCTATAAGTTTTCTAAACCCTTTACCTAAGTTACCATTACTGGAAAAATAAAACATATATTCTCTATTAAGGAGTCAGTAAGTGATATATCTAGATTCAGAAAGTAGTAGATAACATATCCTGCTGTTCTAATTTGGAAATTGATGGCAAGTTCTGTATGAAACCCACATGTTTCTCTGAGGAACTAGAGACACCTGAGAGCAAAGACCATTTGAAAACAGATAATACCTTCTATCTGGCCACTTTGCCTTCTAACGAGCTTCCAATGAAGATAACAATTACAGGGTTTTTTTAAGGTTTTTTTTTGATGACATTTTTTTTTCAAAGTCTTTATTGAATTTGTTGCAACATCGCATCATTATGTTTTGTTTTTTTGACCATGAAACATGTGGGATCTTAGCTCCCCAACCAGGAATTGAACCCACATCCCCTATATTGGAAGACCAAGTCTTAAACACTAGACCTCTAGGAAAGGCCCACAATTTTTAAAAATAAGCAAAAATATCAACAATCAGTTGGTATTTTCATAATATTACCTTATCATGTAAACGTATATCTTTTTCTTTCTGGTGACTTTAAATATGAAGAGGTAGACTGAAAAAATAATAATTTATTTAAGTTCAGATGTTGTCATATCCTTGTTTAAAGCTTGGTTATTCTCACTGTAGAAACAATACAAACAAGCATGATCCTCTGGTCTTCCACCTTATAACAGACTACAATTGACTACCAAAATCAGACATGCACACAATAGTGACAATAACAAAAAATAATAAGGGAAACAAATCTACAAGAAGATCAATTAAAAAAATCAAAGGCAATTCGGTAGAGGTCCAATTGTTTTTGTATGGGTAAAAAGTTTAGAACACGTCAGTAGCTCTTAAATACATTGCATATCGGGTGTTTGATATTTCAAAGATGAATTTAATAGGGAGGCCATAATTATGGTTTGTAGCCTGTACTTAAGAAAAACTGACAATAAATAAAAGTTTCTAACCCAAATTCAAAACCAGGGGTATTAGTTTTCTATTGTTCCATAGCAAATTATCACAAATTTAGCAACTGAAAACACATTTTTAAATCTTCTTCTTATTATTATTTTGGACATGAGTCTGGGTACAGGTTACCTTGGTCTTCTGCTCATGGTCTGAAGATGTCTGCTTAGATTTCAGTCTCATAAAGCTCTGGGGTATCTTCCAAGCTCATTGATTATTGACAGAATTTAACTCCTTGTGGTTGTAGGACTGAAGTTCTCATTTTCTTGCATGCTATTGCCTATGAACCGTGCTCAGTTCTTCGAGGTCACCTGTAGACTCTTGTCATAGAGCCCCCTCCATGGGCAGTTCACAACATGGTCATTTTCTTCTCAAGTAATATAAAACATTTCTCTTTACATTATATTTCTCTATCTTCCTTAATGGCTCATCTGATTAGGTTGGGCCCACGCAGCATCATTGCCATTTTGATTAATTCAGTATCACCTGATTAGTCTTTACTTACATTTGCAAAATTTCTGCTGCTATATGAAGAAACATAATTATAAAGTGATTTCTTATGTTCAAGTCCTATTCATATTCAAGGATAGGAAGTTATGCAGAGTGTGTGCACAAAGAAGTGAAAATCTTGGGTCCATCTTAGAATTTTTCCTACCATATTAGTTTTATCATTCCATTTATGATATAGCTACAAGAGTCCAATTCACAGAGACAGAAAGTACAGTGATGGTTTTAAGGGGATGAAGAGAAGGAGGTATGGGAAGTTGTCATTTAATGAGTATGCTGCTGCTGCTGATGCTAAATCGCTTCAGTCGTGTCCGACTCTGTGCGACCCCATAGGCGGCAGCCCACCAGGGTCCCCTGTCCCTGGGATTCTCCAGGCAAGAATACTGGAGTGGGTTGCCATTTCCTTCTCCAATGTGTGAAAGTGAAAAGTAAAAGTGAAGTTGCTCAGTCGTGTCTGACTCTTAGCTACCCCATGGACTGCAGCCCGCCAGGCTCCTCTATCCATGGGATTTTCCAGGCAAGAGTACTGGAGTGGGTTGCCATTGCCTTCTCTGTTAATGAGTATAGAGTTCAAGTTTTATAAAATAATGAGTTTTGCAGATTGTATAACAATGTGAATGTACTTGACACTACTGACATGTATGCTTGAAAATGGTTAAGATGGTAAATTTGGTGTTATGTGTATTTTAGCACAATTAAAAAAAAAAAGCTGCAGCAGCAGCTTCAGTTTCTAGAAAGTTCAGAGAGGTGTAACAGTTCTCTCTTTTTTGTTCTGCATTATCTGCCAAACACACACATACACACAAAGCAATAAAAGAAGTGTGTCATGGGCAAGGAGGGCATTATAAAGACTGTGGTTCATGACTTAGTTGTTTTTTTTTTTTACCATGTAATTATTTTTAATGTCCAGATTTTATAATTCAAGGGCCAGAGCTTTCTCCCAGCCTCAAGCTGATAAGCTCTCAGTTGGCCTGTGAGGCCAGTAGGGGTACTTCCTCTTGTCTAATTTGGTTTCTGGGAAGACTTCATTCAAGTCCTCAATGGTCATCTGATCAAATGGAATTATGTTCCTCATCTTCTCCAGCTCTTTCTCATATTTCTGAATCCTGGTCTTTGAGAGAGTCAAAAACTCAGTACAACTTTTCACATCTTTTTCCTTCAGCATCCACCTGGGCAGTATATTTATCCTCTGGTATAGGAACCTTCAGGGCATTAAACTTCTTCTCAAAGTCATCCACCAAGCCAGCCTTTGCCACGTTGGCCTTGTAGTAAGCCCAGTCAATGGCAGGTGGCTTTTCAGGCAGAGTAGCCAACCTGGAGGTTAGGGTCTCGTTCCAGGACTTCAAGGAGTTAGCCACGGCCTTCTGGTTTCGGGGGATGATCTCCCCGAAAGCTACCCAGTCAATGGTTTTTAGAGCAAGTTTCTGTCCAGCCATCTTGAGATCCTTCACCGACCCCGGGCGGCCCGCCATGACTTAGTTCTTAAAATAGTTTGTGGATACTCAGAGAAAAGAAGAATGAGCATGACAAACTTGATAAGAAATAGAATTGTACAAGACTGGCCAGAGGAGTTATGCAAACAAAAAGTGGATGTTTTCAAAGAAAGTTAAAGTGAGTATGTAAAAGCATTAAATTTAACAATTTTCCAATGCTAAATTGAAGAAAATGTATTTTATGGTTTTTGAAGGAATATTGAAACTGATATAATGCATCTTGTGATACTGTTGTCTAGGAGTCACTGCCATATGCTGTAGGTTATATATTCATGGAGGAATTGGAATGTGACTGCAGAATGTATAGTTAATGGATTCATAGTTATCATCTGTTTTCCTTATAAAAGGTTGTTTTACTATCATCTACAGCATGTAGAACAGTTATTTTTATTCAAGGAATCCATTACACTAAAGAATCAATGATTGATATTTAAACACTTGTATGATTGAAACTAAAGCAAGGAACAAGTTTAATTTATCTTTGCATCTTTCTCTGTCTTGGCTTAGTGCCTTACACATAGTGATTGCTCAATAAAGTCTTGTGCTGCTGAATGTAAATGTCCTCCCTTGAAACTTGTGTCTCTAAACTTTTCATCTTTAATTCAGGTAAACTGCAAAAGATAGTGCTCAATCCCTGCTAGATAGCCAGTGTAACTTCTTCTAGTTCTTTCCAAGCAATTCCTGCTGAAGGTCACATTCAATATAGAATACTTTTAATGAAATTGAAATTTTATAAAATAGAATTTTTATTAAAAGGACATGCATATTATTTGGAAAAAGAAAACTTAAATCTCCAAGATTTTAGGAAGAATCTCCCAGGCATTTAAAGATACCTTGACCTTTTTCACCACTTTTACTCATCTAATGAGAGTTAACTCAATTTTGAGTTGCTTAACAGTTCTCTTTTTAACTAAAATCCAGTAACTTTACATTTGAGGGTCTAATCCTGGTCATATTTTGCCAGCTGACCTGGAAGTGTGTGCTGTATTGAAACTTTAATGCATATTATGTTTTCTAGTCTCTCTCTTGGTACACATCAATTATATATTGAGTTATTTCCCTAACACATGCTTATATCTTGAAAAGGTGAAGGCCAATATATAGCTAAACTATATTTAACCTAAACTGTATTTAACCTAAACTATGACAACTAAACTTAAATGCAGATATGGCATTGGTTTCACCCATTGGTTTCCAGAGAGAGATCTAGGTTTTGAGAGGCTTGACCTTTGTACAATATGAGTGTGTATAGGGGGGTATTTAATTAATAAGAATATGAAATTATAACATAAAATTAGGCTTAGGGCTTCAAGGGGTCTGTGCAAGTGAGGGGCCTTGAGGTTTATCCTTTATTTGCTTTATGCTAAACCCACTTCTGCTTGTTTCTATGGGAAGATAGTGACTTGAAAATTTGATTGTGATGGAAGTGTCAGATCTTTTCCTCTTCAGGATACACCTTGTTTTTATCTAAATCCTCTTCTCAACTGGATTTTTTCTATCTCTACACCACTTACCTAGTTGTGGTATTCAGTTTAATATAACACAAAATAGGGCTTCACAGGTGGCACAGTGACAAAGAATCCGCCTGCCAATGCAGGAAACCCAAGAGATACCAATGTGATCCCTGGGTCAGGAAGATCTCCTGGAGAAGGAAATGGCAACCTACTCCAGTATTCTTTCCTGGAAAATTCCATGGACAGAGGAGCCTGGTGGGCTACAGTCCATGGGGTCACAGAGTCAGACTCGACTGAGCAAATGAGCACATACACATACTGACTAAATAGTTTCAGTCTTCTTTATGGCCCCTTTCTCTTACTGATTTTCTACACGTTGAAGTATTGTTGTTCAGTCATTAAGTCATGTCACATGCTGTGACCCCATGGACTGCAGTACCAGGCTCCTCTGTCCTCCACTATCTCCTGGAGTTTGCTCAAATTCATGTCCATTGAGTTAGTGTTGATATCTAACCATCTCATCCTTTGCCACTTCTTTCTCTTTTTGTCTTCAATCTTTCCCAGCATCAGGGTCTTTTCCAATAATTCGGCTCTCTGCATCAGGTGGCCAAAGTATTAGAGCTTCAGCTTCAGCATCAGCCCTTCCAATGAATATTCAGGGTTGATTTCCTTTAGGATTGACTGGTTTTATCTCCTTGCTGTCCAAGAGACTCTTAAGAGTCTTCTCCAGCACCACGATTTGAAAGCATCAATTCTTCAATGCTCAGCCTTCTTTATGGTCCAGCCGTCATATCTGTACATGTCTACTTGTAAAACCGTAGCTTTGACTACAGGGACCTTTTGTTGGCAAAGTGATGTCTCTGCTTTTTAAATGTGCTATCTATGTTTGTCATAGCTTTCCTTCCAAAAAGCAAGCATCTTTCAATTTCATGACTGCAGTCACCATCTGCAGTGATTTTGGAGCTCAAGAAAATAACATCTGTCACTGCTCTCACTTTTTCCCTTATATTTGCCATGAAGTGATGGGATTGGATGCCATGATCTTCATATTGAACTATTTTAGAGGTATTTTTCCCCTATCAATACAAAATATCACCCGAGAAACTCTCTTCCAGTCCCATGGTTTTAAATACTATGTATATGTTATGATTCCCAAACACACTTCTGCTCTATCACCTGTCTGTAACTTCAGATTTAAACATGCAACTGCTTATGTCACACTTCATTTGATATAGAATATATATCTCACAATTTATATAATCAAAATAGAATCCTTAACACCTCTCTTGCCAGTGCCAAATAATTAGTTTTCAGTCTCCTTCACTTCAAATTATGGCACTAATGCCCAGTTAGGTAGTTGTCTAAGCCAAATATCAAAGGGTTATCCTTTATTTCTGTCTTTTCCTTACCTGTCACTCTACAATCAGTCAGCGACACTGATTTTTCTCATAAAATATACCTCTAATTGCATGTACTCTTATCCAGCTCTATTATAAGCACCACAGTCTAAAGAACAGGAGCTACCATCTTAGCTCCCTTACTGTTTCCAACTGCAACCCTTACAGTCCTTACTTTATACAACCATCCATATGGTTTAAACAGTTGAAATAAGTTACATGGTGTCATCACTCCATTACTTAATATTCCAATATACCCATTGACTTAAAGTAAATCAAATTTGGTACCCTTTGTAAAATAATTAAACCCTAAAGGATTTCATTCTGCTCATCTTTTCTGACACCAACTCTCTCACCTTCCTTAACCATGTTGTTCAAGCTACGTGGCACTCTTTCTATTCCTGCCCTAGGGACTTTGTAATAGCTATATAGTCTTTCTCAAATGTTTCTTCAATTTTACATGCATGGTTTCTCTAGTCAATTTAGGGCTCACCTAAAGTATCATCTCTCAAAGAGTCCTCACGAGCATCCAATCAAATGCAATTCTCTCCACACGTCAGTCCCATCATGTCACTTAGCTTTAATTCTCTGTAGAGGACCTGTCACAATTTGCTTTTATTTCTTTATGTTTGTTTACTATCTGATCACTCTAAACTCTGTGAAAACAGGGAGAGTATCTAGCTTAGAATCATCACATATCAAGCATTCTATCAATGTTTATTTAAAGAATTACTGTTGTGGGACATCTTTAAGCATGGGCAGATGGCAAGATGAGAAAAAGATTAATGCTTTTTCCATTCTTGAAAAATCCTATTATTTTTTATGAAAATATGTCCTATACTTCAGTCTTGTTTAAATCCACTTTAGATAAGTCACTGTGGCTAAAGAGATAATTTGGAACTTTCAGTTTGATTAATCAATTGATACTGATATATTATTCAAAGTAAATACGTATTTGAGTTACTGCTGAATAATTTGGAAAATATAGGTAGATTTTTATTAGAGGTATGGAATTAAAGAGTATTTTTTATTTTATTTCAGGACATTGCTATAAAATATGTGGTTACAGTTTAATGTAAATTTTCTCTTTTCTTAAAATCGTGTTACTTTGAAGAAGAATTGCTGTTATACGAATCAGAGGAACAGAAAAAATATTTTATATGATTTTTTTGCACTCCATTCTTTGTGCTTGTTTCTATAGTAGGCTTCCAAATTGGAAAGGTAAGTAATTTATAATTGATGTATGCTAAACTGTATGAACTCCTGAGAATATGCCATATTCTGTAAAGTTAGACAAAGCAAACCTTATACATCCTTGGGACATTAATTTACCTTGAACTTTTGTGGGAAAAACATTATTTTCCCATGAAAACGGGCAAATAGAAAATATTGTAATACATGACTCTTTTAAGATAAAATGTCACTCTTTGAAGAAATTTCTCCATTAACCTTTTTTTGTTGTTATGATCTGTTATGATCTGTTATGATTTGTGTTATTATCCATACCTCCCTGACTGTGGAATTCCCCTCCTTTGCAGTAAGAAGTAGACAATTTGGTAGAAAAATACAGAAATCACTGGTCTGTAATACAAAATTATTTTTATAGTAGAATTTCATATTAACTGAAGATATGAAGGTAAATGAGAAATAAGTTGGTATTATTGCCAGATATTCCAAAATGCATGAAAGGAAATTTATATAGGATTGGGAAGAATCTGATCTAGACCAACTTTCACTTTTTTTTTTTTTTAATTTTTTCAAAACTGCACACATTTAAACTATAAATAGCAACTTACTTCGTCACCAGTTTTGTTATGTGGAGGCTTTCAGGTCAGAAACCTAAACTTGGAGTGTCCTACTATTTACTAGGTAGCAAAACTGGTTAAGGGGATTTACGTCTCTGGGCCTCAGTTCCCTCATCAGTAAAGGGAAGGATTAGTTTGTATTCTCAGGTCTCCTTCAGAATTGACCTGCTGTGATTCTGTTTCTTTTTCTTTACATTATGTCTCATTAAAAGTAAGTCTCTGCATTTTTAGACTTTCTGTATCTCTATTCAAAACCAGTCATTTCTGATTCTCTCTTCTGTTTCATGTCTGAAAAATGTTAATATGAATTGATGGTCCTATCTTTATTCATGTATCCTATCTTCTTCAGAGACAAACAATAGGTGATGAGAATTGTAATTGCTGGAATCAAAGAACCCCAGAATACCACTGAATCCACAATTACTCATTCCATAGAATATACTGATGAACAGAATAGAAGAGCTTGATATCTCTGTTTTTGTGGTTAGTAATGTACCGTAAACACGCCTCTCTTCCAGAGATACAGTGATCCTCATTTGTAAATGACATCAGGGAATGTGAAGCTCCTTTTAGAAGCTAAGAACTGATTGTCACTCTTGGTTATTGCAGCAGACAACTTTGATTGTAAAAGCTATCCTTGGACACAGTAGTGGCTCATCTCTAAGAACTAGGGAAAGAAGCCTTTTTGTGTTTATCTGTCAGCACTAATTCTTACTGACCTTTCATGTTGACACTGTTAAGTCACATTTCCAGATACTAGCCATTCTTACTTAAATCTGAGGACGATACTTCAGTCATAGCCTGGATCTTCTGAAGATCATTAATGGGGAATGGGATGTGAAATTAGATAAGAGTCATAATAGCACATTATATTACAATAAAGTATCAATTTCATTGGAATATATAGTATGTTTAACCATCAAATCGGAAGCCAAGTCTCAGGGTTAAACTGAGGAAACATAATTAATTATAAATAATTTTATGTGACGTTCATATGACAATTAATTAAAGAAGCAGATTATAGTAACAATAATGCACTTTAAGCTTTTGATGACGATTGCATGTTTAGTCACTTCGGTCATGTGTGAATCTTTGCAGCCCTATGGACTGTAGACAGCCAGGCTTCTCTGTCCATGGGATTCTCCAGGCAGGAATACTGGAATCGGTTGCCATGCCCTCCTCCATGGGATCTTCCCGACCCAGGGATCAAACCCACATCTCTTATGTCTTCTGTATTGGCAGGTGGGTTCTTTACCACTAGCACCACCTAGGAAACCCTTTGACAACTGTTATGTTACTATTATTAAATTATTGGAAGGAATCATTTAAGGAAATGGGGAAGGCTTATTATAAGATATTTGACCCCCATTGCTGCCAGATGCTGATCATTCTAAATTCCTATCTATTTTCGAGTGTCTTGTGAATCTTTGTAGCTTCCCACCAAAACAACAGGTAATAACTTGTGTTGAGAAGAAAGGGGGGAAAAAAAAGGAAGAGTTTTTCCAGTTTCAGTCTGGGTCATCTATTTTTTTTTTTAATTCCTTTCTAGTTTCAGGACCTGGGGATATGGCTTCCCTTCAACCACAAGGGTATCAATTTGGGGGAATGTGGGAATGAAATACTCCTAATGGCATTAACAAACCACGAATATTACATTACTTTGAAGTACTGAATACTACCTTCAAAAGTTATGTGATTAGAGGTTCAAAATTTATATAGTCTTCAAGAATATGTGGGAGAGAATGTGAGAAGCCAGTTGATGTTAAAATTCATTGTGATATAGCAGCACTCCTGGAAAAAATGGAAGAATGTTTTTCAGGAGCTATTATATATAATAATTCACTGAGCAAGAAATATATTAATAGTGATTCTGCCATTGTCTGTTTAAAAGAGAGAATGTTAAGTAGAATAGAAAAGTTGATAATTCAACAGAAAAACCAGCATGAAATTAAGAATTAGATTTTCTCTACATATTATATATAGAGAATAAAATGAATGTGTTGGTTCTATACCTTGAATAATGCCAAGAGTCCAAATGGACTACGGGTGATTATACAATTTAAAATTTATTCCCATGTTGCAATTTGTGTAATGATTAAAATTTCATATATTTTAAAAGACTGTAGTCCAATTATGTGTATTTTATGGATCTCTTAAATAAAAAAGATATAATGGAAAGACATACTATTGGGTGTAGGCAGTATGATGTAGTGCCAACTTATACTATAATTAAACTTATATCTCTAGAAAATACCTATTACCTAATTATAACAAAAAAAAATAAAATCTTTTCCAAATCAAATATTGTGTGACAAAATATAACACCTGGGAATATTACTTTTATATGAGGTGTTTTCCAAAGAGCAGAAAGAAAAATAACCTTTAAGCTGATAATAGGGAATAATGATACTATATAATATTTATTGAATGATCACATTATGCCAAGCACTGTGCTAAGTGCTTTACATTAAATTCTCCCTTTATCCTTCCAGTAACCTTACAGGATAGGTACTGCTGTTATTTTATAGCTGTAAAATAGGCTTAGGAATATTAAATGACTTGTTCAAGGTCACATAGTAGTAAGTGTTGGAGCAGGGCTTGACTCAGGTTCAGTCTCTTACTCTCTACACCTTTTGCTTTTAACATACATATTTGGAACCTTATTTACAAGTGCTGAAAATAGCAGACATTTTAACTGTACATAAATAATTAAAATCAATAGAAGATTCTTATATACAATGTATTAATAATTTGGAGTGAGAGCCTCAAGTTATTCCAGCCTACATGCTACTTAAAATCCTGACATGTTAATCTTGATTGCATTTTGATACCTTTTGACCTTTAATATCTGTCAGGAGATCAAGTTTTATTTGATAAAAGTACAGCCTACCTCTGTGTTCTACGTAGAGATTCTCATTCATTAATAGTTAAAATTATTTTTTTCAGAACTCAATTCAAAAACACATGACAGTACTAATACAGTTTGCCAGGGTGGAGAGATTATCTTTGACCTGAGACAAAATAAACATTGTACCCCTGTGAAACCATGACTCTTTTTTCAGTTTAAAAATACCAAACTATAGTTAAGAATTTTGAAAGTCACAGGATTATAGATTAAGGAATGTCACTTAAGCAAGGACTTAATCATTCTCCTATCCATCTCAAGTCAGAGGTAACTTGTTTGTCATTTCTTTCCAAGTGTATTTTTACTAATGATCCTAAATGGCTTTTGGAAGTTGTTGTTGGTTTGTTCTTTAGTCACTAAGTAGTGTCCAATTCTTTGGGACTCTATGGACTGTGGCCTGCCAGGCTCCTCTGTTCATGGGATTTACCAGGCAAGAATATTGGAGTGGGTTGTTATTTCATTCTTCAGGGAACCTTCCCTGAAAGTTTGTGTTTGTTTGTTTTCTGAAAGTTGGGAGGGCCCATGGGGCTTTTCTAAAGTAGTGAGTTTCTGCGTATGAGACCATCATACTCAATAGCTTTTCCTCTGCCCCACAGCAAAGGAAACTAAGCTGAGACAACAAAAGTCATTTTATTGAAATAGACTTTGCTTGTAAAATGAATTCCCCTTTTCTTTCATAGCTCATAATGTTACTCCAAAGTAATTATATAAGATTAAGCTCTAGCTCTATTATAAAATATGGACTAAACCACAGCGAGGCTAGTTTGCCACATAGATGAAGCCAGGGATTGTACTGACAAACCATGTGGGCACCAAGTGTTTCAGAGTCATTAAAATTGTGTTCCAGTTAGTTCTAAAGTTTATTTGGGCTAAACTAAGTCTTTAACCAAGGAGAGAAATCAATTTTCATACAGGAAACTTTTTAGGACAAGAGACTAAAATCTCAAAAGAACAATAATGGCCACTTGAAGGAAAACGTATTTTATGCCATCTGGATAAATCAGAGAGGCTTCCCTGGTGGCTCAGTGATAAAGAATCTGCCTGCCAATGCAGGAGATGCAGGTTCCATTCCTGGGTTGGGAAGATCCCCTGGAGAAGGAAATACCCAACCCACTCCAGTATTTTACTTGGAAGTTCCCACGGACAGAGGAGCATGGTGGGCTATACAGCTCAAGAGGTGACAAAAGAGTTGGACACAACTTGTGAGTAAGCAACAACAACAAATATGGACAAGTCAGAAGAATAGATTGCACACTGTCATAGTTACATAGTCAGTGACTGATCCTATTTTATATTCACAATCCTCAAAGTTTCAGAATTTCTGTGAAAGTTTAATTTGAAGTATTTGTAAAATAATGAGGGCTGTATTTCAAATAGAATCTAATGTAGTTTAAATGATTTTACTGTAAATTATGGAAATTTTAATTTTTGAAACAAAAAATTGCTAGAAAGAATGATCCTACAATGTTTTATTATGCTGCATATATTTGCAGTTCTTTATCATAGAAAGAAAATGAAAATCATTTAAAACTTGACAATAATGCCGATTTATTTCTTCGACCACCAACAACTTGAACACATATCCATTCTGAATTTGAAATCAAAATGCTTTGAATACAGCTTATGAGCCTCTTTGTTTTGAGGGGGAAAGAACCACTAAAACAAACTGAAGAGAAAGGGGAGATAATAGAGGTTGGAAGCAACCTTTTGGCAAAGAGGAACAAGAGCAGTGGAATAATTTAATTGCTCATCAGCTAATTATACGGTATTATAATGTTAATGTGTCTTCATCATGACAATGTAATAGGTATAGATTGAAGCATATGAAAAAGAAAGTGTTGATGCAGTAATTATAAGTAAGAGTGGAGCTGTTAGAGTAATTATAATGCTTCTTCGGGTAATTAACGTATTGTTCAACTTGAAATGAGAAACAGTGAAAAAGTTAAATATTGAAGGACATGCCTTTGACACTCCAGAAATGTCTTTGAGCCTTTGCAGAGAGGAGAGTATTCTATGTTGATACAGTTATTTCCTGACTTCCTTTTCCATGATTTATTATTTTTCAGTTATGTGTGCTGCTAAAGAACACAGTAATTTGAGTGTGAAGTGTTACTGGTGGTTAATTTTTTAATGTAATATGATTCATGTAGCTGCTATTTCTTTTTCACTTTTGTCTCACTTTGTATTCCGCAGGTCATTAAATAAGTAAAAACTTTAAAAGTTAAACTAGCTCAAAATGAAATACTGTATGTGAACAATTCTATAAACTAAAGAAAGTGATAATTATTCTTTAACAGACCTGAGCAGTTTCTTCTGAGAAGTTTGGAGATTTTCCTTGTATTTTAATATCAGTGGGTAACCTGAGTTTTTTATTTTATTTTTTTAACTCATCAGCTCAGAGATATCCATTTACTGTAAAGTCCCTTGATTGGATTATAAAGAAAAAGAGCAACAAGTAAGCACTGACAACCAGTAGTGGGCAGATACAATTTTGTGAGCTGTCTGCTAATTTTCTTTGAATAATAGCTCAATATCATCTATATCGGAGAAGGCAATGGCAACCCACTCCAGTACTCTTGCCTAGAAAATCCCATGGACGGAGGAGCCTGGTAAGCTGCAGTCCATGGGGTCGCTCAGACTGAGCGACTTCACTTTCACTTTTCACTTTCATGCATTGGAGAAGGAAATGGCAACCCACTCCAGTGTTTTTGCCTAGAGAATCCCAGGGATGGGGGAGCCTGGTGGACTGCTGTCTCTGGGGTTGCACAGGATCGGACACGACTGAAGCGACTTAGCAGCAACAGCATCTATATGCAAGACACTGTTCTGAATATTATATATATATTATAATATTTAGATATTATAATATATATATATACAATATTATATATATACATATATATGTGTGTGTGTGTGTGTGTGTGTATATATATATATATATATATATATATATATATATATATATATATATAGGTCGTCAATGTCTACCTTACTTCTTTTTCATTCATACATTTTGCAGCTGTGATAGCTACCAGAGCAGAGGTTAGTGAACTTGACTAAGATCACTTGCCTCAGTGGTAGAACTGGGGTTCGAACCCAAGTGGCTGGCATTGGACTGTAGACCCTACACTACTCCCAGATCTCAATTCAGGGGCTTGTTAGAAGATGCATGAAAAGTTTCTGTGTTCATAGTAGAACAAGGGCGTTAGCCAAGATTTAAAGAGCTGAGGGTGAAGGATAAATTGAATCTATATAGGTAAAGGAGAAGGAAGCAATTAAATATGTAGTAGTTGAAGATGGCAAAGAGAAATCAATTTGGTTGCAGTGGAAGGTCATGAAGAGGAACCCTAGGGGAAACAAACAAACAAACTTTAGACTTAGTTTAGAGCTTAATCATAAACAGCTTGAAGGCCAACCTGAGAAATTCCTTAACTTATACTACTCAATGTATATGGATTTCCCAAACGCTTATGATCAACACATATATGCTACCATGCTAGGTGTGGAGGTGGATAGAGGACTATTAGCAGAGGAATTAGAAATAATGATGCATTAATACCTTAAGTTTTCAAATTAATAAAAAAAGAGCTGAATTTCTGGGACCATAATTCCTGCTGAAACTTCATTTTGTTATTTTGAGATAGCAGGCCGCCAAGCCATCACTATTAATACTTTCATAAATTTTCTATAAAGAGCTGTGATTTTTAATTTTGTTCTTATGAATGTTCACATCAGATTGTGCTAAGGGATAAATATATCACATAACTGAGAAAAATAGACAAGCAATTTCTTTTTAAAATCAGTAGAAGAGAAAAAAAAAAGAAAAAAAATGATGCTATAATGTTTTAATTTACCAAATTATGGTATGTTACTTTTCATCAATAAAAATTAATGTAAAATATTAAAAATCAATGGGGGAAACAATGGAAACAGACAGACTTTATTTTCTTGGACTCCAAAATCACTGCAGGTAGTGACTGCAGTCATGAAATTAAAAGATTCTTATTCCTTGGAAGAAAAGCTATGACTGACCTAGACAGCATATTAAAAAGCAGAGACGTTACTTTGTCAGCAAAGGCTCATCTAGACAAAGCTATGATTTTTCCAGTAATCATGCATAGATGTGTGAGTTGGACTATAAAGAAAGCTGAGCACCGAAGAACTGACGCTTTTGAACTGTGGTGTTGGAGAAGACTCTTGAGAGTCCCTTGGACTGCAAAGGGATCCAACCAGTCCATCCTAAAGGAAATCTGTCCTGAATATCCATTGGAAGGACTGATACTGAAGCTGGAACTCCAATACTTTGGCACCTGATGCAAAGAACTGGCTCATTGGAAAAGACTTTGATACTGGGAAAGATTGAAGGCGGGAGGAGAAGGGGATGACAGAGAATGAGATGGTTAGATGGCATCACCAACTCAATGGACAAGAGTTTGAGCAAGCTCCAGGAGTTGGTGATGGACAGAGAGGCCTGATGTGCTGCAGCCCATGAGGTCACAAAGATTTGGACGCTACTGAGCAACTGAATTGATTAAAAATCAATGCATATTTTTTAAATTGGAGTATAATGCACATTTTAAAGCAAGTAGAATTGGATCAAAGTACTCATTATTTAGGACAATTCTAACTTTAAAAAAATGATTTGAACATTGGACTCTCAAATTTAAAAAACGCATTGGGTTGGCCAAAATTTAGAAAAACTTGAAGGAAGTTTTTCCCATCTAATATATATTGGAACTTGGGTTTCCCTGGTGGCTCAGTGGTAAAGAATCCACCCACTAGTTCAGGAGCTGTAGAAGACATGAGTTCAATATCCTGGTCATGAAGTTCTCCTGAAAGAGGAAATGGCAACCCACTCCAGTATTCTTGTCTGGAGAATCCCATGAACAGAGGAGCCTGGCGGGTTATAATCCAGGGTCACAAAGAGTAGGACATCATTGATCACACACAGTCAGTATTTATATAACTGCATGCATTTTGAAGGTGTCTGCTTTCTTATTTTAATGATCTATTTACCTTCTTAAAATTTAGGGAAAAAAAGCTGGACAATTAGACAGATTGGTTCACTTAAATTTGGTAGACTGTATACTGACAACTTCCACAGCATATCAGGAGTGTAAGATTGGTCTAAGTGTAAGGTGGGGTGTGTTTTGTTGTTCAGCATGTAGCTGAAATCTGGAGGCTATACTTGGAATGATATAGATTCTTTT
Organism: Okapia johnstoni; assembly: GCA_024291935.2. Lineage (NCBI taxonomy): Eukaryota > Metazoa > Chordata > Mammalia > Artiodactyla > Giraffidae > Okapia > Okapia johnstoni. Next base: position 71,606,425 of record CM044319.1, on the reverse strand, counting down.
TTTTAGGGGGCTTGTGGGTTGGCACCTCTATAGTAAAAGAAGCACAGGTCTTAAAGTCAGTGATCCCAAGAACTGATTCAATTAGCCTCTCTGAATCTTATTTTCCATTTATGAGAGAGGTAATAATAATTTCTATCTTGCAAGGTTGTTGAAAAATTAAAAATACATATAAAATGGTTATCACGGAAGCTGGCACATGTTCATTGTTCAGTTAAAATTGGCTACGATTATTGCTATTCAGCTTAGGAGAGTTACTGAACAATGCTTTACACTATTTAATAAGAATTTCTGAAAAGTTTAAAACCAATCCATGAAATTATGTTGTGACTTTCTTTTAAAATATTAATTATGGTTGTTCTCAATCTGTAATGCAAGAGATACTACATGTTAAAACAGCAAAATGTAGTCATGGAAAGTATCCTCCGTTCAAGACCCTTCATGAAGAGTTGAAAATTGCAATTGTCAGAGGTTATTTTAATTAAGAAGGAACTAATGCTAGTTTTAACTCTTTGAAACAGGTGTTATATGTAATAATTCCAGTACAATGAGTATAAGTCAGTATCCTTCACAGCAACGTTACAGTACACATAAACACACATATTACTTATAGAACATATCACATTGTGGTTTCTCATGTATTAGCCCACACACATATACTGTAACACTTACTATTTTCCTATGCTAGGTGTTTCCTTTGCTCAACTGTAAATATCATGAAAGCAGACATTATTTCTCTTATTTTTTTTTATGCCTTGCAAAATCTAGCATAGCACACTTGGAACATAGTAAGTATTTAATGCATATTTACTGAATAAGCAGATAAATGAACATTCACATTTTTGGAGATGAGTCAGTGTTAGGAAAGATGTTGATCTTTCCAATTTACACAATTTACAAACTACCAGTTTGTCAGCACCATTGTTTCTTTCTCTAAACAAAACTTATATCACAATGGTAACAATGAACATAGTCATACACATATTTTTATTGTACTTAATTTTGCTTTCCCCCACTTCCTCTGACCATTTCCTAGAAGAAATACACATAACCAGTGAAATAAGGAAAACAAATTTGAGAAAAGAACACTCAGTTATTTTTTTTCAAAAATAACTGAGAACACAACATGTTTTTATGTGGCTCTCATTTTTTATTTGTCTACACTTAGCTGGGCAGTATTATCCACAAATACAACAAAATTGACCCTTTCCTGGTTAAAGTTTAACATTATGGTTTCTTGATAGGATGAAAGTGTCGGGGACCTTAACAATACAATTGTTCCCTTATGTACAGAGGAAGAAAAATATCCAGAAGAATATTTCTTCTTTTCCTTATATAACCGAAAGTGGGATCTAGCTGTCACCAAATAAAGAGGCAAGGTTCCTGGAAAGGAAAGTTTATTTTGGATGCCAGACAAGAGTGGGGGGTTGGGGACAGCCCATACAGACTCCATACAGAAACAGTATAGTCAGTTCTGACAGTCATTTTGAAATTGGTCATCGGTGGTCTGACCAGCCTCATCTTGATTGTTCTGTTGTTGTTGTTCAGTCCCTAAGTCATGGCCAACTCTTTGTGACCCCATGAACTGCAGCACTCCATGCCTCCCTGTCTCTCACTGTCTCCTGGAGTTTGCCCAAGTTCGTGTCCCTTGAGTCCGTGATGCCATCCTACCATCTCATTTGCTGCTGCTCTCTTCTCCTTTTGCCTTCGATTCTTCCCAGCATCAAGGTCTTTTCCAATGAGTCAGCTCTTTGCATCCGGTGGTCAAAGTATTGGAGCTTCAGGGTCAGCATCAGTCCTTCCAATGAATATTTAGGGTTGACTTCCTTTAGGATTTACTGGTTTGATCTCCTTTCAAGTCCAAGGGACTCTTCAGAGTCTTCTCCAGCACCACAGCTGGAAAGCATCGATTCTTTGGCACTCAGCCTTCTTTATGGTCCAACTCTCATGTCCGTACATGACTACTGGAAAGACCATAGCTTTGACTATATGGACTTTTGTTGACAAAATGATGTCTTTGCTTTTTTGTTTTAAGTCTTTCTGTTTTATGTTTTTTTCTTGATTAAATACAGTTAATCTTCAGTTCCACAGTCAGTTTGTTTCCATTACTTGAGGCCAGTTCAGGAAATTGTGACAGCTTGTTTCATGGCTACAGTCTGGTATCATGTAGTTAACTTTTTCCGCCTGCTAGGGGTTTTAGTATCTGTAAGACAGTCCACATGACATAGCTCAAAATATTGCCTACAACCCTTGAGAAGGAGCTAAAAGTCCTTGACTGTGCTTAATGTCAAAACTAGTATTATTTTGTCTCCTTTGACTGTTTTCTTTTAATTCTGCCTGTTTTCATTTTTCTGCTTTAACTTACACTTTGGCCAAAATTTTTCCACAGACAAAAAGCAGGTCAAGGTTGTGTGGGGCAAGGACCATAGGGCCCTGCTTCGTTTCACTTCTGGAGGAATTAAAAAAAAAAATTATGGGGGCTGCATGAGGAGCTCATAATAGTTTTGAGAACTAGAAAACTCAAACTGGAAGAAAAATAAAAGTCTCTGGTAGAGGTATTTTAGACAAACATCTTTTTGACCCCTTATTCTCTTGGCTTTTGTCATGTTCTTTGCTGATAACTCTGGGACCTGAACCCTGGGAACCTGGTAAAGCTAGGGTTCATCTAGACATTTTAGTTACTGTAAAAAGCCTAGAAGAGGCCTAAATGCAGGGTCATCTTTTACTAAATTCAAAGAATTGTTGTTTTTTTATCACTTAATTCAATTAATCACTGAAAAACAAATCAATAAGATTTACTTGTAATTTTTATATTATTATTTTATGAGGAAAATAATTCCCACCAAACCAATAATTCAAATATAATAGATAATATTCTAGGATAATGAATTGTATGTTTTGTTCATAAAAGGGAATATAAAATTTATCTCAACATTTTTTAGGACGTGTCATGCATTTCTACATACATGAAAGAAAAGTTATCCCCCAATAGTATATTTCATCACTATTTTGAAAAACATATATTGAATATGAAGAGTACTTTAAATATATGTGTAATTAAATAACATTACTTTTCTGTAAAATAATTAAATGCAAAGAAATACAATAGCTGAAGTTTTCCACGATCTCTAATATTGTAAGAGTCCTTCTCCTGTTGTGGTGACCTTTGAACTAGTATTTTAGAAAACATTTGATCTCATTTCCTGATGGCAATCTAAACTTCGTTGTTTGGGCTACATGTTTTTATCCAGATCAGAATTTCAAGTGGTTATATCAGTTCTATGAGAATTATCATGCTCCATGGAAAGGTTTACAATTTCCAGAGAATAATCTGCATATAAGAAATTTAGGTCAAAATGTGAAGATCTTACTGTTGTGAAGAGAATGCTAATTTTTATTGAGATATTAAACCTGTGACATTTTTCTGTATTATTTTGTCAAAGAAAAAACCCAACGTGTCCCTTTTAATTCTAGTGGGACATAAAGAGATATACAAACTCTTAGTGTAATGAAGAGTGGAATTAGTTAATTGTTATTTTGCATAATTAATTATCTTTGTATAGTTTGGAATAAATTTATAATACCTTTATACAAGTCATTTAAAAAAAGGTTTTTTTGATGTTTTTGATAGGCTATAATTACCTTTTCCTGCTAACTCTTATCCATTTGCTGCTCTCTTTAGGCCAGGCCTCATTTCCTATCTAATCTCTCACATAAATTCATTCTCATCTCTCAGATATGGTCATTCCCTGACATGGTAGGACTCTATGTTGTTCATAGGACTTAGAAACTTGAAGACAGAAAAGGCCAATTTTGGTGCCAACCTTTGCTTCTGCATTTGGCTAATCTTTTCCTAAATGAAACAGAACCTTTTACTGAAAACATAAAAGCTAAAACAGTAACAACAAAAAACAAACACTAAAGACATACAAGAAAAAATCTCAGTACCATTGATACTGATGGGGGGCTGATTGAAACAATTGTGAGTGAAAATGAAAATGAAAAGCATGATGGTTGAGTAAATTTCTCTTTTGTAGCCCCTCGTCTCTCTGCCTGGAAATAGCCGCCAGAGTTTTCTTGATCATTTCTACTATGTACTTATTAAATAGCTATATCTCTCTTATCCCTCAGTTCAGTTCAGTCGCACAGTCGTGTCCGACTCCTTGTGATCCCATGAACCGCAGCACGCCAGGCTTCCCTGTCCATCACCAACTCCTGAGTCATCCCAAACCCATGTCCATCGAGTCAATGAGGCCATCCAAACCATCTCATCCTCTGTTGTCCCCTTCTCCTCCTGCCTTCAATCTTTCCCAGCATCAGGGTCTTTTCAAATGAGTCAGCTCTTCGCATCAGGTGGCCAAAATATTGGAGTTTCAGCTTCAACATCAGTCCTTTCAGTGAACACCCAGGACTGATCTCCTTTAGGATGGACTGGTTGGATCTCCTTGCAGTCCAAGGGACTCTCAAGAGTTTTCTCCAACACCACAGTTCAAAAGCATCAATATTTTGGTGCTCAGCTTTCTTTATAGTCCAACTCTCACATCCATACATGACTACTGGAAAAACCATAGCCTAGACTAGACAGACCTTTGTTGACAAAGTAATGTCTCTGCTTTTAAATATGTTATCTAGATTGGTCATAACTTTCCTTCTCTAGTATTTTTTTTTAATTCATTGTAGTTTAGATGCACAATAGGAATTGCTTTCTCCCTTGAGTGTTAAATCGCTTTAGTTGTGTCCAACCCTTTGTCACCCCATGGACCCACTAGGTTCCTCTCTCCATGAGATTTCCCATGCAAGAATACTGGAGAAGGTTGCCTCGCCCTCTCCCAGGGGATCTCCCCAAACCAGGGATTGGACCCTTGGTTCTTATGTCTCCTTGATTGACAGACAAGTTCTTTCCACTAGCACCACCTGGGAAGTTCTTATCCCCAGACACTTAGAGAATTGCAACCTTCAATCAAGGCTCCAAAGGTGGATAAATGGTAAAGAATCCACCTGCCAAGCAGGAGTCTTGGGTTTGATCCCTGTTTGGGAAAGATCCCATGGAGAAGGAAATGGCAACCAATATCCAGTATCCTTGCCTGGGAAATCTCATGGACCGAGGAGCCTGGTGGGCTACAGTCCATGGGGTTGCAAAGAGTCAGACATGACTCAATGACTGAAAAACAGAAACCTACAATCAAGGCGTAATAGCTCATGTTCTTAAAGGGATATAAACTTATATGTTACATAAGCATAACATAACAAAATATGTTTTTCCATGGTCTGTACTATTTCCCTGGTGTCTTATGGGGTCTAGTTTAAAGCTGTGTATGTAAGGTTAGCTAAAATATAGTTACAAAAGTAAAGTGAGGTTAAAAAAAAATGCAACCTCTTTCCTCACTAGGGAAAACTATAGCTTTAGAATTGTCAGGGGATTGAACTAGGATTTAGTAGGTTCTTCTTTTTTTTTTTTCAATCAAATTGTGCCTAGAAACATTCTCACAGTTTAGAAGACTTTGAAAAGGAACTATTGGAAGCTCTAGGCTAACTTTCTTTCCAACATGTACTTGAAGTAGATAGTGATGAGTTTAATATAGGGGACTTGTCCTTTTAAAGTTTTGTCTGATTTGTGATTGATATGAAGATTTAGCATTTTAATTTATTGTTGATATAAATATAGAGAAATTTTAAGTAATAAATGAGGAATGGAGAATACATTCATAAAATGTTTATCCATATGTGTCCAGTTAGGGTCCATATGTGCAATCATTGGGAAATCAAAAGCATAATAATCAAACATCATTTTAGACCGTTTCCATTTGGCATATAATAAAAGCTTCAGGTCAGGTACTCTCCTAGCAGGGCTTCCCTGGTGGCTCGGCTGGTAAAGAATCTGCCTGCAATGTGGGAGACCTGGGTTTGATCCTTGGGTTGGGAAGATCCCCTGGAGAAGGGAATGGCTACCCACTTTGGTATTCTGGCTTGGAGAATTCCATGGACTGTCTGTAGTCCATGGGGTCATAAAGAGTCAGGCATGACTGAGCGACTTTCACTTTCCTAGGAAATAGAGATAAGATGAACTCATTCATTTACTTATCCATTGAAGCATTTATTCTGTTAACTGAGTCCATATTGATATGCTAGCTACTGTTATTTTCTAAGGAGATAGCAGTCAGCAAAACAGTGTTTTTGCCCCTTCAAGTAACTTCCTAGGTGGTTCAGTGGTAAAGAATCCACCTGTCAATGTGGGAGATACGAGTGACATGGGTTAAATCTCTGGGTCATGAAGATCCCCTGGAGTAGGAAACAGCAACTCGTTCCCAGTATTCTTGCCTGGAAAATTCCATGGACAGAAGAGCCTGGCGGGCTACAGTCCAGGGGATTGCAAAAAGTTAGACATGGTTGAGCGACTGAACATACACACAAGCAGCTTATATTCTCTTGAGGGGGAAGTACAGTGACACATCCTTGCTCTCAAAGGCTTTATGGTGCCATAGAGGAGACTGCCAAATGTACAAACAAAATAATACAATGTGATACAGCCAACGAGTAAATGTGTTTACATTATTACAAGGCAGGGAGAAAAGATTAATCTTGTCTGGAGACATCAGAAAAGGCTTTGTGTTGTCCCATAGTACTGGCTTTGAGTGCCCAGCTTCACGTATCCAACTTGCACTGGTCATCTATTTTGCATATAGTAATATATATATTTCAATGGTATTCTCTCAAATCATCCCACCCTCGCCTTCTCCCACATAGTCCAAAAGTCTGTTCTTTACCTCTCTGTCTCTTTTGCTGCCTTGAATATAGGGTCATCGTTACCATTTTTCTAAATTCCATGTATATACATTAATATACTGTATTGGTATTTCTCTTTCTGACTTATTTCACTCTGTATAATAGGCTCCATTTTCATCCACCTCATTAGAACTGACTCAAATGCATTCTTTATTATAGCTGAGTAATATTTCATTGTGTATATGTACCATAACTTCCTATCCATTCATCTGCCGATGGACATCTAGGTTGCTTCCATGTCCTAGCTATTGTAAACAGTGCTTCAATGAACATTGGGGTACATGTGTCTCTTTCAGTTCTGGTTTCCTTGGTGTGTGTGCCCAGCAGTGGGATTACTGGGTCATATGGCAGTTCTATGTCTAGTTTTTTTTTAAGTGGAATAGGGTGGTGAGGGAGGTGGAGGGGGGTTCAGGATAGGGGGAAACATGTGTACCCATGGCTGATTCATGTCAATATATGACAAAAACCACCACAATATTGTAAAACAATTAGTCTCCAATTAAAATGAATAAATTAATTAAAAATAAATAACTTTTTAAAAATACCTTAAATCCCCAAACAGAAAAAAAGGCTTTGTAAGACTGTGAACCTTGAGCTAGGTCCTAAATGATGGGTATTTTTCAAGTGTATGGACCTAGGTGTGAGAAAACATCTTAGAAGGATGGATAGATGGAAAGTCATGGCCTTGTAATTGCAACATAGTAGTGTGTGAGCAACTATAAGCCATTTGACACTAACCTTCGTTAAGTGGGGGTTGAGTGTGGACAGTGGAATCAGATAAGAACCTTTACATAGGTAGAATCAACTTATCCTAAAAAGTACTGACTTTATCTTGTAGGAAAGGGAAGTCATTCTTGGTTTAAAAGAAAATATTAACATGGTCAGGTTTGAATTTTAGGAAAAATCACTTTTTTAGCAGTGTACCTCTAAGATAAGAATTGATCTAATTTATATCCTCTGTTATTAAACTAGTAGCATCTGAATTAACATTTAGATAAATCCTTTATGTAAACTTTCCTGCTGGCTCAGATGGTGTAAAGAATCTGCCTGCAATGCAGGAGACTGGGTTCCATCCTTGGGTTGTGAAGATGCCCTGGAGAAAGGAATAGCAACCCACTCCAATATTCTTGCCTAGAGAATCCAGGGACAGAGAAACCTCTCAAGCTATAGTCCATGGGGTCGCAAAGACTCGAACATGACTGAGGAACTAACACCTTCACTTCTACTTTCTGTAATCTAGATATCTTTCTATTGCTTGTCAGTGGGAAGTTACAAAGTAGGAAAAATATAAAACAGCCTAATTTATAAGGTGTTATTTCCTAAAAAATTAAGCACAAAACTGAATTTTGAAAAGGTAGAAATTTACTGTGTTCAAGTAAATTTGTTCTTTTGGCTGAACGTTTATTTTCCATTATTCGTATCTATTTCTTAGAGTCAAACAAGAGAAAAATCAGTGCCAAGCTATTAATATTCATATAAATTCAGTCTTGATGGTGAAACAAGGGGAAAAAAAGTCTCTAACATCTTGACTATGTTGATGAAAATAGTTAGCATTTGATGAATTAAAACATTTTTCTAAAATGTTTTCATTTATTAATCTCAATACCTAATTTAACTTTATTTACTTATATATACTCCAGTTATATACTTTTCTAAATAAACATTTGCCTACAACTTCTTTCTGAAGTAAGATACAAGTAAATTTCATTGTGCTGATCACTTTGGTCTAATTTCTCCATCAATCATCATCTACATAAAAAAAGCTTTCACTTAGTTAGCTAAGAATCTTAATCATTTACTCATTTCTTATCCTTTGTAAGATAAGAAAATAGAGAAGACTATCAAAATGTCAGTTAATGAAACCATATTTACTTACCAAACATATTTTTTTTTTCTGTAAGAGAAAGCTAATAGTCAAAAGAAGACTTAATTGTCTACCTGACTACTGAGCTATCATAAAATAGAAAAAAAAAAAAAAGAATAAAAGCAAATATAGGTAAAGGTACAGAAAATGCATAATTGATATTTCCTAGAGAAGTCTCTTTGGAGAAATATATTAAAGTGAGAAGAAAGGGAGTTTAGTAGCCTGACACAAATTGCTTCTTTAATATGTGGGTAATTATATTTATTATGTATATAACCAGTGGGAAGCATACTGTCCTCAGAGTAGGAAAGTAACATGTTTGTTCAAAGCAGCTACTAATTTTGAGACCATAAATAAGAGGGTTTTTTTGTTTTGTTTTTTTACATTTCATTAGATATAGAGTTGTTTAAAGGGCTTTGTTTTCTTCTGTGGTTAAATGATGGTACACAGTGATTCATTATTGATTATGAATTATTGAGAATTCTTTGTACAATTTTTGTAGATTTGAATATTCTTCTAAGGTTATTTCATTGTAGAATCTTCACACCCTCATTTGTTATTAATATCCCCATTTTACACATGAGTAAACTAAAGCTCAGAGGTATTAAATAATTTATCAAAGATCAAATAGCTAATAAGTGGCAAAGATGATATTAAACCAAGGTAAAGTCTCTATGACCTCAGAATCTTTATTTTTAACTATTACCTAATGTGGCTTTCTTGTTACTATTTTAGATTATTGCTCTTTGTAGTACCCATATTGTAAATGTTATCCCTTTATATGATCAGTTATTATCTTTCCTTAGACCAAAATTAATATAATGCAATTTTTAAAAAATATAATTAATTTATAAATTCTAGGAGCCATATAACACCAGCCCAGGTTCGATACATGATACAGGGTGCTCGGGGCTGGTGCACCGGTATGATCCGGAGGGATGGGATGGGGAGGAAGGTAGGAGGGGGGTTCTGGAAGGGGAACACATGTAAACCCATGGTGGATTCATGTCAATGTATGGCAAAACAAATACAATATTGTAAAGTTAAAATAAAATAAAGTCTTGGTTCTAAAAAATATATATATAGTTAATTTATAAATTCTAAGAGCCATATAATGATGAAGATCATATAATGTTCTTGTGTGTTTAAATATAAATCCTAGATAAAGTTTATGCTTTTAATATTTTAACACATAGGCTCTTTGAAAAATAAATAATGAGTTATGTTCTCAATTGTCATCAATTTTAATACTCTAATGTGATATTGTTTTGGTGCCTTGAGCAACATTACTAAATTTAATAAAATATTGTTTAATAATACAAATGATTGGCTACATACCCAGCTTTTCTGTGGTCCCAAGGGTCCTCCATTACCTTTGTTAGAAAAGTAATCTTAATAGCACCAATTTATTTTTTTAATTACCCGTCTGAAAATGTGTAAAGAATAAATAAAAGATTTGGGAATAGAAACCAGGCTGCAAACATTATCATACAATTCCAAATGAACTAAAATGGAACATTTTATACTTCTATGAGCACCACTTCTCCCTACCATTTATTTGGTGTTTAAACTTATAAATAGAGTCATCAGATGAACAAACTCAAAATTTATCCATCAGTATCCTTTACCAGTTTCTTATCATCTCTCAAATGAACAAAATCATTCACTCTTTATCTGAGGGTTGTTGTTTTTATGTCAACTGTGCTTCCCCCATTTCTTCTTCATTTCCCCTTTATTTTTTCAGATAAAGAAAATACACACTGAACTTTCCTCCTCTTTTATTATACTTTCTGTCTCATAAACATCTTTCTTCCTGGCATTCTGATTCCCAAAAACTACAATCTACCACGTTCACCCTTCCTAATTCTTAGAACCATTTTCTAGCACATATACTTCTTTATCTCTAAAAACATCAAGAATCAGCGCCATATGGAAATCTGTGGGCAGATAGTAACAAAGCCCCACCTACATCATATACTATTAAAGTACTTTATTTCCTAACCATTTTTCATTTTAAATGAAAAAAAAAATATGACTCTTTCTAAAGACAATTTTCTGAAAAACATATCTACATCTAAAATATCCCATCTGGTAAAAAAATGATATTTAAATACATCCTTATAAAAAGTAACAAAGACACTGTAATAAAGTGGTCTTTGTTCATGTTTGTTTGAATATAAAGCTTTGAAGCCATGCATTTTATAGTATCCAAAGCTGTTTTCAAATAAATGTTGGTCTATTTCAATTTTTATTAAACTAGTTTGCTAAAATGTTCTCTTAAGTTATTCCTCTACTGAATTTACATATTTTTATTTCCAGTTTTTAAAATGTATCAAAATAAACAGTCCCAGTGCTGAAGTTAGGAAAAAGAAAAATCAGTGCCTTCCAATTTTCAGTTATGTCTTCTTTCAAACTTTCAGTAAATGTGAGATAAAATAATTTTTGTACATTAACAAATTGTTCAAAGAGTCTGGATTTCTATAATCATAATCAGCAAAATCCATATATGGCATTTCCATATTGCTTTCTAACATCTTGAGTTTATTAGTGGAAAATTCAATTTGTGCAAATCAGCCTGAGGCAAAAGGAGTACGAAATTAACTTGACACATATATTTGATGTATTTTAGTATTTCTCAGTTTTACGCTATAACCACAACATGGCAACCCCAGAATAAACACGGAGATCTACAGTGTCACTTCCAATTACCACATTACTGTAAACAGCTGTAACTTGCTGAAAACTCAGCCAGGATTCATTATCTTCTGGGTTTTATCTAAGAAGGCATGCATTAATACTACATATGAAGTAACATGTTTGAAAATTCCAAACTTTCATTAATGGTCTGAATCTTTGTTTAGAATCTATTTTCTAAAATGATGTTTAGCAATATGAATATACTTAGCAGTGTTCTTGTTCAGGCTCAAAGGAAACACTGAAAGACAGCCAAGTTCCTTTCCCTTCAGACTTTCTCTCAATTCCTACTCCACATTCACAACAGGAAGCAGGCTAGTGACTAGGGAAATTGCCATAATAATCTTCCTCACCACTTCTGTTTCCTTCTTTGATTCTTCTCTGCCATATGATTTAAAATACAGCATCAAAGAATAACCTTTGTGATACATGCATTCAACCATTATCTTTGCTTAAAGAACAGTGATTTCAAAATATGGTTCATAAATAGAGTGGACATTTAACATTTTCCCCCAAATTGAGATAGTTCTGAAAGTAAAAGATACCACTGTTAATAATTATACCACGACAACAGATTTATCATATCTTTTATCATACCCAGAGATTGGTTCATATTCCCAGATCTCTGCCCTACAAGAGAATCATTCGGTGTGATTGTTCACAGACCTGTCTTCTTGGAGTTCAACAGCTGAATCTGAATTTCTGGGTTTATAGCCTGGGAATCTTCATATTTAGGAATCTTTTTAGGTGGTTCTTAAAGGTATAATAAAGGTTCTTAAAGGCATATAATAATTACCATGTACCAGAAATTCATCTAATATTTCACATATGCTGCTCCTTGAATCCTCACAAGCACTACCATAGAATGATAGAATGATGTATGAATCATTCAAGTATAAAAAGGCATATTCCTGACAATTGTGGCTAATGGACTTATATGGATGCTTGCCAAAGATTTACATTTTACCTAGACTTTTGGCATCCTGAGGGATACAGCTATAATGTAATAATCTGTGATTTTGGAAAGAAATTTAAAATGAGAGAGGAAGGGCTTTAATGGAAAAGCAACATTTTAGTTGATTCTTAAAATTGGAGAGTGTGGTGGGCAGAGAGTAAGCCTAAAAGAATGAGAAGGATGTGATCATGCTATCATAATATATATATATATATATATATATAATATCTGATAAAGGTGTGACAGTTCATGTGGCAGGAGCTGGTGTCTGGTTAGAGCACCATTAGTGCAGAAAAGTGACTTTTGTCATTAAACGTGAAAGAATTCCCTGATGGCTCAGCAGTAAAAGAATCTGCCTGCCATGCAGGAGACGTCGGAAATGTGGGATCGATCCCTGGGTAGGAAGATACCTTGGAGGAGGAAATGGCAACTCATACCAATATTCAGGCCTGGGAAATCCCATGGACAGAGGAAGGAAGGAAGGAGCCTGACAGGGTATATCCATAGCATTGCAAAGAGTTGGACATGATTGAGCACACACGCACGTGAAAGGATTAAAAGATGCTGTTAGACATATGTCTTCCCATTTTTTCTCCCATATCTTCTCAGTACTTAAAATTTTGCAGCTGCTGGCTAGATCTCACTGCTTCCTCCAGCAAATACAGTTGTGGCAGTCAAAAATACAGGAGAACTAACATGCCTTTAGGAAAAGTCCCCAACCAGTGACCAAATTTGGTGGTAGATTAATATCCCAGTTCCCTAGCCTACTGTGCTAAATAACTCATATTCTAAACATAATAATGATAACTCATAGACCCCACCCTTATCCCAAAAGCCCCAGCAGGATTCAAAAAAGCAACGTGATTGATAAATCACCCTTGGTCATTGCTTTCTCACCTCTCTTTTGTTTTCTCATTTCCCTACCCTTCTTTCCTGGAAACACTTGCCAAAAAGTTGTGCTTGAATCTTTGATTAAGAGTCTGTTTCTGGGAGAACCCAAACTAAAACAAGATAGTCTCATGGTGGGGGGAGGGCAATAGAATGGGAAAGACTAGAGATCACTTCAAGAAAATTAGAGATACCAAGGGAATGTTTAATGCAAAGATGAGTACAATGAAAGACAGAAATGGTATGGACCTAAAAGAAGCAGAAGATATTAAGAAGAGGTGGCAAGAACACACAGAAGAACTGTATAAAAAAGATCTTCATGACCCAGATAATCACGATGGTGTGATCACTCACCTAGAGCCAGACATCCTGGAATGTGAAGTCAAGTGGGCCTTAGAAATCATCACTACGAACAAAGCTAGGGGAGGTTATGAAATTCCATTTGCGCTATTTCTAATCCTAAAAGATGATGCTGTGAAAGTGCTGCACTTGATATGCCAGGAAATTTGGAAAACTCAGCAGTGGCCACAGGACTGGAAAAGGTCAGTTTTCATTCCAATCCCAAAGAAAGTCAATGCCAAAGAATGCTCAAACTACCACACAATTGTACTCATCTCACACGCAATAAAGTAATGCTCAAAATTCTCCAAGCCAGGCTTCAGCAATATGTGAACCGTGAACTTCCAGATGTTCAAGATGGTTTTAGAAAAGGCAGAGGAACCAGAGATCAAATTGCCAGCATCCGCTGGATTATTGAAAAGGCAGAGAGTTCCAGAAAAACATCTACTTCTGCTTTATTGACTACACCAAAGCATTTGTATTGACTACACCAAAGACTTTGACTGTGTGGATCACAACAAACTGGAAAATTCTTAAAGAGACGGGAATATCAGATCACCTTACCTTCCTTCTGAGAAATTTGTATGCAGGTCAGGAAGCAACAGTTAGAACTGGACATGGAACAACAGACTTGTTCCAAGTTGGGAAAGGAGTACGTCAAGGCTATATATTGTCACCCTGCTTATTTTACTTATATGCAGAGTATATCGTGTGAAATGCTGGGGTGGAAGAAGCACAAGCTGGAATCAAGATTGCCAGGAGAAATATCAATAACCTCAGATACGCAGATGACACCACCTGTAGGGCAGAAAGCGAAGAAGAACTAAAGAGCCTCTTGATGAAAGCGAAAGAGGAGAATTAAAAAGTTGGCTTAAAACATAACATTCAGAAAACAAAGATCATGGCATCTGGTCCCATCACTTCATCGCAAATAGATGGGGAAGCAATGGAAACAGTGAGAGAGTTTATTTTTTGTGCTCCCAAATCACTGCAGATGGTGACTACAGCCATGAAATTAAAAGACACTTGCTCCTTGGAAGAAAAGCTATGACCAATATAGACAGCATATTAAAAAGCAGAGGCATTATTTTGCTGACAAAGCTCTGTCTAGTCAAAGCTATGGTTTTTCCAGTAGTCATGTATGGATTTCAGAGTTGGACCATAAAGAAAGCTGAGCGCCAAATATTCAATGCTTTTGAACTGTGGTGTTGGAGAAGACTCTTGAGAGTCCCAAGAAATCAGTCCTGAATATTCATTGGAAGGACTCATGCCGAAGCTGAAACTCTAATACTTTGGCCACCTGATGTGAAAAACTGATTCTTTGGAAAAGACCCTGATGCTGGGAAAGATTGAAGGCAGGAGGAGACGAGGATGACAGAGGATGAGATGGTTGGATGTCATCACCAACCCAATCGACATGAGTTTGGATAAACTCCGGTAGTTGGTGACGGACAAAGATGCCTGCCGTGCTGCCGTCCATGGGATCGCAAATAGTCGGACAGGACCAAGGGACTAAAATGAACTGAATTGGGGGGAAATATGGATTTTTATTTTTAGGTTTCTTTTTTTTTTAATTAGTTTATTTTCTATTTTTTATCTTTACAATGTTGTATTTGTTTTGCTATACATTGACATGAATCCACCATGGGTATACACATTTTCCCCTTCCAGAACCCCCCTTCCACCTCCCTCCCCATCCCATCCCTCCAGGTAATCTAATTGCTTACTAAAGAAGTCAACTAGCCATTAAGGATATTTTAGCCAGAAGATAGATAAACTTTATATTGCAGCAAGAAAACTAGTAGCAAGGAGAGAGTAGATAGCTGAGAAAGTGATGATGGCTTGACAAACTATTTGGAAGGCAGTTGCAGGATTATGTTACAAGGAGCCTCCACAGAGGTAGTGATACAAGAAAGGGAGACATGGGAGATTAAATGATTTAATTGATATAGAGTGAAGAGGGAAATTGTTTATATGAAAGTGATGAACAAATCAAAGTTCTGAGTTGAGCCATCTGAGTATGAAGTATCCAGGGATATGACCTACAACCATGACGTAAGTTGTTCCCTGTACCAGCCCAACAAGTATTTACTATTTACATGAAATATTCACAGCCTGTATACATGAATGGCATCCTTTGATAGTATAGTAAACAGCTTGCAAAATACTATGGGTCAGTGAAATGTAAAGTCGGCAATCGGTTCAGTTCAGTTCAGTCCCTCACTTGTGTCTGATTCTTTGCGACCCCATGGACTGCAGCACACCAGGCCTCCCTGTCTATCACCAACTCCCAGAGTTTACTCAAACTCATGCCCATTGAGGCGGTGATGCCACCCAACCATTTCATCCTCTGTCGTCCCCTTCTCCCACCTTCAGTCTTTCCCAGCATCAAGATCTTTTCAAATGAGTCAGTTCTTCACATCAGATTGCCAAAGTACTGGAGTTTCAGCTTCAACATCAGTCCTTACAGTGAATATTCAGGACTGATCTCCTTTAGGATGGACTGGTTGAATCTCCTTGCAGTCCAAAGGACTCTCAAGAGTCTTCTCCAACACCACAGTTCAAAAGCATCAATTCTTCGGCGTTCAGCTTTTTTTATAGTCCAACTCTCACATCCATACATGACTACTGGAAAAACCATAGCCTTGACTAGATGGACCTTTGTTGGCAAAGTAATATAAGTTGGCAATATAAAAGGCAAAAGAGAATGCTTGCTGGAGGGGAAGCTGTATAATTTAATTTAAAAATTTTGTCACATTATTTCATTATCCTGAGCATTAAATACGTAAATGAGTTTAAGAAAATGTTTAGACACATTGATGAAGCCACAGAAGTATGAATACAAATAATATGCAAGAGTAGAAGTAATCTTGTAGAAGACTCTATGAGAGATGAATGCATCTGAATCAAACCAGCATTCTTGTCTTTTAAAATCTATAACCTATATATGCAGATTGTAGAAAGCATGATACCATGCATATTTAGAATTCTTGTTGCTGTACATACTGATTGCCTTAGGAAAGTAAACCTCCAATATAATCTTGAATCATTTTAAAAATGTGATTCATAGAAAATCTTACACAGATACCAAGACCTTTGTAATTTAAGCAGTAAATGTCATGTATGTTTGGGTGTTATTCAAAACTGCTACTAAATGTGAATGTGGAAAGCTGCCAGTAAGATCCTACTCTCGAAAGCCCCTGTTCTACATACTTACATTTTGCAATAAAAGTTCACATTTAGACATAAATTCCTTTTGGTTATGTGTGCTTGTCATCTTATAAAAGCGAATCCTCTTAAAAGCAGTCACTTGCGTAAATCAAGTATTGAAAAGAAAGTGTATAGAATTTGAGTGTGTAATGATTTTTAAAAGGGGGAAAGGGCACTAGTTGGGGAGACTGGTAAAATGAAAAGGAATCTGTTTCCCGGTGTTGCTGATGCCATATCTGCATATTGCCTTTTAATTTTATGACACAGCAGCTCTTAAAATAGTGGTGACCACCCTGAAACCAGCCGAATTCTACTGCCTTGACTAGAAAACAAAACAAAAAATAGTCTCCATAATTTATTAAAATCAACTGAGTAGGCTTTTTGTCCAATTTCCATTGCATCATTTATGAGACAGTTTGTTTTTCTGAAATTTAAAAGTCAGGATTCTTTTCACAAAATATAGAAGGATGAAATCATAAGTATCTTTCTGCCCCTTAACCATTACCAAGCAGAGATATTTTCAAAAAGGTAAAGCTGAGTACAACCATTTCATTTCTTTTAATGTAGCAGCTTGGTTATGTTGTGGACGTATTTGTGAAGAATTTGGCCTAGCCACTTCCTTAGTTCAAGGGGTTTGGGGAGTTACAGAAGTCAGAGGGACCAATTTGCCAGTCCCCTGGTGTGTCACTTGATTGTACTTTTCTTACTGATGAGAGAGGACATCCCAGAACCCACAGAACTTGAAGCTGAAAAAGAAATCAGGGAGACTGCTGATTAGCTGAAGGAATTATTGGTATTCACAGACCAATTTGGGAGTTGCTGTGTGCTAGTTGCTAGAGAGCAAGTAGCAATTTACCTCATTTCCTGTTGCTGAACATTCTGGACTCCATTCAATCACAAGTTCTGAACTGAGACAAATGGCAGCAGCTTTCCTCCAAGATTCTCCATGGTGAAAAGAGAACGAGATCTATTCAGATTTTTCTGGTAAAAAAGGGACCAAACTCTGTAACTCCCACTGCAAAAATATGTTCTCTGAAAGGCAACTGTTTAAATGGAAACTGAGCAATCAGGAATGATGGAAACCAAAGCCAAAGAGTTAGAATTTCTATGTCAAACTCGCTTCTTGTTCTCAAAATTTCTTCAGACATCTAAGTATCTATAATCTCATTGATTTGCAAAATTGATCAGTGATGAGCCACATGTTTATATCTTACCTTTGTCTAGATATATATGTACATTTATCTGGTTTTTGGGTCTCTCTTTTATATGTGAAAGTCTATAATTAAATAGATAAGACTGCAACTCTCCGACCTCTATCAAATTAAAAACAAAACAGAAACTGAATATGACTTCTGCATTTTTGAAGTTTTGATCATGTGACACACCACTAAAAACCATGAAGACCATTATTATATCAATGGGCATATGCAATAACTATAATAACACTCTTACCAACATTGTACTTTCCATGGCTGAATTTAATGAGTGTTTAAAATATGTGTTTATAAGCATCTATCTCAAAAGTTATACATAATTAACCTTAACTTACAGAAAAATAAACTGAGGCTTAGGATATTAACAAGTGCAGTATTACTTCCCATTTATAGATGAATACACTAGACATAATACCTGCAGTACATACATACTGTTGGTATGACTTAAATAAGATGTTGCTATACGGCACAACAATTTGCAAAAACAAATTTAGGGATTATAGTTAATATTAACTAATTTCGTTGCTATCGATTAAATATTCTAACATTACTAAACATAGTTTTGTGAAATGTAATTTTGTTTCATTTGTGATATCTTCATTCAGATATGTTTTATCTTTATTCATTTACTCACATTCATTCATTGTTTTATTCAATAAACATTTATTGAACATATACTATCTTAACATGCGAGACTGTATTTTTTTCACACTCAAGGCACAGTTTGACCTATCCCTCTTTTCTCCCCAAAGCAGTTAATGGCAAATAAAAGTTGATTCTACATATATACATAAGTGAAGTCTCACAGTCATGTCTGACTCTTTGCGAGCCCATGGACTGTAGCCCACCAGGCTTCTCTGTCCATGGGATTTTCCAGGCAAGAATATTGGAGTGGGTTGCCATTTCCTTCTCCAGGAGATCTTCCCAACCCAGGAATTGAACTTGAGTCTCCCGTAGTGTAGGCAGACGCTTTACCGTCTGAGCCACCAGGGAAGTTATATATACATAAAATACGTATTATATAAGTATATTTTTAAGATATCACATATAAATAGATATAGTATATGGGCTTCCCAAGTGGCGCTAGTGATAAAGAACCTGCCTGCCAGTGCAGGAGCCACAGGAGATGAAGGTTTGATTCTTGGATTGGGAAGATACCCTGGAGGAGGGCATGGCAACCCACTCCAGTATTCTTGCCTGGAGAAACCCACAGACCGAGGAGCTTACTGGGCTACAGTCCACAGGGTCTTAAAGAGTCGGACACAACAGAAGTGACTTAGCAGCAGCTGCATGGCTATTTTTAAAGGCCTATTTTTTTTTTTTCATGTCCTTGATTTTTTATCACAACATTTTACCTTAAGACTATTGATTATCCTAGCTTACATATCCATTTAACTTTAACATTAATAATATTTGTATAGAGTTATATCGTTTTCAAAGCCTTTATATATCCACTATTTATTTGGATTCCAGTTGAATTGGAGTTAAGTTTCGGAGAGGTTCAAATATTTGCCTCAATTTACATGGAAAGTGGCAAATTGTTTACTAGGGTGACATTTCAAAATAGTATATAGCTCTAATTTTGTTTTGACTAAAAGAAGAGTTTCTATCAGTTTTGGCTCATGGACTTACCTTAGGGTTCTATATCTGACTCATGATCTGTCCTAAAATATATATAGGGAAATTAGTATATCATTAGTTTTCAACTGGAATATTTTTCCTCATGTAAATTTTGATTGCCAAAATTGAGAAATTCTTGATAAGCTAATACATTGACATATGATGTAATTAGGACAGCAGGACTGAACTCGAATGATATTTGTATTGGTGATATAATGGACGAGGACAATTATCTGCTTTTATCAGGCATGCTCTCAGAGGATCAGCATTTTTAAAAACAATTTATCTTTGAACAAGACTTTCTACTTCTGTTTTACGACAAACACACAAAGCAGTGTCATTGAAAGCATTTCTGGTTTTATTTCTTGGCTGTTGAACAATAACAACAAAAGAATACTTTAAAATACATTTCTTTGATACTCAGGTAGTACCTTGTAAATTAAGTTAATATCTGAGTACCTTTCAGATGTCTTTTTGTAATTGGTGAATGTTAAAAATAGATTATATAATTTCTTAAGTGCACCAATTGATCCAAATGTCCTCATTTCTCTCTATATATCCTATTCATACTTCCAGGATTTATCATGCATTAGTTTGTGCCAGTATGTCTATTGTGACATCTATAACACTGACTATATTAGATGTCATATATTAGATACCTTTATATCCTTATGTTATTGTTAGATGTTGGCCTTTGAATAACTGTTTAAAGGAGATGTCAGTAGCCCTTTATTGTAATGAAGGCAGCTCAAGGAATCTTAATAATTAGTTTACTATATACAGCAATTTAAACCTACATTGCCCTGAATCTAATATCTTTGGTTACTGTCACACCTTGATCGCTCTGCACATTTTGATGTTCATATTACATTAGACTCCAACTAGAATCTTGTTATTTAGAGAGCAGATCTTATGGCTGCTGTTAGGTCAGTAAATCCTTTTTGTCTGAATACTTGACTGTTTTCTCTTTAAATGTGGTTGAATGTGTCACTTGATTTATCCACAGATATGAAGGCCAACTCATAAAGAAAGTTAAAGGTGAGTAGGAAGTGATAGGTGTTGTTGGACTGTCAGTAAAAGTAAAAGAAAAAAAATGATTTTGGAAACAAGCAGAACCTTTTTGATCTAGCTCCTTTTGAA
The DNA here is from genome assembly GCA_024291935.2 of Okapia johnstoni. Classification (NCBI taxonomy): domain Eukaryota; kingdom Metazoa; phylum Chordata; class Mammalia; order Artiodactyla; family Giraffidae; genus Okapia; species Okapia johnstoni. The sequence continues at coordinate 71,585,721 of CM044319.1, read as the reverse complement.
TGTCAAAATGACTTACAAGAAATTTGGCAAGAGATTCTAAGAAGTACAGAGATCTAAGGAACAACTTGAGCCCCCTTTCTGTCTTAGAACTTGTGTGTTAACATAAGGCATGGTTAAATCAAGGATTTTCTTTGTGTTCAATGGTTATTATGATTGATTTTCTGGGAGTCTCATAAATAAGGGAAATGTTACTGGCAATAATGTTAAATATAAAATTAGCAAACTACTCTTTGCTTTTAGAATACTTTGTGAAAAGTTATTTTGAAGAACCAAAATCTGTTTTGTAAATGAAAATAGTTAAACCAGAAGGTGGGAAAGAGTGTAGAAGGAAAGAGCCTTGGAATATTTTGTTTGGAATCTCTTTGCAGGTGTTTCATTTGGGCTAAAGCAATATTTTCATGGAAAAAAAAATGTAATATTCTGTGTTCACGCATGCTTGATTATACAGTTTGAAATAGAAAGTAAAACTGACTCACACTCAAAATATGTATATATATGAGATACAAAGGGAGAAAAGAAGGGGAACAAAGAGAAGGGAAAACTAATTCAAATTTTAGGGATAAAGGACAAATGAAAACTATTCATATTTTATGGGGAGTCACTGTTTTATTTGATAACTTTCCAGAAATTATAATTGCTGTGCTTGATTTAAAAAAGCCAGATTTTGTGTGTTCTGGGTTTGTTGTATTTTTGCTCTAAAATTCATCACAAATATATCTTCATTCCCTTAGTAGTGTTAAGCTATGCTCCCATTCTAATTTATGTGTCACTGCTGTTCAGACACCTGTGGACTGATTTGAGTTAATCAACTGTCCTTAACAAAGCAACAGTTTTCTTTTTTTTTTTTTCCTTCCTTTCTCAAAAAGAAAAAGTTGGAATTAGGAGACTTTTTATAATATTATGCATTTCAGTTAATTTTTGTGTGCTTGTTTATGTATGTACGTTTAATAAATGGAGAATGAAAGAGTGATTTCTTTGATTTTTTTTTATCATTTTGCAGCCCATTTATTGATTTACCTATTAAATTCTTGAATTAACTCTTCTAAACCCTTTTATTAAACTGTTCTCTAACAGACTGTTTTCTGTATTAATCATTCCCATCTGTCATTTAAAGTTTGTTTTTTAGTGCACTTTTAAGAGATTAATGTCTGGAAATATTGTGTCATACATGTGTATGTAAGAAAGAGAAGAAAAAAATAACCCATCCAAAAAGACGATGAATCACAGAATTTCAGAACTGGAAAAGACAGTAGTGATTAAATTTCAAAGTAAGAAAAAATGGATAAAACAAGTAGTAAAACTTTTTTGAGATTTAGAACTTAAGCTGAAATATGAATATAATTTGTCAAGTGAGCGTAAAAGCTTGAGTTGTATGGTGACCCATAGCCAGGCTAAAAATCTCCAGAGTAGACAGTCTTTCCATAATGTTATACTTTTCTCTATTTTGCCGAGATAGATATTCCATGAGAGAGGTTCTTTTGTGTGTGTGTGTGTGAAAAGTGATAAGCTTTAAGTTATGTGTCCATGGGGGTCACAAAGAGTCAGACATGACTAAGCGAAAAACAACAACAAAATTATGTGTGAATGAAAACAAATAATGAATGAATAAATAATAAAGTAATATGTAAAATTTAAAAGGCTTCACCTCTGCACTGTTAACTCCTCCATCAAGCTGGCCCCACTAATATCCATACCAAGTGATGATTAACAATTCTTGTCTATCTGTGAAAGTTTACGCTAACATGAGAATTGTTAATACAGGCAGAATTTGGCTTTCAAAGGGCTGTGTTATGAATCTGGATAAATGAATTATTTCTTAGGCGACCATTTTAGTCACATAATGAATTTTGAGATAAGACAGTACAAAACAAACAAAATACCCATTTAATCTTACCTCAGATATTGCCAATTTTGAATGCCATTGAAATTATCTTTTAAGGCCTAGACATCATTCAAGTAATTATACACATACCTGTGAAACGATATTTCAAAATATTTATGTCCAAAAAGTACACTAGCCAATAAACTTCAAATGATAATTGGGGATGGCTCAAATACAGAAACAGTCCGTTAAAGATCAGTTTAATGGAGGCTTTATAAGAAGAGTTAATTAAAAATGTAATAGTCAAGTCAATAAAATACTCACATGATAAAAATCAATAGTATTACTCTTTTGTTATCTTTTTGTTAATTAAATACACTGGAGAAGGAAATGGTAACCCATTCCAGTATTCTTGCCTAGAGAATCCTGTAGAAAGAGTAGCCTGGAGGGCTGCTGTCCATAGGGTCGCACAGAGTTGGACACGAATGAAGCGACTTACCATGCATGCATACCTTGGAGAAGGAAATAGCAACCCAGTCTAGTATTCTTGCCTGGAGAATCCCAGGCACAGAGGAGCCTGGTGGGTTGCCATCTATGGGGTCGTACAGAATTGGACATGACTGAAGTTACTTAGCAGCAGCAGCAGCAGCAGCAATTAAATATATGCATAAAATAAACACGTGCAAAAATTTACTGATGATATCAATGTAAAGTTTCTGCTAATTACAACATTTCTTCCTTTTTAAAGGATAAAGAAAAAGTTTATGACTACTGTAAGTAGATTCAGTTAGGTCAATTCACTATTAAGTAGGAACTACAAAGGTATGGTGATATTTTCAAAGAATTTCTAGGGTAAGACTATTTAAAAAAAGTGAGATTGGAAAAGAAAACACTTTTCAAGAATGACAGACTTCCTATATTAATGAAATATTTGATAAAATATATAATTATGCATGCAACATAAGTCACAGGTGGTGGGTTCTTTACCACTAACACCACCTGCAAAGCCTCATATAATTATGGTCACCATATACTAAAAGGTCACCATAAAAGGCAAAATGGCTGTCTGAGGAGGCCTTACAAATAGCTGTGAAAAGAAGAGAAGTGAAAAGCATAGGAGAAAAAGGAAAGATATAAGCATCTGAACGCATAGGTCCAAAAATAGCAAGGAGAGATAAGAAAGTCATCCTCAGCAGTCAGTGCGAAGAAACAGAGGAAAAAAACAGAATGGGAAAGACTAGAGATCTCTTCAAGAAAATTAGAGATACCAAGAGAAAATTTCATGCAAAGATGGGCTTGATAAAGGACAGAAATGGTATGGACCTAATAGCAGCAGAAGATATTAAGAAGAGGTGGCAAGAATACACAGAAGAACTGTACAAAAAAGATGTTCATGATAATCATGATGGTGTGATAACTCATCTAGAGCCAGATACCCTGGAATGTGAAGTCAAGTGGGCCTTAGGAAATGTGGAAAACTCAGCAGTGGCCACAGGACTGGAAAAGGTCAGTTTTCATTCCAATCCCAAAGAAAGGCAAGGCCAAAGAATGCTCAAACTACCACACAATTGCACTCATCTCACATACTAGTAAAGTTCAGTTCAGTTCAGTCGCTCAGTCGTGTCCGACTGTTTGTGACCCCATGAATTGCAGCATGCCAGGCCTCTCTGTCCATCGCAAACTCCCGGAGTCTACCCAAACCCATGTCCATCGAGTTAGTGATGCCATCCAACCATCTCATCCTCTGTCGTCCCCTTCCACTCCTGCCCCCAATCCTACCCAGCATTAGGGTCTTTTCCAATGAGTCAATTCTTCGCATGAGGTGGCCAAAGTATTGGAACTTCAGCTTCAACATCAGTCCTTCCAATGAACACACAGGATTGATCTCCTTTAGGATGGATGGATTGGATCTCCTTGCAGTCCAAGGGACTCTCAAGAGTCTTCTCCAACACCACAGTTCAAAAGCATCAATACTTCGGTGCTCAGCTTTCTTCACCATCCAACTCTCACATCCATACATGACCACTGGAAAAACCATAGCCTTGAATAGATGGACTTTTGTTGGCAAAGTAATGTCTCTGCTTTTAAATATGCTATCTAGGGTGTCCATAACCTTCCTTCCAAAGAGTAAGTGTCTTTTAATTTCATGGCTGCAATCACCATCAGCAGTGATTATGGAGCCCCAAAAAAATAAAGTCTGACACTGTTTCCACTGTTTCCCCATCTATTTCCCATGAAGTGATGGGACCAGATGCCATGATCGTACTCTCCTCTTTTTTCTGAATGTTGATCACTTTTTAGGAGCCAACTTTTTGATACTCCCTCCTCTAGATTCACTCTTCAGCCCAGAGTTTCTCAGATGCTCTTTAGTTTCAGGGTGACAATATACAGCCAATTGTGTGGTAGTTTGAGCATTCTTTGGCATTGCCTTTCTTTGGGATTGGGATGAAAGCTGACCTTTTCCAGTCCTGTGGCCACTGCTGAGTTTTCCAAATTTGCTGGCATATCGAGTGCAGCACTTTCACAGCATCATCTTTCAGGATTTGAAATAGCTCAACTGAAATTCAGGTATGACCTAGATCAAATCCCTTAAGAGTATACAGTAGAAGTGACAAATAGATTTAAGGGACTATATCTGATAGACAGAGTGCCTGATGATCTATGGACAGAGGTTCATGACATTGTACAGGAGACAGGGATCAAGACCATCCCCATGGAAAAGAAATGCAAAAATCAAAATGGCTGTCTGAGGAGGCCTTACAGATATCTGGGAAGAGAAGAGAAGCGAAAAGCAAAGGAGAAAAGGAAAGATATTCCCATCTGAATGCAGAGTTCCAAAGAAGAGCAAGGAGAGATAAGAAAGCCTTCCTCAGCGATCAATGCAAAGAAATATAGGAAAACAACAGATTGGGAAAGACTAGAGATCTCTTCAAGAAAATTAGAGATACCAAAGGAACATTTCATGCAAAGATAGGCTCGATAAAGGACAGAAATGGTAGGGACCTAATAGAAGCAGAAGATATTAAGAAGAGGTGGCAAGAATACACAGAAGAACTATACTAGTAAAGTAATGCTCAAAATTCTCCAAGCCAGGCTTCAACAATACGTGAACTGTGAAATTCCAGATGTTCAAGCTGGTTTTGGAAAAGGCAGAGGAACCAGATATCAAATTGCCAACATCCATTGGATCATCAAAAAAGCGAGAGAGTTCCAGAAAAACATCTATTTCTGCTTTATTGACTATGCCAAAGCCTTTGACTGTTTGGATCACAATAAACTGTTGAAGATTCTGAAAGAGATGGGAATACCAGACCACCTGACCTGCCTCTTGAGATCCTGTGTGCAGGTCAGGAAGCAACAGTTAGAACTGGACATGAAACAACAGACAGGTTCCAAATAGGAAAAGGAGTACGTCAAATCTGTATATTGTCACCTTGTTTATTTAACTTATATGCAGAGTACATCATGAGAATCGCTGGGCTGGAAGAAGCACAAGCTGGAATCTAGATTGCCGGGAGAAATATCAATAACCTCAGATATGCAGATGACACCACTCTTATGGCAGAAAATGAAGAGGAACTAAAGAGCCTCTTAATGAAAGTGAGAGAGGAGAGTGAAAATGGTGGCTTAAAGCCCAACATTCAGAAAACTAAGATCATGGCATCTGGTCCCATCACTTCATGGCAAATAGATGGGGAAACAGTGGAAACAGTGTCAGACTTTATTTTGGGGGGCTCCGAAATCACTGCAGATGGTGATTGCAGCCATGAAATTAAAAGGCGGTTACTCCTTGGAAGGAAGGTTATGGCCAACCTAGATAGCATATTAAAAAGCAGAGACATTACTTTGTCAACAAAGGTCCATCTAGTCAAGGCTCTGGTTTTTCCAGTAGTCATGTATGGATGTGAGAGTTGGACTATAAAGAAAGCTGAGCACTGAAGAATTGATGCTTTTGAACTGTGGTGTTGGAGATGACTCTTGAGAGTCCCTTGGACTGCACGGAGATCCAACCAGTCCATCCTAAAGGAGATCAGTCCTGTGTGTTCATTGGAAGGACTGATGTTGAAGCTGAAGCTCCAATAGTTTGGCCGCCTGATGCGAAGAGCTGACTCACTGGAAAAGACCCTGATGCTGGGAAAGATTGAGGGCAGGAAGAGAAGGGGACAGCAAAAGATGAGATGGTTGGATAGTGTCGCCGATTCAACGGACATGGGTTTGGGTGGACTCTGGGAGCTTTTGATGGACAGGGAGGCCTGGCATGCTGCAGTTCATGGGGTCGCAGAGTCGGAAACGACTGAGCAACTGAACTGAACTGATACTAAAACTAGATCTGTAGATTGGGAATAAAAATACATGGAATCTTTGTGATACAGGGTGCTTATAAATACATTATGATTTCAGAAGCTCGGTAGATCTAATAGTATAAAATGTGAATTGAAACGAATATCTGAATTTAAGTCATACCAATGAATAATTTTTGATCAGACAATAAAATGGCACCAAATATTAAAGTGAAAGACTTTGTTTCTCTGACACCAACTGAATGTTGAATGAATCTAAATAAATAACAAGTGGGAGACATCAGCAAAATGATTTAGGTAGAAAGTTGTGTCAAAAGAAATTGATGTCATTTAAAAATATTGCTGTTAATTTTAGTTACTTGAATTATAAGAAGATATTTGAATTATAAAACTTTGAGGATTTGGGGGATACAGATAGAGGCACCATTTGATAAAATCTTCTGTGTTTGATTTTCATGAATGTTACTAACTTGAAAGTATAGGTATACACATAGAGATGTATAAGTTAATCTAGTTTAATTATGAAAACTATGTTGAAAATCTTAAACAATAGAAAAATTTAAGAGACATATTTTCCTCATAAAATGAGTTAAAAATTGCTGAGTCTGGAAATTCAAACAAGTAAGAAAGCTGGTAATTCCCAGCTGGTAATTCCCAGGAGTCACTCTCTCAAGTAATGAGAACATATTTATAAACCTCTACTCCATAAGTTCTAAGATAGTCTCAGTATATTGAAGTTCATCTTTTTCTTAGAGGGAAAAAGGAGATAAAATGTAGGATTATTGACTAGTTCAACCTTCTACTGAAATTTGAAGAATTCTTACTCCTAGAACAAGTAGAACTCCTTTGTATTAACAAAAGCAAAACAAACCACTTCCAGCAACAAACATTCATCTAATGTTCTGTGGATAATCTTATACAGTAAGGGTACTGTGGAGGATGACAGTCATTTATTAGATGGCATAGACTTTTCTTCATGAGGACACATGAGAATCACCTTTCTACTGTCAGAAATCATGTTTTCCTGGACAAAGAGATGGTACTTTATAAATTTACCTTACGAATTATACGTGTGATTAAGTTACCTTTTTGCATTGATTGGTGGTATGCTTAGCATTAAATGTGGGCTGTATGTCTAGTTTCTAACTTATAGATAAGATATTTATGTCTGACTCCATGGCATCTTAGGAAGAGAGGTAAAAATAAAACTGAAGAGTATGGACACAGAAAGTTTGGAATTAACATCTCTAGTCATGCTCAGTGTGTTCATGAACCCTCTGAAAGTACATACAAATTTCACCAATCACATGAATTTCTCTATATCTGGTATATATGTATATATAGCTTTCAATAGCTTTTCAAAGACCTCTATAGATCAAACAAAAATTAGGAATCAGTGAACTAAACTTTAAGGCCTAGGTCCCTAACATATACCTTAAGGACTTCATATACTAGGTCATTATTAGCATGTTAAGATAGAACATTTTTTTCAGTGTAAAATCCTTAGGTCAAATTTGGTGAGCAGCCCAGTGTTTTGATGTCATTGCTGTTGTTGAACCACTTAAGTCATGTCTGACTCTTTGCAGCCGCATGGACTGTAGCACGCCAGGCTTCCCTAGCCTTCACTATCTTTTGGAGTTTGCTCAAACTCATGTCCATTGAGTTGGTGATGCCATCCAACCATCTCAATGTCTGTCACCCCCTCTCCTCCTGCCCTCAGCTCTTTCCCATCATCAGGGTTTTTTTCCGGTGAGTCAGCTCTTCCCATCAGTTGGCCCAGGTATTGGAGCTTCAGCTTCAGCATCAGTCCTTCGAATGAACATTATGGGTTGATTTCTTTAGGATTGACTGGTTTGATCTCCTTGCTGTCCAAGAGATGATCAAGAGTCTTCTCCAGCACCACAATTTGAAAGCATCAGTTCTTCTGCACTCAACCCTTTTTCTGGTCCAGCTCTCACATCCATACATGACTACTGGAAAAACCATAGGTTTGACTCTCTGAACTTTGTCAGCAAAATGATGTCTCTGCTTTTTAATATGTTCTCTAGGTTTGTCATAGCTTTTCTTCCAAGGATGTCATTAAGTTATCTCAAAGCCAAAGAATATTGGAAAATGGAAGAATCTAGAAGATCTGCAATGGGAATAGGATAACTGCTTATACTCCCATGTTTTGGACTAGAGACTTTAGGTCTTTGGTCACAATATTCCTTAAGTATTTAATGAAACATCTCTCATATTACTTGTTTTCCCTGGATTGGTGGCAAATCCTTCACAGTAAGTTGTAGATTAGCCATGTTTCTTTTAACCGTAAATCCTATTCCCGTTCAAGATTCTGGACTCAAACTAAAAACAATGTTAGTTAGTCTTCTATATTATTGTCTTCTTTAATGAACCATGAAGAATGCCAATAACCTTTTCCTACATTGAAAGATCCTCTTCCTCAGTTTGAATGAGATGTCAAAAGTAGAAGTCTCTAATATTTGTTAGAGACCAGTAGTGATTTTTATTACTAAAACTCCAGGAGAAATATTTGTACTTGGACAAATTCTTTTGAGATAGATTCACTGTGGGCCAGAGTGGAGGCACCATGATGCAGATTGTTATTTGAGAATTATCATTTAATGTGTAGTAATCACTTTCAGGTGCTATAAGTCTTGGCTGATGTGTAAAACTTCATGAAGGTCTCATTGAAAATACCTCAAACACAATAGATACAGGGTAAATATTAATTTACGTATGTGGTAACACTGTTTGCTGCAAAGAACATGGCCTTTTGTATTTAGAACTGAATGAAAATGCGTCTTACTTTACAGAGTATCTCTCAATGAGGTATCTAACTTCTCTAAGCCTTTTATCGTTTATCAAATAGGCTTAATATCTACCTTTGAGCAAGTATTATAGATTACTATAAACAGATATGGAGCATTGGCTCAGATTGTTCATTCATATCCCTGTTATAAAGTTTGAGATGCATGGAAACATCAATTAAGAATGATCATCCTCTTAACTTTTTTGAATGTTACTAAAGTCCCTATGCTTCCCAGGTTGCTCAGTGGTAAATAATCCACCTACCAATGCAAGAGACACAGGAGCTGTAGGTTTGATCCCTGGGTCAGGAAGATCCCCTGTGGTAGGACACAGCAACCCAATCCAGTATTCTTGCCTGGAAAATTCCAGGAACAGAGGAGCCTGGTGGGCTGCAGTCCATGGATTCGCAAAAAGTTGGATGCAACTGAGCACACACACACAAAGTCCTTAAAATTATTAAATACCCAGTGTATTTGAAATTTGTTTTATTTTTGAAAAAATAAAGAACACACACAAGTTTTAAGGCAGTCTTTCAATATTATATAAGAAACATAACTTGTGTGGTCTTACAGGTACTATGCAGGTGTTAAAATGTGTTTTATTGGACTGTATATAATTTTTAAATAATTTCTTGGGAATATATTATTTCTATTCTTTAAAATAAACAGTATGGGACATAATAGAAAAGGCATAAAATATTTATAAAACATAAAACTACCTATTTTGTGTGAGCTTCTTTGAGCCACACACAAAGTATAACTGCTATCCTTCCACTGGCCACTAAAGATGCTAGAATGAAAAAAAAAAATCAGAACTACTGTGGAATAAAATACAATTAAAAATACTGCCCATGAAAAATAAGCCAAATGCTTATTTTTCTAGGAGTCTTTCATCATGTATATGAAAGACAGGCTCTCCTACCCTATCTCCAATGTTGAAATCAGGCAAAAACCTGTTGTACTTTTAAAGATATATTAAATCTGGTTTAGAGAACCAAAGTTAAATCTTGTTAGCTCGTATTTGATATTAGATTTTTTTTAACTGGCGAAATATGCCATTAGATTACTCTTCATAAATCTAACTAAAACAGAAGCACTGCTTGTAAATATGTTGCAGAATAATAGAATCTCTGGAATTTTTAATGTGAACTTATTTCTCTGTAATTAACAGTGACTATGTCTAATTGTTTCCCATTTCTTTCCATTTTATTCTTTTAAAATTTTGATAGGTTATTTACTTCGATTTGAGCCAGCTTTTCATTGGTTGTTATGGATTTGGGTCTACTTCCTACTAGTTATTGAACTTTTCCTATGCTAGACTTGTTTCTATCTGATTATCCGAGGGTTCCCCTGATGTGAACCTGATGAAAACCAAGTAGGTCATACAAATTGGAAAAAAAAAAAGCTTAAAAAATCTCGGTCATTTTTAAAAGAACTGTTTAGCAACCACAAACATTTACATTGTATTTTCTCTAGTATATCATTCTTAGCAGCCAGTGTATCTGATAGTGATGCATTTATTTACTTCGTATTTCCTTACTAGTTTATTTACTTACATACTTATAAGTTGAAAAACTAGTTCAAAGTTTCTAGGTCTTAAAAATCTAAATATAGATATTCATCTTTATTTAGAAAATGTTCTATTTTGGTTTAAAAAAAATTAAGAGGCAGTAGACTGCTTAAAAATGGGTTGTGTTGTCATTAGATGTGTGGCATTCAGAAGGATTATCTCACAGTCCAGTGACTGTTCACTCCAGAACTATTCAAGACCAGGGAAACTAAGGTCAAAGAGCCTTAAGTAATGGCACTTGAAAGGTTATCTTAAGAGGAGAGGAATCACCATCCTTTTGGAAATGTTAGACATGGGAGTGGAGATAGGGAGAGAGCTGGAGCGAGTTAAAGATTGAATGTTATGGGCACTACCCTCATTTGAGTTTGTTGCATTGAGAGATATTCAGGGAGCTTCAAATTATGTAGGGAAGACAGACAAAGATAATTACAAAGAAATTTGGAGTGTTACCTTTCCTCAGGTAATTTCTGTCACCTTTGAATTGTTCTGAATTGCACACACCATTAATATTCATACATGTCTGATTTTTGAGGGTGAGAGAACAGGAGTAAGGGGTAGAGAAAAACTTCTAGTTCAAAACTTATAATTCAGTGAAACCAAGTACTTTTCAGAAAACAGTGCCCGGATTTAATCAATGTAATTATACTCTAAACATAGCATATGTCTAAATATTTTCATTGACCCTCTGATTACAAGAACTTAAAATATACGTTCTCTTATATTTTTTTGTGACCTCTATATGCAGATCTCTGCATTGCATCCTGAATAACGTGGATTTAATTATCCAGATTCACTTTAAGTCATTTTTACATAGCCTATGTCTGTTTAAAGATGGGTATATACATGAATTCTTTGATTTAAAGGAAGTTGTTTTTGAACTGTGTTCCAGGCAGGTAAGAATAGTTTCTTCAATGGATTTATACTTAAAACTTGAACAGCACTGGTGGGTGCCACTATAATAATAGTTTTATGATGTATTACATGAAAACCCAAGCTTGTTAAAATCCATGTACCAAGACTGGCTGGTTACATATTCAGTGTTTTGCTGTAAGGAACCATTTTGATGGTTTTAAATTTTTCCTTGGCATTATAGTTTGCTTGTGGGAAATGATGAAAACCTAGTTTCACAAAAGGAGCTTTTCATTGGTGAAAACTTCAAAAAGAATAATGTTTTATATAAAAGCAAGTTTACTTATTCAATTTCTAAGTGCCCTTTGCTATTACTGAATGCATTTGTTTTTGAAAAGATTTATTTCCCGTCCATTACTTGATATTTCCTCTCTTATGAAAACAAAATCACATTTACTATTTAAAAATATATAATACATACACAAATATATTCTTAAAAATGAAACATATCTATACTTGCCGTGATTGAGTGGGGTAAAAAAGCTTCAGAATTAGAGCCATGAATTCTATTGTAATATTGCCCTTCAATAAGGATGAGAATTGAATGTATATATTTTTTATTTTCCTAGTGAATTCTCAGTAAAAAATTCAGCAGTCTATTTGTTGGGAGAATCATTTCTTACGATTGAATTATGTGGTTGATGACCCAATGTTAGTTAAGTTCCTTTGTCCTTTTAGATTTCTATGTATAGGGAACAATGAGCCTACTGAAGTAGGCCTAGGTCTAGGGATGAAGACCCAGATGAAACAATGAGCCTACTGAAGACTCAGATGAACTAATGCCTCCTCCATGAAGCCTCCCCTATTCTTCCAATTTTTAAATATTCATATTATTCCCCGTGACTGTTCCTTTCTGTTGGCTGAAACTACTTAGAGACCAACTCATCTCCTTGGAGAGAAATACTTCAGAATCTTTAGATTGAGTAGTTCTTATTCTCAGGCTCAGACATTTTTCTTGTTATTGCCTGATCCATTTTCTTCTTCTTCATTCCTAGATCTAGGCCACAGCCTCAATTATTTGTTGTATACAGCGGCCAACCTTATTTTTCAGTGACATTTATACTGTTTTGAAGAATGCAAACATGGACAAGGTCGTTTTTCCAGATTTTCTATTCATTTTTATTAGAGAGGTTCTGTATCAGAGACATAATTTATTAGTTCTCATACTCATAATTTTAAATTAAACCTGTCTCGTGTTTTCACTTAGAATTTAAAAGGGACAGTAGATGAGACAAGGATTATATATTCATTAATACATATAATTTTTTGTTACAGGGAAATTTAGAATGATGAAAATATTTCAATTATGAATCAGAGGCAGATCACTTCAGTTCAGTAGCTCAGTCATGTCCGACTGTTTGCAACCCCGTGGACTGCAGCACACCAGACTTCCCTGTCCATCACCAACTCTCTGAGCTTGCTCAAACTCATGTGCATCAAATCAGTGATGCCAACCAACCTTCTTATCCTCTGTCATTCCCTTCTCCTCCTACCTTCAATCTTGCCCAGCAAAACTGATGTTTTAAGTGACCTCACTTTTCCATTTCCACACCTGAATTCCTGCTGTTATATTTTAAATTTACTGTAAAGAGTGAACTTTTAAAGTCCTAAGTATCCCACCCTTAACTCCAGCAAAGACAGAGCTACAGGTCTACACTCTCTACCTGTGACCTCACTGTGCAGCCATTGAGCCTGCCATACCTCCTGGACCTGTGAATAATAAACCATGTTTTTTCAAAGTTCCCTGATGGTTACTGCTGAGGTATGTCTTGCAATTATAATAAGAACCACAAGGGCTGGTCCAGCCACAGGGTTGACTCAGATCCAGAAAATACCTGTAGGGGCTCATCACATGCAGTAGAGGCCCAAGTGAATCCCTCAAGCATTCCTAGTATACCATATCACTGTCAATAGGCTAAAACTGACACAAAATATTCCCCCAAAGTATCTGTGAATAAATCTGTATCATCTATATCTATGGCTAATCACTGTGTGTGCACACATTCAGATATCATCAGTCAAGTTCAGTTCAGTCATTCAGTCATGTCCAACTCTTTTTGACTCCATGGACTGCATGGCTTCCCTGTCCATCACCAACTCCCGGAGCTTGCTCAAACTCGTGTCCATTGAGTCAGTGATGCCATCCAGCCATATCTTCCTCTGTCATCCCCTTCTCCTCCCCCCTTCAATCTTTCCCAGCATCAGGGTCTTTTCAAATAGACAGCTCTTTGCATAAGGTGGCCAAAGTATTGGAGTTTCAGCTTCAGCATCAGTCCTTCCAATGAATATTCAGGACTGATTTCCTTTAGGGTGGACTGGTTTGATCTCTTGGCAGTCCAAGGGACTCTCAAGAGTCTTCTCCAACACCACAGTTCAAAAGCATCAATTCTTCGGCAAATAACATTACCTAAAATCTTTAACATTTTTGCCTTGATAAAATGAAATATTTTAAAATTTTCTCTACCTTCAGTCCAACCTCTCACCCATATCTCTATTGCGATGACTCAAGAAATCAGAAATCCAATGATGCCATATATATTTTACATTCTGCCTCTCTCTTTCATGAGCCCTAAGCCTTAATACTACCAAAATAATGTACTGTGCCATGGTTTCTCACATTTCTAAGTCATAGCAAATTCTTTAAGTCTCTTGTCATGGAAAACTGTGCATTACATTTTCAGAAAGCGATTCATATATCACCTCTGTTTTCCTCAATAGTTACAAGCTGACTCTTTAATTTCCAGAGTATTTAGTATATACCTCTTATCAAATATGATTGGCATTATTGCTTTCATGTCTCCCTCAACAACTAGACAGTGATGTATTTTCAGTCGCTCTGTTGTGTCCGACTCTTCGCAACCCCATGAATCGCAGCACGCCAGGCCTCCCTGTCCATCACCAACTCCCGGAGTCTACCCAAACTCATGTCCATTGAGTCAGTGATGCCATCCAACCATCTCATCCTCTGTTGTCCCCTTCTCCTCATGCCCCCAATCCTTCCCAGCATTAGGGTCTTTTCCAATGAGTCAACTCTTCGCACGACGTGGCCAAAGTATTGGAGTTTCAGCTTCAACATCAGTCCTTCAGTGGAACATCTGACAAAAGAGCATAAATGCTTTCTTTTTTTATTCCATAATTTCTTCCCTTTCCTCCATACATGTACTATGCAGTAGGTTCTCCCCAAAATACTAAGTGATTAGTTAATCAATAGCATTCATATAAAATGAGACATTTTTTCTTTAAAAATAGTTTCTTCCTTTTGCAGTGTCATCTATTTCTTGTTATCTTTAATCCTGTGAATGATGAAACCAGTAATTCAACAAATGTTTATTTAATGTCAGCAATGTACCAAACCACATTTTTACTAGACAAAGAATATTATATAATGCTATTTCCAAAGGTGAACTCTTGGTTATTACTGTGATCTGCTTAATTTGGACATGGAGCTCTCCTCAAAAATCTTGTCTACTTATTTTGGAAAGACCCCAGAGATGTGTCACACAGGCTATATATGTTAACAGTATTCTATAATCTTCCCCTCTGACCTTTCCTTGTTAATGTTGGCTGTTCTTAAAGCCACTTACAAGTGGCATATCACGCCTGCTATTTTGGCCAGCATTCCCAGAGACAGTTTTGAGTCTGAGTCAAAAGATTTTTCTCCAGTGTTCCTAAAGATGGAACCTCTGAAATTAATCAACATTAGATACAAGTTGCTTTTTACACATAAATATGGAAAATACTCTTGTCCATGCTCAGTACTTTGTTTCATTATTGTATTCATTCCCTAGGGCAACTGCAACAAAGTACCACAAACTGAGTGGCTTAAAACAATATCCATTTATTTTCTCGTGACTCCGGAGGCCAAAAGTATGAAATCAAGGTGTTGGCAGGTCATAGCCCTTTCAAAGGCTCAAAGAAAGAATCCCTCCTTGCCTCTTCTGGCATCTGGTGTTGTGGGGATTGTTGGCATTCCTTGGCTGACAGAGGTATTACTCTGATAGCTGCATCCATCTTTACATGGTCTTCTCTGTGTAGCTGTGTCTCTGTGTCCGATTTTCCTTCTTCTGATAAAGATGACAGCCATACTGAAATGAGAGCCCATTCTAATACAGCATGACCTCTTTTTAACTTTATCACATGTGGATCTGCAAAAATTCTATTACAAAATGTCACAGGCTCCTGTGGGCATAGATTTTGGGGGACACTATTCAACCCCCTGTACACTTATCCAGGCTCTAAAATTACAACCAGTGTGCTTGTCCAAGCCTGAATTTTAGAGTGACTTGTGATACATCTTTCTATTTCATTCTTCAAACTCTTTTCCAGTTCTATATTCCTGGGCTCTGACTAATTATCCCTCAGCCATTCTCAAAGATATACATTATTTTCCTGGACAGTTAAAATGATAATAATTAATAATAATGCTTTTCTTTTCCTGCAAATGGGCATACCTACTCAGTATTCTCAGAATGGAATCCTAGTTAGATTAAAGTCAGCTGCTATAGACTAATTTCTGATGATTAAAAGGTAAATAATATGTAATCCCTGTCCTCAAGGGAGACATAGTCTAGTAGTGTAGGCAGAGTGTTGTAAGTGTTATGTGATGAACGCTGTAACAGAGAAGTCTCAGAATGCTCCATGAGCCTACGGTGAGGTATGTAAGTCTGCCCAGTCTAATTCTGTGCTGGCTTGGTCAAAAAAGAGGCCAGAGAGATTATACAAGGACTGCACCTTGAAGATACAAGGCAGGTAAAATTTACCATGTAGACAAGGAGAATTTAGTAAGGATTTTGAAAAAGATACAGTGGAATTTTTTCTTTTTTTGGTGTCTGAGAGGCAAAGAAGTACAATATGTACATGGCCAGAGGAAGAGGGTGGATATTCAACAGACATAAAAGATGTTAGCTGTCTAAAGAAGTCTAGTAGGAGTAGAGGTAGATGAAGGATTAGGATTTCCAAAGTATTTAGGAGGCACAGAATGTCAAAAAAAAAAAATGAAGATAAGGAAACATCTCAGTAAAACACTCAGATTTCAGCTTCAGGCTCTTATTGACATGATAAAACGACTCACTAGTACAGAAAATAAAGGCAGGAGCTAACTGGGAGAGGATGACGAGCGCAGCTCATTGCTATATCTTCAGGTTTAATTCTAACCCTAAACACGACCCAGTAATCTCACTTAAGTGATACTCTAACAACTTTCGACTCTCTTATGTCAATGAAAATAGATTGTTTTGAAAATGGTTTTAATTTGGCAGTTCTATTAGTTTACCATGGCTGTTAAAAGAAAGAGTCACAACTTGGTGGCTTAAAAACAAGAGATGTTCCCTCATAGTTCTGGAGGCCTCAGGACCAGATTGAGGTGTCACTCCCTCTAGAGGAGAATCCTTTCTTGTGTAAGAATTCCAGCATCCAGTACCCCATGTGTCCCTTGGCTTATGGCTGCATAACTCCAATCTCTGCCTCTACCTTTGCATAACTCTTTCCTCCACATGTTTCAAATACTTCTCTGATTTTCTCTTTAGTGCGATACTTGTCTTTGGATTTAGGACCTACCTGGGTTATCCAGGATGACCTCATCTTGACATCCTTAATTTAATCACATCTGCAAATCTTTCCAACTAAAGTCATATTTTAAATATGGGTAGACATATTCTTTGGGGAAGCCACCCTAACCGCAACACGGTAGCTATAATGAATATATATATTTATGTGTGTGTGTGTGTGTGTGTGTATGTGTGTGTGTATTGTTTTTATTTTGACAAACATATAACTACAATTTCGACTCAGGAAAACTTTTAAGTTTTTGTTTCATAGATACTCTCAAACAAATCTCTCAAGAGAACCATGGTCAGTATAGACCTACTCATGTGAGCTTGATTCCCAAGGCATAAGACAAATGTCATGTCAAGCATGGATCTTATTCCCTAAGAGAGTGGGACCAGCTGCTGATTTATGTGATTGTGATTGATTGACTGAATAGATGCATTCTGGGGACTGATAACAGATCTTTGAAAGCTGTCAGTTTCCTAAATTTTTCTTGGGAAATGATTCACACTCTTGACAACTTTAAAGTAATGTTCACCCCTTATGAGAGTGCTAATATTATAGATAGCACTAAATATACTCCTATGATATCAATCCAATTTAAGCCAGCAGAATCTATGAGCCTGTTAATCATGAATAGAGTACAGTGTTGTGAATTGTTAAAATTAATGAAGCCACTGCCTTTTCACTTTTGTCTCTTTGTAAGTACAATGATTGCATGTGCAGGGCTTTCTAAATTTTCATATTCATGTATTTAGTCATTCAACAAACCTGAATTAAACACCTACTGTGAGCTCCTCAAAAGATGAAAAATACGTTTTATCCATCTTCATAACCTCAGAGCCTACTCTAGTGGAAATAAGTACATGCTTGACCAATGTATAATTGCTTCAGTGAAAAAATAAATCTTGCCTATGTAATGGGGGACACCAAAATAAATGACAGTCAATTCAAGGTGCTCCTGTTAGCATAATTTTTAATTTTTAAAAACCACATTAATTTGTTTTTTTGAAATAATGACATTTTTCTTGATTAAGAAAAGCTTTTGGTTCAGTTTAATAACAACATTTAAATTAAAAAGAAAACTTGGGAGTGTTGTCTAACTATTCTTAATATCAGATAACTACAAAATTGGTCAAGGGGCTATTATTAGCAACTATATCCTTTATTGATATCTTTATCTGGGTGACTTCAAATTACCACTGATGTAAATATGAAATTGATTTGTTTACATTTGTGTAGTGCCTAGGGATTCAGTTCAGTTCAGTTCAGTCACTCAGTTGTGTCCGACTCTTTGTGACCCCATGAACCACAGCACGCCAGGCCTCCCTGTCCATCACCAGCTCCCTGAGTCCACCCAAATCCATGTCCATCGAGTCGATGATGCCATCCAGCCATCTCATCGTGTCTCTCTGTGGCCCATAAATCAGCACGCCATCCCTTCTCTCCCTCCTGCCCTCAATCTTTCCCAGCATCAGGGTCTTTTTCCAGTGAGTCAGCTCTTCGCAATCAGGTGGCCAAAGTAGTATTGGAGTTTCAGCTTCAACATCAGTTCTTCCAATGAACACCCAGGACTGATCTCCTTTAGGATGGACTGGTTGGATCTCCTTGCAGTCCAAGGGACTCTCAAGAGTCTTCTCCAACACCACAGTTCAAAATCATCAATTCTTCTGCGCTCAGCTTTCTTTATAGTCCAACTCTCACATCCATACATGACCACTGGAGAAACCATAGCCTTGACTAGACGGACCTTTGTTGACAAAGTAATGTCTCTGCTTTCTAATATGCTATCTAGGTTGGTCATAACTTTCCTTCCAAGGAGTAAACATCTTTTAATTTCATGGCTGCAATCACCATCTGCAGTGATTTTGGAGCCCATGAGAAATATTGATTTTAACAAGACTTCTATGCATGCCCAATAATGTATTAATTAACAAATTGGGAAAATATTTCTAGAAACAAGGAATATGGGATGATTATAACTAAATATTTTTTCTAATGTAAGAGATTAATCTCTCTATTGATTAAAAACAAGACTAAAATTGATATTGGAGTATTTCTTTGATATGCAGTTATATTCAGTTATGAATTTTAAGAATGTAGTTTACCATAAGAATTGAGAGTATACAGTCATTTTATAATATTGTAGTGAACAATAAGGTAAACATTGAAGAACACATAAATTAATATTATTTTGATGTTTTGGATAGTTTTAAAATAGGATAATGTATAGTGCAAATGTGTTTCTGATTGAATTTTAAAAGATTATTTTTTATTTTGCAGTCAGAAAAAAGGATCTGAATCCAGTAAAAGTAATTTAATAGATTTATTGCCAGTTCAACCACATTTTATTAACCTCTTTCTTCATATCAAGTCTTTAAGGATTGAATTATATAATACAAATAGTATAATCAAAACAGAGTCTAGTACATTAAGAGTAATCAGTAAATGTTAGTTGCTTACTGCTTATTACCATTAACATTATTAGTATTAGCAGTTGCAGTAGGATGACCATATTTCAGCAAATTTGAAACCGTTCATTTCAAGTTGAATTATTATTTTAGATAATAAAATATGTGCTCATTAAAGAGTGATTCAGTGCGTTCTTATCATCAGTTTTAGTGTCAATCCCAATGTGTATGAATGAGAAGATTAGGATTGATTAAATACAGCTTTACTTCAATGCATGAATTTATAATGGAATTCTGCATTTCTCTTCTAAACTGCCAAGGTACACAGGCCTAGAGACTATCGCAAGATAGTTTTTGCTTTGCCAGTCAATCCAGAGAAATAGGATACCCTGAGCATGATATGAACTTGGTATGTTGATGTTTCTAAGCCACATACTACATGTTAGGGGCCACCCAGTGCTCTAAAAATCCATTCATTTCACTCTCGTTAGGTATATTTTTGTTTAAATTTTTGAGTTTAACTTGGTATCTTTTGGTAGTGTCACGTCAAAATTTTCAAAATAATGTATGAAGATATTGAATCTCCCTAATAATTTTTGGGGACTTGGATTGTTTTTCTAGATTCTTATAATAAGAATAATGCTATTTGAAATTAATGTTGCTGCTAGATTGACTATAACTAGAAAGTAATTATCATATAAAAATATGAACATCATTTCATATTTTAGGACTTTGAGGTGAAACTTAATTTGAGATTCATTAATTTAGAGTCTTTGTAAGAATTTAGCATTATATAAAGAAGAGGTGTCTTGTAAAGAGCTTTATAGGTATAATCAATTGATACAGATAAATCTTTTAAAAATGTATTTATATTCAAAATGTTCAATTATCTGTTTCCTGGGATAAGGTATAGTTAGAAAGATTCTGGGATTTACAATCTTCTAAATACCTCAAAGCACTATTTTATTGCAATACATTCTGGTACTATTTTCCATAGTGTCATTGATTAGGTGATAGTTTTTGATCATTTATTTTAGAACTTGAATCTGTTTATAATGCTTGCACAGGTTTTTAAAAAATTTTTTTTTTATCCCAAAGCAGTTCATAGTTTTATAGAAACACTCCTTTTTTATATTAATGTGTAATTTTTTAGGTTATCTTTAACATATAGAAACAAATAAAAATATATAAAATAAAATTTAGCTCAATAATCTATAAAACTTTCATGCTTCTTTTATGAGCTACATCATTTACCCTTAAATTAATCATGTAATATTGCTATCTAATGAGGAGATTTTTGGAACTTTATATGGTATCCCTACCATAATTTTCACCTGCATGCTTATGTATCTGCTGCTATCATGGTTTGGAACATTCTCCCCCAATTCATTGCCTGACTAATTTGTACTCAGCTTAGTTGTCACCACCTCTAGGAAGCCTCCCTTGATTCACCAATGTAACTGTATGTATTTCCCCATGCTTTTCTGCTATTACAGATATTATATCACCTTCTGATTTCCTTTTACTGTCCTTTACCATACAGATTCTGTCTTATAACTCATGCCTAGAGCTTTGAATGTCCAATAAACATGTTTTAAGTGTTGAAAGTTTTTTAGTACCCAGTTCTCTATTACTGTGGTCTAAAATATGGTACTTTAGATGTTCCAGGTCTGCCCTCTGGAGGTCATGGTTAGAAGGTCTCAAATACTGCTTTATAACTAACTCCAGGTACCAGGATGAATTTGGCTCAAATGTTCAAAAGAATTTCATCCCTTGCAATGTTTATTTATTTTTAATGTTGAACTAAAGGAATGAAACATGTTTATGCCACCTGTGTGTGATTAATTTATGGAGTCAAAAGAAATAAATTCCTCTGTAGCTGATAGTTTAATATGCACCTATGGAGATTAATTCAATCAGAAAGACGATTCTGAGATAGAGAATATTAAAGAAACAACAACAAGGCAATATGCAAATGAAGCACTAAATAAGAACCTATGAGAAGTAGGAACAGGATTATTAGTGAAAAGATATTCCATACTCCTACTTTACTGAAATAAGTAAAAGTAAATGTGAATTTGGGTTAAATAATTCAACCTTAAGAGAAAAAATTATATTTGTATGTGTGTGTGTGTATATATATATATATAATATCAATTGGGTTCAAAAAAGAATGGTCTTAGAATAAAGTCAAATTTTAATACACATTTTGGAGGGTTTAGTAGCATTCAAGAAAATATTATATGATTTACAACTTTCTGGAGTGTGCTAAGTGAAAGGCTTTCCTCAGCTATTCTCCTATGGCTCATTTGTTCTGGCTAGGGCAGGTGTTAGAAATTTATCTCAAAAGTTTCCTGTTGCTTTCTTTTTAATCAAATGCCGGATAATGGAAATCTCAAAGTCTTGGGATAAATCAGTCACATTTTAAAAATTTAAAAAGAAATTGTAAAAGACTAACTTGGAAATAGTTCCATAGAACTGAATTGGCAGGTTTATTGAAAACCCAACTGGCAGGAATAGGGCATTGTTTAAAGATGAGAGAGAATTTTATGGCTCAAGATTTAAAGAACTTCAGAGGTCAATAGGAGTCAGGATACATAGGATGTGTAGTGTGGTTCAAACTGATGTATTTATTCCAGAGGAGGCAAAAAGGAGATTTATTTCTAGAATTCTATGAGTATATTATTTTGTGGTAGTTGTCATTGTTTTGGCTGCACCAGGTCTTAGTTGCTTAGTGCAGAATCTCTGTTGCTGTGTGTGGGATCTTTAGTTGTGACATGGGGGATCTTGTTCCCTGTCTAGGGAATCAAACCCAGGCCCCCTGCATCGGGGGCATGGAGTCCTAGCCACTGGATCACCAGGGAACTCCCTGGATAGTGTACTTTTACAAGTGTGACCACAACTTGAGGGATAAGGAATCAGTTTGGTAACCCCAAATACTGCCTGAAAGGTGAAGATTCAGTCTGCTGTCTATGAATGTATAGCAAATGTGAATAGTTTCTCTTTAGTATCCTTTTTAAGCACTGCAAGTATCTCTTTGTCGTATACTTTCCATTTTCCAAAGTGTGTATTTACTGTAATAACACTACTACTACTGTTCATTTGTATCTGGATTGTTATGCAATACGATGAATAAAATTTACCACCGGTAGACGTGAGACTAATATAAGTTAACATTTATCAAGCATTTACAGAAGACCTACAGAACATCACTACCTGCTTTACACAGATCATCTCATTTAATTTTCACAGTAACCCTAAGATGTAGTTTCTCATCATCGTTTACATTGAGGGAACTGAGGCTCAGAGATTGTGTACAACCTCAGTTACCTGGCCAGTGAGTAGTGGAAATGGAATAAGAATCCTAGTCTTTCTTGGCCCTGAAACCTGTATATTGAATGTATCTGCCCTGTTGTGAGGACTCTGGGGCTGGGCTGTGCAAGAGGAAGATTAATCTTCTGATCTCTCACATTCAGTACTTAAAGTGTATAAGACTAATTGTTGATCTTTGTAATTTATAACTGTTCTTTCTATGCTTGTGGTTATTTTGATGCTAATTTGACTTGATTTCACAAAAATTGACCTAGATGTAGCAAAAGATCCCTCCCTCTTTCTTGTCTACATCTTCCTTTAGTTCCTCTGATAGAATTGTACACCTAGAAACAAAGTGAGAGGAATAAGAAATGAGTCTCATAAATCTGCTAAACGTTATGGTTCATTGATTCTAATGTTCTTATTCATCACGAATTATGCCTGAATTAAAAATATAAAGACAATAAAATACTTACCAGTCACTGTTCACCAGTGAACCAAGAATTTAAGTATCTGTTTGCTGAGATTTAAGCAATTTGATAGAAGCAAGATATGGATTTAGTCATTACTGGTTTTCATAGAATAATGGTAATTAAATAGGCATGCTTGGATTGAATTTTAAAGTGAAAAAAATTACAATGTCAATGGTACCTTGAATTTTTCACCTCTAAGTTTTTGGATTATGTCAGCTAAATTTCACTGGATCCCTTGAACATTTTTATGTAACAGGATTTGGAATTCTTTGATACATGATTCTAATTAATCTCTTTTATAGGATTACTGTTCTCCTAGCTAATCAACATAGAAATGATATCTTTATTTATTCTTCCTTGCCTTCTCACTATCCCTTTAACCTATATTCAGTTATTTACATTCAAAAGTATCTTACCTTTTAATGTCTTTCCCCCCTTCACATCCTTGTTCTTACTGCCCTTTTCATGCATTTTTATGCTCATGCCTGGATGCCTGTGTTGATTTGGAAGCTATCTCTTTTGTCCTGTACACATATCCTGAATGTCATGAATTCATTGTTCCTGAAATTATTGTTTTGGATGTCACTCCTCTCCTCAAATCCCTGCACTGATTTGTCATAAATAGCATGATGATAAAGCCCAACTTTATTTAGGGTGATAATTTATCCAAAGTTCTCTGCAGTCCATCTCATATCTACTTCTCCAGCTCTAGGACATGATGATATTTTATGGTTAAATTCCATGACTTACTGTTTTTTTTTTTTAGTTAAAAATTTTCTAGGCTTGTTTTATTGCTTAACCACTGGTAGTGTGCCAGTCATGATGATGATTATTTTTTAAATAACAATGACTTTTGAATGCACATGATAAAAAATTATCAGTTTCATAAACCTAATACATTTTTATAAAAATATTTTATTCCATGGACAGAGGAGCATGGCAGGGGTTGCAAAGAGTCAGACACAACTGAGCACACACACTGTGAAGAAACCTCTGAAGAAACCTCTTATACTAATCTCAGTTTCTTTTATCAACTGCTGCATGCTGTAGCAACTTTGAACCTGTGTGCATTTTAGGTTCTGGCTCCTTTGGCCTCTTACTAGAGTTGATTCCATCTGCTTTCTAGTTTCTAGAAACTTTTGGTATTTTTGCTTTGCCAATATCAATCTTATCTTAGATTTATGTATTTATCTCAGCATATTATTTTGGTCATGTAATACGAGCTTCAAGTGAGACAAAGAAGACCATTGTGCTCTTCTAACTCTCTTGATACAGCATTATTCATGATCACATTTATTTTCTTTCACTAGCAACAAGGTAACAGTCAAATCTGTGCATTGTCTTAGAAATGATCTATAATTGATATCAAAATTATGTGTCAAATTTCAAGATATTATACTACCAAGTCAGAGGGGCTTCCCTGGTGGCTCAGACAGTAAAGAACCTGCCTGCAATGCAGGAGACCTGTGTTCTGTCCCTGGACTGGGAAGATCCTCTGGAGAAAAAAATGGCAAAGCACTCCAGTATTCTTGCCTGAAGAATTCCATGGAAAGAGAGCCTGATGGGCTACAGTCTGTGGGGTCACATAGAGTTAGACACAACTGAACGACTAACACTTTCACAGTCATGCAATGTTTAATGGTCATACTGCAAACATGAGGCTGAATTTCCCCTATTTACTTCTTTAGTGGAACTTTTAAGTGTGTTTCTTTCTGAGTCTGGATATTTAGAATCTGTTGCCTCCTAACATATCGCTTATTCTTGAATAAACCAATTTGTACATATTAGTTTGAATGCTTCATAAATTTTCTTTCATAACAACAACAAAAAAGATGCTATTTAATCTTGTCATAGTTTTTCTTCTTGACATCACTTTGGAGTTTTATTCTGCTGGGCTAAGATCTGTCAGGAAAGGATAAACAAATTGTTTTTTTTTTTTTTAATGTGGTTCTCATTTAAACCTCACTGTACATAACACATCTTCCTGTGGTAATGAGCTGTTAAGGATTGCACTAATAGCAGTTTAGTAGCTGGGGCTAAGGATTTCCCTACCACTAAATACAGTTTTCTTGGCTATTAGGCAGAAATCCTTGCATAGTTTCTTGGCACAAGTGACACTGATTAATGACCATGAAAAATAAATATTGTTCTCAGGGAATTAACATAACAACCTCTGAAACAATTCAACTCTAAGGCAAAAAATATAAGAATCTAATATATTTGCGAGAATATAGTAATCTCAGGACATATAAGCAACAAAAAGAAATAGTTGAACTTGAAGGAATTAGGGGTGCATCCTCTTTCTATGAATTGAAGTAGTCTTCCTTTCCTTCAACGACTACTACCCATATCTAAAATTTAAAATAATAGGCTAATAGCCTAAGCAACTGTTGCTTATAGAAATAAGTGAGTTACTCTTTAAATCTAATAGATATAAATATTTAAATTGATATTCAGAAACCTAAATTCTAAAAATAATCCAATATTTTAGGGCACATTAAAACAAAAGTTATATGTTAGACATATTTAATGTTAAAAAAATGATAAGCCATCTTCAAAGTTTATGCAATTGAAATAATGTTACTTTTCTACCAAAACACAATGTAAAAATGAGAGATGTGAAAATATTCTCTCTGCCTTCAGTGTGAATTGTTGCTCAGTGTTAGATAGAGTTTTCCTCTTACATTTAGGACAAACCTGCATTTTTTGTTGTTGTTCAGCATTAATCCTGCTTAATACCTGTCTCCTTGTAGTTTTACATAACTCAGTTCATGTTATAAGATACATACGCATATGTAATTCTAACTGTTTATAGATTTTGGTAGGTTTTTTTTTTTTTCTGATCTTATTGGCCGTATTGTCATGATTATATGAACTATTCTTAATTTAGAATTTAAATTGATTTAAAAATTTAAATATTTAAACACTTCTATTGCATTAGAAGTGTTCTCCATGTTCCTATCTTAAATGGTAACATTCATTCCTCTTGGTTACAGACTCTTAATTTGGAAGGAATTTTGATTCTGACCATGTTATTTGCTATGATGTGTTTACTAAAGAAGGAACATATAATTTCTCCTTCCTTCTCTCAATTCTCTACCTGGCCTTCATTGTTTTTACTATGAGACCAACTTCCTTGACTATCAGTAGCAGAAATCTGCTGAAGTAGTAGCTGATTAATATTGCAAAGATATCCCTGAGCCTTGAGAATATTCATCTGGCACAGAAAAATTGTACGATTTTTAGCTCTTCAAATTTCTATGGACAATAATTTGGAGATGGACATTTAAATTAACACCACTGTAATAATTCCTGGTCGATATGATATGAAGATCAATCTTAGTACTCAAATATTGTCAAAGAAAACATTAGCTGTTAACAATGTCTGATACTTTTATTCTGAAATGAAAGATAAATGACATTTTTTATTTATTTTAAAGAGTGAAGTTATGAAATATTCTTTCTTTAGAAAAAGTGTCTAAGATTAGAAACTGTAACAATATCTTTTAAAGTAATTATGAAATCCCTCAAATGTTCTATTAATTGTTACTATAATATAAATAGAAGGGCTTCCCATATAACGCTAGTGGAAAAGAACCTGCCTGCCGATATAGGAGACATAAGAGTTCAGTTCAGTTCAGTTGCTCAGTCTTGTCCAACTCTTTGCAACCCCATGGACTTCAGCACACCAGGCCTCCCTGTCCATCACCAGCTCCTGGAGTTACTCAAACTCATGTCCATTGAGTCAAGGATGCCATTCAGCCATCTCATCCTGTGTTATTCCCTTCTCCTCCTGCCTTCAGTCTTTCCCAGCATCAGGGTCTTTTCAAATGAATCAGTTCTTTGCATCAGGTGGCGAAAGCATTGGAGTTTCAGCTTGAGCATCAGTCCTTCCAATGAATGTTCAGGACTGATTTCCTTTAGAATGGACTGGATGGATCTCCTTGCTGTCTAAGTGGCTCTCAAGAGTCTTCTCCAACACCACATTTGAAAAGAACCAATTCTTCAGTGATCAGCATTCTTTATAGTCCAACTCTCATGTTCATACATGACTACTGGAAAAGCCATAGCTTTGACTAGACTTTGTTGGCAAAGTAATGTCCCTGCTTTTTAATATGCTGTCTAGTTTGTCATATTTTTTTTTCCAAGGAGCAAGCATCTTTTAATTTCATGACTGCAGTCACCATCTGCAGTGATTTTGGCACCCAAAAGAAGTAGTCTGTCAGAGTTTCCACTGTTTCCCCATCTATTTGCCATGAAGTGATCAGACCAGACGCCATGATCTTAGTTTCCTGAATGCTGAGTTTTAACCAACTTTTTCACAAATCTCTTACAGCTATACAGTGGAAGTGACAAATATATTCAAGGGATTAAGTCTGATAGACAGAGTGCCAAAGAACTGTGGATGGAGGTTCATGATATTGTACAGGAGGCAGTGATCAATACAATCCCCAAGAAAAAGAAATGCAAAAACACAAAATGTTTGTCTGAGATGGCCTTACAAACAGCTATGAAAGGAAGAGAAGTGAAAGGCAAAGGAGAAAAGGAAAGATATACCCATTTGAATGCAGAGTTACAAAGAATAGCAAGGAGAGATAAGAAAGCCTTTTTCAGTGATCAATGCAAAGAAATAGAGGGAAAAAAATAGTATGGGAAAGACTAGAGATCTCTTCAAGAAAATTAGACATACCAAGGGAAAATTTTATGCAAAGATGGGCAGATGGGCACAATAAAGGACAGAAATGGCATGGACCTAACAGAAGCAGAAGATATTAAGAAGAGGTGGCAAGAAAACACAGAAAAACTATGCAAAAGAGATCTTCACGACCCAGATAATCACGATGCTGTGATCACTCACCTAGAGCCAGACATCCTGAAATGTGAAGTCAAGTGGGCCTTAGGAAGCATTACTACCAACAAAGCTAGTGGAGGTGATAGAATTCCAGTTGAGCTATTTCAAATCCTAAAAGATGGTACTGTGAAAGTGCTGCACTCAATATGCCAGCAAATTTGGAAAACTCAGCAGTGGCCACAAGACTGGAAAAGGTCAGTTTTCATTCCAATCCCAAAGAAAGGCAATGCCAAAGAATGTTCAAACTACTGCACAATTTTACTCATCTCACATGCTTGCAAAGTAATGCTCAAAATTCTCCAAGCCAGGACTCAGCAATATGTGTGTGAACCGTGAACTTCCAGATGTTCAAGCTGGGTTTAGAAAAGCCAGAAAAACCAGAGATCAAATTGCCAACATCCATTGGATCATTGAAAAAGCAAGAGAGTTCCAGAAAAACATCTACTTCTGCTTTATTGACTATGCCAAAGCCTTTGACTGCGTGGATCACAACAAACTATAGAAAATTCTTCAAAAGATGGGAATACCAGACCACCTGACCTGCCTCCAGAGAAATCTGAATGCAGGCCAAGAAGCAAAAGTTAGAACTGGGCATGGAACAAAAGACTGATTCCAAATCGGGAAAGGAGTACATCAAGGCTGTATATTGTCACCTTGCTTATTTAACTTACACACAGAGCACATCAAGATAAATGCTAGACTGGATGAAGCACAAGCTAGAATCAAGATTGCCAGGAGAAATATCAGTAATCTCAGGTATGCAGATGACACCACACTTAATGGCAGAAAGGGAAGAAGAACTAAAGAGCCTCTTGATGAAAGTGAAAGAGGAGAGAGAAAAAGTGGGCTTAAAGCTCAACATTCAGAAAACTAAGATCATGGCATCTGGTCTCATCACTTCATGGCAAATAGATGGGGAAATAGTGGGAATAATGAGAGACTTTATTTTGGGGGCTCCCAAATCACTGCAGATGGTGATTGTAGCCATGAAATTAAAAGATGCTTGCTCCTTGGAGGAAAAGTTATGATCAAATTTGACAGCTTCTTAATAAGCAGAGACACTATTTTGCCAAAAAAGATACATCTAGTCAAAGCTGTTGTTTTTCCAGTAGTCATGTACGTATGTGAGAGTTGGACTATAACGAAAGCTGAGAGCTGAAGAATTGGTGCTTTTGAACTGTGGTGGTGGAGAAGACTCTTGAGAGTCCCTTGCACAGCAAGGAGATCCAACCAGTCCATCCTAAAGGAAATCAGTCCTGAATATTCATTGGAAGGACTGATGCTAAAGCTGAAACTCCAATACTTTGGCCACCTGATGTGAAGAACTGATTCATTTGAAAAGACCCTGATGCTGGGAACGATTGAAGTCTAGAGGAGAAGAGGACAACAGAGGATGAGATCGTAGTATGGCATTATCAACTCAATGGACATGAGTTTGAGTAAACTCCGGGAGCTGGTGATGGACAGGGAGGCCTGGAGTGCTGTAGTCCATGGGGAGGAAAAGAGCCGGACACAACTGAGCCACTGAACTGACTGACTTTCTCTCTCCTCTTTCACTTTCAACAAGAGGCTTTTTATTCCTTCTTCACTTTCTGCCATAAGAGTGGTGACATCTGCAAATCAGAAGTTATTGATATTTCTCCCGGCAATCTTGATTCCAGCTTGTGCTTTATCCAGTCCAGCATTTTTCATGATGTACTCTGCATTTAGGTCAAATAAGCAGAGTGACAATATACAGCCTTGATGTACTCCTTTCCTGATTTGGAAACAGTCTATTGTTCCATATCCAGTTCTACCTGTTCCTTCTTGGTGTGGATTCAGATTTCTCTGGAGGCAGGTCAGGTGGTCTGGTTTTCCCATCTCTTGAAGAATTTCCAGTTTGTTGTGATACACAGAGTTCAAGCTTTGGCATAGTCAATAAAGCAGAAGTAGATGTTTTTCTGGAACTCTCTTGCTTTTTTGATGATCCAGTGGGTGTTGCCAATTTGATCTCTGGTTCCTCTGGCTTTTCTAAATCCAGCTTGAACATTTAGAATTTCACGGTTCGTGTACTATTGAAGCCTGGCTTGGATAATTTTGAGCATTACTTTGCTAGTGTGTGAGATGAGTACAGTTGTGCGGTAGTTTGAGCATTCTTTGGCATTGCCTTCCTTTGGGAGTGGAATGAAAACTGTCCTTTTCCAGTCCGGTGGCCACTGCTGAGTTTTCCAAATTTGCTGGCATATTGAGTGCAGCACTTTCACAGCATCATTTTTCAGGATTTGAAATAGCTCAACTGGAATTCCATCACCTCCACTAGCTTTTTTCCTAGTGATGCTTCCTAAGGCAAACTCTAGGTGAGTGATCACACCATCATAATTCTCTGGGTCGTGAAGATCTCTTTGTATAGTTCTTTTGTGTATTCTTGCCACCTCTTCTTAATATCTTCTGCTTCTTCAGGTCCATACCATTTCTGTCCTTTATTGTGCCCATCTTTGCATGAAAATTTTCCTTGCTATGTCTAATTTTCTTGAAGAAATTTCTAGTCTTTCCCATTATTGTTTTCCCCTATTTCTTTGCATTGGTCACTGAGGAAAACTTTCTTATCTCTCCTTGTTATTCTTTGGAACTCTGTATTCAAATGGGTATATCTTTTCTTTTTTCCTTTGCCTTTCAAAGAGATGCATTTAAAAGTAATGAGAAAATAAATCATTGATCTGTCTGTAACCATCAAACTAAACTTACTGAAACAGGGTTCTGTAGTAAAATAAACATGTAACATGGTTTTAGCTGTAAAATATTAGCCAAATTATTTAAAAAATAATTTCAAACACAAAAAGATTGTGGATAATCGCAGAATTAATTGAAGGCAAACAATCCACTTATAGTCACAGTTATTTTAGTATGTTAATGAATATGATTATTTCACAGGGAAGTTAACATTGGAAATTTCTGTGCTCATGCTCTTTTACAGGGATTTGAGCCCATTCTTTTGATTCTTCTTCTGTATTTGGTTTAACTTTGCAATAACGTGTTGACATTACTTTTAGTATGAGCATCTTCAGCAAAATGAAATTAAATATAGCTCGGTAGTCAACTATCCAGTGGCATTCAAGGCTTATTCAAAAGACCAGTTGAGTCTTAAAAACAGTGAGAAAGAGGATATTGTGTGTAACCATCTGACCAAGAGAAGTTGCATTGCTGTGTTTTACAGATCATGACCCAAGTGCATGAATTCTAAAAATAGCAAAAATAAGAGCAGGTAGAAAATTGATTTATGCTAATTATTTTAAAACTAATGAAGTAAAATTACTTATTTTATCATGAAATCAATTCCTAATATATTCTGTCACTTTAATTAGGGCAGTCAATAAAATCAGATAAATGCAAGGCATAGAGTTATAGGGAAAAAACTAATTTTCCTATATAATAAAGTCTGTTGTAGGTCAGAAAATAATAAATTATCAGTTATTAAATGCACAAAAATCTAATTATGTTTCCCTTGAAAGGTTTATGCTAGTTTAATTAAAATAAATATGCACTACAAAATAAAAATAATTTAAAAAGGGATATGACTAAACATTTCCCTCATAAAAGAATTATGTTAAATTCTTAAATATTAGGGCTTTTCTGGTGGCTCAGACTGTAAAGATTCTGCCTGAGACACAGGAGACCCAGGTTCAATTACTGGGTTGGGAAGATCCCCTGGAGGAGGGGCATGGCAACCCACTCCAGTATTCATGCCTGGAGAATCCCACAGAAGAAGGAGCCTGCCTGGAGGGCTACATCCATAGGGTCACAAAAAGTCAGGACTTAACACATACAGCATGCTTTAAATTTCTAATGGGATTATTCTGGCTAAATAAATGTTATGGTGATATCTACAGGGTAAGATATTTATGGGAAGGCCTGGCAAGCTTCAGTTCATGCAGTCACAAAGAGTCGGACATGATGAACAATTGGACAACAACAAACCCTGTAGGCATAACCAGCAAAATTAAGTAACTTATTGTTATAAATAATCTGCTATCTTTAGTTCTTAAATCAGAGGGAAGGATAATCTAAAATTTTTGTTAAATTGTCATTGCTCCTCAATATAGTAACATATTATGTTATCAATAGTTACTCAGTTCAGTTCAGTTCAGTTCAGTTCAGTCACTCAGTCGTGTCCAACACTTTGTGACCCCATGAAGTGCAGCACGCCAGGCCTCCCTGTCCATCACCAACTCCCAGAGCCTACCCAAACCCATGTTCATAGAGTCAGTGATGCCATCCAACCATCTCATCTTCTGTCGTCCTCTTCTCCTCCTGCCCACAATCTTTCCCAGCACCAGGGTCTTTTCCAATGAGTCAGCTCTTCACATGAGGTGGCCAAAGTATTGGAGTTTCAGCTTCAACATCAGTCCTTCCAATGAACACCTAGGACTGATCTCCTTTAGAATGGACTGGTTGGATCTCCTCCCA
Organism: Okapia johnstoni; assembly: GCA_024291935.2. Taxonomy (NCBI): domain Eukaryota; kingdom Metazoa; phylum Chordata; class Mammalia; order Artiodactyla; family Giraffidae; genus Okapia; species Okapia johnstoni. The sequence goes on along the minus strand of CM044319.1, from coordinate 71,553,274 downwards.
GCCCAAGGGACTCACAAGAGTCTTCTGCAACACTACAGTTCAAAAGCATCAATTCTTCGGCGCTCAGCTTTCTTCACAGTCCAACTCTCACATCCATATATGACTACTGGAAAAACCATAGCCTTGACTAGACAGACCTTTGTTGGCAAAGTAATGTCTCTGCTTTTTAATATGCTATCTGCTGCTGCTGCTGCTGCTAAGTCGCTTCAGTCGTGTCTCATGTGCGACCCCATAGGTGGTAGCCCACCAGGCTCCCCCATCCCTGGGATTCTCCAGGCAAGAATGCTGGAGTGGGGTGCCATTGCCTTCTCCGAATATGCTATCTAGGTTTATCGTAACTTTCCTTCCAAGGAGTAAGCGTCTTTTAATTTCATGGCTGCAATCACCATCTGCAGTGATTTTGGAGACCAAAAAAATAAAATCTGACACTGTTTCCACTGTTTCCCCATCCATTTCCCATGAAGTGATGGGACCAGATGCCATGATCTTAGTTTTCTGAATGTTGAGCTTTAAGCCAACTTTTTCACTCTCCTCTTTCACTTTCATCAAGAGGCTCCTTAGTTCTTCACTTTCTGCCATAAGGGTGGTGTCATCTGCGTATCTGAGGTTATTGATATTTCTCCCGGCAATCTTGATTCCAGCTTGTGTTTCTTCCAGCCCAGCATTTCTCATGATGTACTCTGCATATAAGTTAAATAAGCAGAGTGGCAATATACAGCCTTGATGTACTCCTTTTCCTATTTGGAACCAGTCTGTAGTTCCATGTCCAGTTCTAACTGTTGCTTCCTGACCTGCATACAGATTTCTCAAGAGGCAAGTCAGTGGCCTGGTATTGCCATCTCTTTCAGAATTTTCCACAGTTTATTGTGATCCACACAGTCAAAGGCTTTGGCATAGTCAATAAAGCAGAAATAGGTGTTTTTCTGGAACTCTCTTGCTTTTTCAATGATCCAAAACATGTTGGAAATTTAATCTCTGGTTCCTCTGCCTTTTCTAAAACCAGCTTGAACATCTGGTAGTTCATGGTTCATGTATTGCTGAAGCCTGGCTTGGAGTATTTTAAACATTACTTTACTACCTTGTGAGATGAGTGCAATTGTGTGGTAGTTTGAGCATTCTTTGGCATTGCCTTTCTTTGGGATTGGGATGAAAACTGACCTTTTCCAGTCCTGTGGCCACTGCTGAATTTTCCAAATTTGCTGGAATATTGAATGCAGGCGGAAGAGACCAGCTGCCTCACATCCGAGGTCAATAGTTACTAGAGGCTATTAAAAAAAAAAAAAGAACAAGCCAAATTTAACTTTATAAAAAGATAATGGAATGTATATAGGAGAGACAAAACAGTAAAATTCTAATCAAAAAGGCTTATGTGGTAAGATTATTTAAAATTATTTTTAGAATATTAGGTAGAAATCATGACACTAATTAGTGTCTACTTTGACAGTATCCTAAGTTAAAAATGAATGTTTTCTGTAACGAGAACATATTGATTAGGACAATAAGGCAAAGATCATATTGAATCTGGTGTGCACTGTGTAAAGAATAGACTCAAATAAGAATTCCTTAAGGTCCTATTTAGGGCTTCCCTGGTGGCTCGGATAGTAAAGAATCTGCCTGTAATGCAGGAGACCCAGGTTGGATCCCTTGGGCAGGAAGTACCCCTGGAGAAGTAAATGGCAATCTACTCTAATATTCCTGCCTGGAGAAGTCCATGGACAGAGAGCTGGGTGAGCTACAGTCCATGGGGTCACAATGAGTCAGACAGGACTGAGTGACTAACACTAAGGTACTATTCTCCTAGACCTGATAACTTAAGTTGACCAGTCGGGTTATCAATTTCTTTTTATATTCCTTCATTACTAATTTATTCTACCATATTTACTGAATCCCTAGTCTATATATGCATCATCATGGGAGTATCCAGTACAAAGGTATTTCTCTTACTCAGTCTTGGCAGGTGGGAAAGCTTGCTGGGTAAAATCACATTGCAACTGAGACATGAAGGAATTGCACTTTATAAAGAGGGACTAAGAGTATGTGGAGAAATCTAGGGGAATAGCTATTATATCTGAGACAGGGGCGGGGCCTGTGGTAAGTAGAACATGTTTAGGTAATGTTCGGGGCCTAAGATAAATGCAACCCACTTAATAGCTATCAGAAAGTCAGTATTTCTGCATAATTATAAGGTGTAATTTTTTTCAGTGTATTACATTTGTTTATTTCAAATTGGGTAATTGACAGAATAATAATGTCCAGTTATAATTATTGGAATCTAAGTAGTTTAATGCTTCCTACAATGAGGGAGACCGGGGTTCGATCTCTGAGTCGGGAAGATCCTCTGGAGAAGAAAATGGCAACCCACTCCAGTACTCTTGCCTGAAAAATCCCATGGATGGAGGAGCCCAGTAGGCTACCGTCCATGGAGTCACAAAGAGTCAGACACGACTGAGCGACTTGACTTTATCTTGACTTCAAGTAGTTTAATGACTCATATTTGGTCATAAGAGTACTGTTCTTTGCAGTTCAGTTCAGTTCAGTTCGGTCACTCAGTCATATCCAACACTTTGCGACCCCATCAACTGCAGCATGCCAGGCCTCCCTGTCCATCACCAACTCCAGGAGTTTACCCAAAGTCATGTCCATGGAGTCGATGATGCCATCCAGCTATAGTCTATTAACAGAACAGAAACGAATCCAACCTCTGTCATCTATCTTTCAGAGGACTGAAAATGGGAATAGTAGTTAGATTTTTCTATTTACTTTTGGCACCCATTTTCCTATTAGCAGATACAATTTATCTACCTCCACAATAGTTCACTCTTTGCCATGTATATCAGTTTACCAGCCACTCCCATTAATCTCTCTCATCACCCTTTAAAGATCATCATCTGTAGATAAGATTTAAGTCTTAGTTTTGGTTATCTCTGGTAAGATATTCTTCTCCAGGAACTACCTGGATATATGGTTCCCCAAATTCTCTCATTTTCACCTTTCTTCCAAATAAATATAATGCAAAAAAAAAAAAAAAAAAAGAACAAATTTTTGTATCTTTCTGAGACTGTAGACTTGAAATATTTCAGAGTGAATAACTCTTTTTACAAGAGGCATACCATTTTTAGAAATGAGGATATAAAGGCCAATGAGTTAAAGCCAATGTTGAGGAGCTTGAATTTTAATTGTATAGACAGTTGGAAGCCACTGAGAGATTTTAGGCAAATTTGAACTTAAGTGTTACTGTAATCATCACAGTTCATTCAGATTTAGGTATATATTTAGAACTATCTGAGGTAGTTAACTCAGAATTTTCTGTAGAAAGCAGACAATTTGAATGAGAAATCAAACAATGGAACAAAAAATGTATTTTGCAAACTTAAACATTATTAAATAAAGCTAATTGCAAAGATTTTTATTCTGGTCGGACAGTGCGTGCCTCGGAAATAGCACGAAATTGATGAATTGCTTTACGAGGGTGTCTAAGGGAGATGATTCTGAATATTCTTCTTGGAGTTTCTATTCTGTGTTCCATGCTACACTCTCTTGTCTGTTGGAATGACAGCCACAGTCCAGGAGAGCCTTTAATACACACATCAGAGAATTGTCACCATCAAGGCCTTGATAGCTTGACATTCAGTCATATTAGACTCTACAGTTTTGGTTATCTGTGTCCATGCTTTTGTTCACAAATTTGTGAAATGTCAGGAATTTAGTGTATTCTTTGCAAAATGACTCCCGTCTGTTTCCTAGGAATGCTTTCTCTGTTAACTATGCTGTTTTATCTTTTTGTTTGCTTTTTTGCTGCTGCTCCCTCTGGTTGAATTCTATTCCTCTCTTCAGTGTGATGTCTAAGACTTCCTTTGGATTGTAGTTTTAGTTAAATAGTTTTGTAGAATAACTCTTATGTCTAAAAGATGATAGCTTCTAAGTGAAAAGTTATATATACTTGTTCAGAATCACTGAAGAAGACAGATATTATTTGGTGAAAGAATGTGAGAAAAAATGAATTCCAAAGATACTAGGAATTTAAATATACAAATCAAATCCTATACATTCTATAAGAAAATATAGTTATACATTTAAGTGTTTTCAGATAGTAAGGAATTTTTAAATATGAAAAGTATGAGATATAAGAAAATTGATATACATGAATATATAAAAATTTACAGTGATGTGACTGAAACATAAATAATATTATAACAATAATTGAAAGAATACTTCTAACAATTATAGAAAACAAAGTTTTATATTCTTAGTAACACAGCACACTGAATCTGAATGTTTTTCAAAGAAACACTGGCATGCAAGTAGGTCTATTTCTCAGTGGGACATATTTTTTTTTTTTGCAAAAATGATCTTAAACACCTTGATTAATCAAATCTGGGTGCCCATGTGTATTATATGGCCTTGAGGATAATGGAAATTATATACTATTTTGATAATCATATTTTATATTTCATTTAATTTGTTAGGAAAAGAAACCTTTTCTAAGAAAAATTATGTAATGGTGATCTTAGGAAGTCTTGGTTGATGACTTTGTTTTCTTCCCTCTCTTTCTTCCATCTCTTCCTTCTTTTCCTTTTGTCTTTTCTTCTTTATAAATTAGATTATTGGATGTTTTAGGTTTCACTTAAAACTTGCTTTCTGGAGCTAGCTCATCAGCACTGACAGCTATTGCAGGTTCACCATATTTATTCACTGACATGCAATGGAACGGAGAAAGTGTATTTATTTAGTATTTGGTTTTTATTGATCCTATCTTCCTTTGAACACCCACCAACTAGGTTCAGGTAAAAATTATTGATTATTAGCTCAGTTTAAAACTTTTGATTGCCTTCTTGGCTGGTTTGGTTTATTAATTAAATTTGAATAAAGCAAACCATTCACATTAAATCATGCTTACTTTGGGACCCGTAATGTCTTCATCTCTTTGCTCCACCACAGCTGGTGGTGTCTGATGCATCGACTGAGGGAAATTTGCATGACCATAGAGTTCAGAGTGAAGGGTGTATGCAGGGTCCATAGAATCCTCCAGATCCTCAACTCTCCCACCTTATAAAGTAAGGAGTAGGGTGTCTGAGTCTATAGCAATGTTGGATCAGATCTTGTCTTGAGCTGTTTAAGGATATTTTTCATTGATCTGTGCCTCTGATTGAAATTATGCATTTTTTTCATTCCATATATTTGATACTTACATATATGCATACATATATCAGTTCAATCACATAAACCTGGGTTTACTAACTTCTGATCTGGCATTCCTATTGAGTCACTGCCTCATTCTCATTAGTTACTCATGTTTCTGTCTTATAAATTTTGCAGCATCTTTCATCTTCCAGAGGGGCTGGTCCAAGATACAATTGCATGTATCAGGCTGAACTTTCCCTTGAGCACTCAAGAAACAGAATGAGTAGAACTGTTATAAATATATTTGTAAGTGTCCCACCTGCTCCATTTTACATGGTTTAACTAGCTGAGTATATTAAATGTAACAAATTGCTAGATGTTGAATTTTTATAAATTGGGAACTGCCTGGATGTTTTTTAAAAATAGTATTGTTGCTGTTCTTGTTGTTACTGTCTTCACAATCTGGGATAATGCTGCATACATAGTAAGCACTCAGAAAAATCTTGTGGAATCTCATAGAAGATGTGGCTGTTTTCAAAGTAGTCTGAATATTAAGATAACCTTCTAGGAATATTTAAAGTGCTGTGTTAGAAAAAAAGTAGGATGACTACAGTATGCACAAACACACTGAAGTTGCAGGAACTCCTACAGCCCTAACTATGTTAATCCCACAGACATTTTTATGGCTTTTTTATTATAATAATGCAATGTATAATTCTAAAGTGTTATACAATTCACTGCCCATGCAAAAACCCACTTTCACATTTCCCGAGTGGACATTCATTCAAAAGCCTAAAAATTGTTTAGTGCCTGGCAGATTCATGGTTGGAAATGGCCTGATAAATCCTTTCTTTCATTTCATAAAGAATTTTTAGAGGATTTAGTGAGCGTTAACACTAATATGGTATCTATTTTTCCCTAAATTAATTATGCTTATTTTCAGGGATTATATTTACCTGTGGGTATTAACTTTATTGATGTCACTAATTTGTGTTATAAATATGGTAGTAAATACAAACTAAGAGATGAGTGATTCTGCTGTGGCCTAATTTCATACACCAAATTCTTACTAATAAAATGAATAGAAACTCTGTTTCTGAGGAGGATGTTCAAATAAAATATGGATGGAGTTAACAAAAGTAAATGCAATGTTCTTTTAATATCATTTTATTAACTATATTTACTGAAGACTCATTTTCATACGTAAAATATAGACTATCATTAAACTACTGCTTTATTAGAATAATCAATATGTTTCATGGCATAGCGAATCACCTACAGGGTAATCCCAATTTTTGGTCGATACAGACAGTTGAAAGAGAATGCTTAGTACAAGATGGCAGTCTTGGAAGAGGTTTTTCAATTCATGGCATAATTTAAGGAGGAGACAAGAAAAACTGTTTTCTTTTTTTCCCTTATTTTTAATTGAATAAAAAAGAAAAGCATACAAATATGAGAATATATGTTTAGGAATGTTATGCAGGAACAAATAGAATTATTAGAACATTGAACAAATCTAAAGAAACAATGACATTGGGCAGCAGTTGTCTAAAACCTTGATAGTTACAACATTCAAAAGAACAATATGTTGGATTTTAGGAAAAATTTTCAATCATAGAAAGTGGGTAAGATTTAAAAAAAAGGAAAAATTATTTTTATGAGGATATATTACATAGTATTTGGTAAAATTGAGGACTGTGTTAATTCTTACAAGAAAATGTGATAAAGACTTACAAAGACTTTAACCATGTAAACTTCTTCCTGGAGACCCATTCTATTTAAAGTAGGTTATCTGGTAATAGATTCAAGAATTAGAACTTGTAAACAGTGTGCCTGAAGAACTATGGACGGAGGTCTGTAATATTATACAGCAGGCAATGAACAAAACCATCCCAAAGAGAAAGAAAAGCAAGAAGCCAAAGTGGTTATCTGAGGAGGCCTTAAAAATTGCTATAGAAGGGAGAAAAGTGAAAATCAAGGGAGAAAGGGAAAGGTATATACAGCTAAAGGCAGATTTCTGAAGAAGAGCATGGAGAGACAAGAAGGCTTCTTCAAGGAACGGTGTATAAACTAAAAGAAAACAGCAGAAGGGGAAGACTAGAAATCGTTTCAGGAAAATTGGAGTTATCAAGGGAACATTTTGCCCAAAGATGGGCACAATAAAGGACAGAAATTGTAGAAAGCTAGTAGGCCTGAAGAGATCAATAAGAGATGGAAAGAATGCATGGAAGGACTGTACAAAAAAGATTTTAATGAACCAGATTACTAGGATGGTATGGTCAGCCACCCAGAATCAGACATCCTGGAGAGCAAAGTCAAGTAGGCCTTAGGTAGAACTGCTGTTAATAAAGCTAGTGGATGAGATGAAATTCCTGTAAAACTATTCAAAACCCTAAAGGATGATGCCGTCAAGGTGTTGCATTCAATATGTCAGCAAATCTGGAAGACCCAACAGTGGCCACAGGACTGGAAAAGGTCAATCTTCATCCTAATTCCCAAAAAAGGTAGTACTAAAAGAATGTGCTAACCATTGGATAATTGCACTCATCTCCCATGCTAGTAAGGGTCATGCTTAAAATCTTACATGCTAGGCTTCAGTATTATGTGAACCAAGGAGTTCCAGATGTCCAAGTTGGATTTAGAAAAGAAAGAGGAACCTGAGATCAAATTGCCAACATTTGCTGGATGACAGACAAAGCTAGAGAATTCCAGAAAAGCATCTACCTCTGTTTCATCAACTACACTAAAGCCTTTGACTGTGTGGATCATAGTAAATTGTGGAAAGCTCTTAAAGAGATAGGAATGCCAGGTTTTCTTACCTGTCTCCTGAGAAACATGTATGCAAGTCAAGAAGCAACAGTTAGAACCCTGTATGGAACAACTGATTGGTTCAAGATTGAGAAAGGAGTGTGACAGAGTTGTCTGCTGTCACCTTGTTTGTTTAATCTATATGCTGAGCGCAATATGAGAAATGCTGAGCTGGATATGTTACAAGCTGGAATCAAAAAAAGCGGGAGAAACATCAGCAACCTCAGATATGCCTCTTGATGAAGGTGAAGGAGGAGAGTGAAAAAGTCGGCTTAAAACTGAATATTATTAAAACTAAGATCATGGCATCTGGCCCCATTACTGCATGACAAATAGAAGGGGAAAAGGTGGAAGTAGTGACATATTTCCTCTTCTTGGGCTCTAAAATCACTGCGGGTGGTGACTTCAGCCATGAAATCAGGAGACGATTGCTTCTTGGCAGGAAAGCTATGACAAACCTAGACAGTGTGTTGAAAACAGAGACATTACTTTGCCAAAATGGTTCATACAGTCAAGGCTATGGTCTTCCTAGTGGTCACATAGGATTGTGAGGCTTGGACCATAAAGAAGGTAGAGCAGTGAAGAATTGATGCCTTCGAACTGTGGAGCTGGAGAAGACTCCTGAGAGTCCATTAGACAGCACAGATCAAACCAGTCAGTCTTAAGGGAAATCAACCCTGAATAGTCATTGGAAGGACTGAGGCTGAAGCTGAAACTCCAGTATCTTGATCATCAGATGCGAACAACAGATTCATTGGAAAAGTCCCTGATGCTGGGAAAGATTGAGGACAAAAGGAAAGGAGGGTATCATAAGATGAGATGGCTGGATGGCATCACTGAAGCAATGGACATGAACTTGGGCAAACTTCAGTAGGTGGTGAGGGACAGGGAAGCCTGGCCTGCTGCTGTCCATTGGATTGCAAAGACTTGGAAACAACTGGGCTACTGAACAACAACAACAATAATCTGGTAACTATTTGTCTTGCCTTGTTGTGATTTTCATGGTTCAAAAAGCAGAAAATGAACTTTTAGAAATGTTTATTGTGGACATAATTCTATTCAAAAAAGAATAAGTAAATGAATTTATAATGTAAAAAAATAATATTGAAAAATATAACCATCATAGTTTCTATAAATGAGAGTGCAATGGCAGAATTCATGCGTGGATTTTTACCTTAGTAAGTAGCTCAACTGGAATTCCATCACCTCTACTAGCCTTGTTTGTAGTAATGCATCCACGGCCCACTTGACTTCAGACTTCAAAATAGTTTTCTGAGGAGCTTCACAGGTAGCTGAGAAAAGAAGAGAAGGAAAAAGCAAGAGAGAAAGGGAAAAGTATACCCAACTAGAAGCAGAGTGCCAGAGAATAACAAGGAGAAATCAGAATCCCTTCTTAAAAGAACAGTGCAAAGTAGAGGGAAATAACAGAATGGAAAAGACTAGAGATCTCTTCAAGAAAATTTTAGATATCAAGGGAACATTTCATGCAATGATGGGCATGATAAAGATCAGAAATGGTAAGAATCTTAATAGAAGTTGAAGAGATTAAAAAAGAGGTGTCAAGAATACACAGAAGAACTATAGAAAGAAGATCTTAATGATCCAGATAACCGGGGTGGTGTGATCACTCACTGAGAGCCTGACATCCTAGATAATTTAAGTAGTGATAATTTGAACTCACACTTAAACTCTATCACTCTATTTATTTGGGCATCCCTGGTAGCTCAGTTGGTAAAGAATCTGTCTGCAATGCAGGAGACCCTGGTTCGATTCCTGGGTTGGGAAGATACCCTGGAAACAGAATTGGCAACCCACTCCAGTATCCTTGCCTGGAGAATCCCTTATTTTTATTGAAGTATAATTGACATATAATATTATATTCATTTCAGGTATAGAGCAGTGATTCAACATTTGTACATATTAGAAATAGATCACCAAATTAAATGTAATAACCATTTGTCAAAAAAGTTATTCTAATATTATTGACTGTAATATTATTGACTGTGCTGCACTTTTCATTCCATGAACTATGTATTTTACAGCTGAAAGTTTGTGCCCCTTAATCTTTGCCAGTTTTGCTCACCCTTCCTCCCTCTCTGTCTACCACCAATTTGTTTTCTGTAGCAGTTTTGTTTTGTTTGTTCATTTGTTTGGTTTTTTCATATTTCACATCTAAAACCACACAGTATTTTCTCTCCATCTCTCTCTCTCTATATATATGTGTGTGTGTGTGTGTGTGTGTGTGTGTACATATATATATATATGTATATATATATGCATTTATGTATATATCTATGAAAGTGTTAGTTGTTCAATCTTGTCCAACTCTTTGTGACCCCATGGACTGCAGCCTGCCAGGCTTCTCTGTCCATGGGATTTTTCCAGGAAGAATACTGGAGTGGGTTGCCATTTCCTTCTCCAGGAGATCTTTCCATCCCAGGGAGTGAACCCAGGACTCCTGCATTGACATGCAAATTCTTTACTGTTGAGCTGCCATTGATCTATATGTCTGTGCCTTTAATAACAGCAACTCTGAATATTAATTTATTGTAAGCTCATAAGTAACTGGTAATAACAGTAAAATGTTTGTACTCTAAAAAGTCTTTTTATTCTTCCTCATGAATTCTTTTTCTTTAATCATGTGTGATGATATAAATTCCTAATTTAAATTTGCAAAGAACATTAAAATAATTACATTGTTACTTTTCATATCAAACAGATTTTGAAAGTTATGAATGCCAGAAATGTGTAGTGTCACTAATAATACTCCATTGAAGTCACAGAAAGTTAAAGTCACTTAAAATGAATTCACTTAAAATTCTAAACTTAAGTGGATTCTAACCTGGTTAAATTATTGCAAGTAAAACCTCCCTTTTAAATGCCGCAAACATTAAGCACTTCTCTTGTTTTTATTACTTTCTCAAACTTTAAGTGTTAGTTTTGGTTGAATGTGTTATAAGTCATTTGGGATTTTAAGATGTTTAGGTGATCGATGGTATATTTTGTAACTGTGAAATGTGAAATATTGGAAATGAGGAAACAAGCATATGTTTTTTACTTGTCCTGATCTAATCCTCTGTAACCTAATGATATCAAGATATATAAGAAAAAAAAATAGGTTAAAAAATTTGTAAAGAATAGAGAAAGACAGCTTTCATCTAAATTGACCTTTTGATGATTCCAATAAGTAGGAGCAATTCAGTTCATCTGAATCTAGTTGTTTTTTTAACTACAGTTGACCCTTGGACAATGCAGAGGTAGGAACACTGATCCTCCAGAACGTTGAAAAGCTGAGTATAACATAGCCCTTTGTACCCATGGTTCCTCTGTATCCACAGTTCTGCATCCTCAAATTCAACCAAATGAGGAACATGTAGTACTGTAGTATTTACTGTTGAAAAACCCCACATATAAATGGACCTGCACTGTTCAAACCCCTGTTGTTTAATGGCTAATTGTACATGTATTTTTAAAATCTCACTTTACTTACTAAAGAATTTAGCAATGCAGTCCCTTGGTAATTAGGATAAAATAATCATGGGTGATAGATATATTCATATATGTGTCTGCAACTAGTATCTTATATTAGTAGTTCTATGTTTCTGTAATTCAGAAAATATTGTTTACATTTTTGTCTTATCTTGTTAAAATACCTGTTTAAATGTAAATTATCATTTGCTTTCAATTCTGTCATCATCTGTGTGATTATTAAGTAAGGTTTGTTTGATCCACAGTCAGTTATTTTAGCCTGGAGAATCCCAAGGATGGCGGAGGCTCGTGGGCTGCCGTCTATGGGGTCGCACAGAGTTGGACACGACTGAAGCGACTTAGCAGCAGCAGTTATTTTAAATTATTTTTCTAAATTTATTTTTAAATGGAGGATAATTGCTGTGCAAGTTGTATTCGTTTCTTCTGTACAACCATGTGAATCAGCCATAGCCCTCCCTCTTGAGCCTCTCCCACCATCCCCATCCCACTTCTCTAGGTTGTCACAGAGCACCAGGCTGGGCTTCCTGTGTTATATAGCAGTTCTCCATTAGCCCTTGTACACGTGGTAGTGTATATATGTCAATGCTACTTTCTTAATTCGTCCCACCCTCTCTTTTCCCTGCTGTGTCCACAAGTCCGTTTAGCTGTAATTAGTGAATATTTTTAGAGAGAAAGTATTCAATAGTAACATAACCTTAATGTGTGCCAGACATTATTCTAGGGGCTCTCAAATGTTATGTCACTTAATCTTGCTTTTTACCCCTACTTAGAAAATTGAGCTAGAGAGTATCAAACTCAGGAAATCTGTTCCTAGAGTCCATGTTCTTGACCAACAGGCTATACTACCTCCAAGTGTGAAATTAAAATTATTTACCTTGAATGTGAAGGTTGTTTTAGTGTAAACCTTCCTCTAACATTGAGCTTTTAATTCAGCATGATCTCAGTTGCAATGAGTGTAATAAATCATAAATTTACTAAAATACTGCTTGGTAGGTAATGACTTCTAATACTGATTCTAGCAATAATCATCTATATCATCCTGGCTGAATCATTTATCCTCTTCAGATCCAGTGTATTCATCTACACAGTAAAGGCCTTTGGTAATGTCTTAGTTTCCTGGCACTGCTGTAACAAAGTATCACAAATGGAGTGATTTTATGCAACAGCCATTTATTCTCTCACAGATGGAAGCTTGGAGTCTAAAATGGGAGAATCAGTAGGGTTGGTTCCTTCTGGGTGCTCTGAAGAAACTGTTCCATGCCTCTCTCCCACCTTCTGGTGGTTGCTGGTGTCCTTGGCATTTCTTGACTGGTAGACACTACTCTCTTATCTCTGCCTCAGTCTTCATGTGGAGTTTCCCCAGTATGTCTGTCTCTGTCTCTTTGTCTCTCTCTCTTTATTTTTATTTTTTGTAATGTTTCAAGTCATTGAATCATTGAATTAGGAACTCTTCTGACCTAATTACATCTGCAAAACCCTATTTCTAAATAAGTTCATATTCTGAGTTTCTGGGGGACATAACTTTTGAGGATGATTCTATTCAATCTGGGCTTCCCATGTGGCACTAGTGGTAAAGAATCCGCTGCCAGTGCAAGAGATGCAAGAGATGTGAATTCGATCCCTGGGTCAGGAAGATTCCCTGGAGTAGAAAATGACTCCCCACTTCAGTATTCTTGCCTGGAAAATTCCATGGACAGAGGGGCCTGGTAGACTACAGTCCATGAAGTCACAAAGAATTGAACACGACTGAGCACACACTCTACCCAACCCAGTACAGACAAGATGATTTCAAAGATCTATCAGCTACAATGTTTTAAGATATGATGGTTTTAGAGCTTGGTCAGTAAGACTGGCCTTAAGGTTTAGGATTACTTTATTATTTTTTCAGGAAATTTTAGTTTATATTTGAATATCTTGGGAAAAAAGTGATAACTTCTTAAGCAGATATTTACTGCTACTTGAGCTGTTTTAAACTTCAAATATGATATTTTCTAAAAGATAATGATATAACAAATTATTATTATTTAACTATATTTTCTCCTTTTTTCCTTCTAATACATTAAAGGCATTAGTTTCATAGGACTAGAACAGTTATATTACTGACAGTATTTAGACAATTTTAGTACTTGACAATTTTTCCCATTCACATAACTATGAACACTTTTTGTCACCTGTGAACTGCTGTTACTGCTGGCTGATTTGTTCAGTGAAGTAGTCTGTGAAGTTGTTCTACTGGAGCTGTTCTAGAAAGTAATTTTAGACATATTCCCATGTTTATGCTTGAATTCACTGTACTTACCAGACAGTATTACAAATACAAAAAATCTATTGATTTAACAGTGAAATAAGAGTAGAGAAATAAATCATTTTGCAATGAATTTATTTTCTTTCCTTTTCTCCCTTCCTCTCTTTCCTCCTTCCTTCCTCCCGTCCTTCCTCCCTTCTTCCTGTGTTTCCCCCTTCATTGCTCTGTCACATTCAGACAACTATCAATGTCATTGTCAGTACACAAACCCAGGATTTTTTTTAAATGCACATTTTTGATTAACATTATGAACTGTTTTCTCACAATTGCTGAGTCTTTTTTTCTTTTTTGCTAAAATTAAAATATTAGCAGTAAGTCTGTGGGTTTATTTGGATTATGATACATTTTTTCTAAGTTTTTTTGAAATGCAATTATGTTATTTTTATAATTAAAACAATAGCACCTTAAGGATTATATGATAAATTTTGAAGGTGGCTTGAGGTTGTTTAATGACTAACATGCAAACACACAGGCAATAAGGAATGCTGAAATGATTCTTCTAATAGATACAAAACTGTATCCTATAATAAAATGGCAATGCTTGAAATCATCATTTTTATAGGACAGAAATCAATAATATCTTTATTGAACAAAATTATTTGTTTGTCTTTGGACAGGAATCATTTGCACTTAAATCAGCTCTCCAGATAACTTATGAAATTGAAGGTGTTAGTCACTCAGTCATGTTCAATTCTTTGTGGCCCCATGGACTATAGCCCACCAGGCTTCTCTGTCCGTGGGATTCTCCAGGTAAGAATACTGGAGTGGGTAGTCATTTCCTTCTCCAGGGGATCTTCCCGACCCAGGGAACGAATAGTCTACTGCATAGGTCTACTGCATTGCAGGCAGATTCTTTACCATCTGAGCCACTAGAGAAGCTCAGGAAGTTAACTTGGGTCTCTACAAACTGGAAAAACAGCCCAGCCAAACATGAAAGCACAGAACCCTATAGAATCAGATAACCTAGAAGGCTCCTCTAGGAATGGCCTGCATTTGATTGAAGGACCTCTTAGTGTTCTGTTTGTTCAAAGTCATTCACAATTTTTACTAACAATGCTTGCAAGGCTCTCTGTCCTGGCCCCATGTCTCCATCTTCCCTATTGGGTAGGTCCTTATTTTCTGTATTCCAGATGTCCTGCCTTGAGTTTGACTCCCAAAAGATTCTTGCTCCCCATGATTTCAGGATCTCAAATTCAGGTTCCCTTTTTCTTGGCACTTCCTTTCCTTTCCTACTACTACTTATTTTTATATATTTTTAAACTTTTCCTATAAATCTGTTTAAAAGACAACTTCCTCATGGAAATCTATAAAACTGTGGTTCACTTAGGTCTTTTTGTTATATTCTTATGATAGCCTAGACACCCCCTTATTAACATTAATTGTTGCTAACTTATATACCACCCATTAGTCTGAAAATTATGGATGAGCAAGGACTGTCTCTTTTTATCCTGAATCTATATTTAGGCATATAAATGGCGCTCAATATGCATTTATTTCATGAACTTGTATGAGAAAGATTTATCTTATATATAATATTTTTCATCTTTAAAGATTTATATTCATTGTTTCCCCAGCATTGTTTTAGCATTCTCAAAATTAATAATGATAAAGAATGATCTTTTGTCCCCCTGATTATATCATCAATAGTAATCATGTATTGTGGTTTATTTTGAGGAAATGGCAGCCCACTGCATTATTCTTTGCCATGGGGTTGCAGTCAGATACGACTGAGCAACTTTCACTTTTCACTTACACATTCATTTATTGCTACGTGCAGTATAAATCTAATTAGCTTAATTTATAAATTTGGAGGAAAGAATGATTAATTCTGCCCCAGTGTGTCACAAAAGTGTCATGGAAGTGACATGAATGTTTCAAGCACAAGAGCACGTACGGCAGACCATGCCACATGAAGGGAGAGCAAGGACAGGAACAAACCATGGAGGTACAACATGTTGGGGAAGATGAAAGAAACAGCTTAGTGGCATTGCAACATAACGTGTGTTTAAGGTAGAGGCCAGTAGAAGGTAGAAATTCAGTCTGTTAAATGTAGGATAGCAAGTTCCAGCTTTTTTCCCTGCAAGGTCACCTGTTGGAATTTACATACCTTTTCAGCTAATAAAATGTAAAAAAAAAAAAAAAAAAAAAGTAAGCTTTCCTAATATATGGTTGACACTGGTGTGCTTCCTTAGTCTATATGCTGGTCAAACGTCCGATACAAGGCACTTAACACCAGGAGTTCTGAGAGAAGAGTGGGGCTTCCATGGCACAGAGGGGTGGGCAATGGTGCTGTCAACGTATGGCTGAGGATAGTGTTCCTGATGAAGTGGTTTTATAGTTACTATTACTGAGTTTTAACTAAACTAACACTTCACAAATGAATAAAGTTCTTTCAAGAGGTTTTGGTTGAAGCAAAATGATACATAAGTACAAATGGGGTAAAAAAAAACAAAAAAGAGCAGTGCTGACATGCTTATACTCTTAGGTGTTGTGTTCTTCAGCTGCACTGCAAGGTTAAAAACAGAGCTGAGCTAATCAGATCTGACAAGAAAGCAGCGAGCTATTGATATGATTAAGAAGACTATATGAAATATGGATTTCCATATACTGTCTTTAATGATGAACTTTGCCCTGCTTAAAATGAATCTTGAGACACGAGCTAATAATAGTATGTGGCTTCCAACATTTGCATGGCAATTTTAAACAAAGCATCCGTAATATGACAAAACATTTTTTTTCTGAAAATATTTAAAGTTTTGCAATATTGAACTTACTATTTCACAAATTGCACTACTTAATAGTGTTTACAATTTTTTTTTGAGGTTTCTTAAAGCAGAGAAAGCAATGGCAACCCACTCCAGTACTCTTGCCTGGAAAATCCCATGGATGGAGGAGCCTGGTAGGCTGCAGTCCATGGGGTCGCTAAGAGTCAGACATGACTGAGCGACTTCACTTTCACTTTTCACTTTCATGCATTGGAGAAGGAAATGGCAACCCACTCCAGTGTTCTTGCCTGGAGAATCCCAGGGACGGGGGAGCCTGGTGGGCTGCCATCTATGGGGTCGCACAGAGTCAGACATGACTGAAGCGACTTAGCAGTAGCAGTAGCATTAGTAAAGTAGCAGTGAATGTTTCAAATGTTTAAATAACAACATACACACATATTAGGGAGGCATGCTCAAAAATGTGTTTGCTGTAATAGAAAAGTATGATTTTAAGAGAGTCAAACATTATTTGGTAAATGGACCAATAGGAGGCATAAAAAGGGAAGGAATTTAATTGTATTTTTCCTTAAGTACTTGAAAGCATTTTCTATCTTTTGTCCTATTTATGTAGCAGTATATCTGGCTAAGAAATTCATAAAAAAGTCTTTCTTCACTGAAAATAAACTTAATAAACAGGTGAAATAGACAAAAAATATGAACCACATATTTTATATCCAGGCTTTTATTTATTAGGGGAAAAATTGATTTAGTCACATGTAGTAGGTGGTTGATGAACATTTGCTGCTGTTTTCTGAGGCTATTTCAGTAACTCAGGTTATCACTGCTGATATATCCATCTTAGAGGAATGTATAGAGGAATGTATATAGGCTTTCCAAGTTTAAAAAGTCTACTTTTTTATTTTTTAATTTTTTTAAGTCTCTCATTCGTGTTCAGGCCCAAATACTGGAGTGGGTAGCCTTTCCCTTCTCCAGGGGATCTTCCCAACCCAGGGATTGAACCCAGGTCTCTCACATTGCAGGCAGATTCTTTACCAGCTGAGCCAAAAGGGAAGCCCAAGTATACTGGAATGGGTAGCCTATCCCTTCTCCAGGGGATCTTCCTGACCCAGGAATCAAACCAGGGTCTCCTTCATTGCAGGTGGATTCTTTACCAACTGAGCTATGAAAAAAGCCAAAAAAAGTCTTCTAGTACAAAAAAAAGTCTACTAGTACATGGGAAAATATGAATTTAAAATGTCTTGGAAGAGATAGGCTCAGTTGTGTCCGACTATTTGCAACCCCATGGACTGTAGCCCACTAGGCTCCTCTGTCCATGGGATTTTCCAGGCAAGAATACTGGAAAGGGTAGCCATTTCCTTCTCCAGGGGATCTTCCTGACTCAGGGCTAGAACCTGGGTCTCCTGCACTGCAGGCAGATCCTTTACTGACTAAGCTATGAGGGAAGCCCTTTGGAAGAGATAGTCCTATTTAAGTTAGCATTTGCTAATAGAAGAATGAGTTAGCTTCTAAAAAAAAAAGTGATCATTCATCTAAATATTATCAAGATGAAACAAGTTCTAAATTAGAGAAGATGCAATTTATGATGTAAAACTAAAGATTATCATTTTTTTTAAGCTAGTTTACTATTGCATTTCTTCACAGCCTTCATTCATACCACTCTCAGTCCAGTTTAACTGGAAAAAAAAATCTGTCTTCAGATTTCTACAAACCTGGCCACATTGCATTTATTGTATCTATTACTGTGCATATTTTATCTCATTTACAAGAAAGTAAGTATCCTTGAAAATAAGGGTCACATATGCTTTCTTATTTTTAGCTTCCAAATAGGCTAAGATTTTATACCATAAGTACTCGAGGTACTTTGAATTAGAAATAGAATGGCTTATTGCTAAAATATTAATATGTCTACAGTAGAAATCAAGTTTCAGGAGCATTATGAGCTATTAAAGCTATTATTTATATTTATGCTACTGTGAACTCTATATACCTTTGTTTAAGAGAACCTGAAACATAATTCATCTTTATACTCATTTCTATATATTTCTAAGCACATATATATGTTGCAAGTATAGAAAATATGTATATTTTATGGGCTTCCTTGCTGGCTCAGACAGTAAAGAATCTGTTTGCAATGCATGATATTTGGGTTCGATCCCTGGGTCGGGAAGATTCCATAGAAAAGGGAATGCTACCCTCTCCAGAATTCTTGCCTGGAAAATTCCATGGACAGAGTAGACAGAGAATTCCATGGACAGTCCATGGGGTCACAAAGAATCTGCCACAACTGAGTATCTAAACACACACACACACATACATACATACATACATACATACATATATATATATATATATATATATATATATATATATATATATATATATATATATACACACACTAAGTCGCTTTAGTCGTGTCCGACTCTCTGCGACCCCATAGACAGCAGCCTACCAGGCTTCACCTTCCCTGGGATTCTCCAGGCAAGAATACTGAAGTGGGTTGCCATTTTGTTCTCCAGTGCATGAAAGGGAAAAGTGAAAGTGAAGT
This sequence comes from Okapia johnstoni, assembly GCA_024291935.2. Classification (NCBI taxonomy): domain Eukaryota; kingdom Metazoa; phylum Chordata; class Mammalia; order Artiodactyla; family Giraffidae; genus Okapia; species Okapia johnstoni. Next base: position 71,534,280 of record CM044319.1, on the reverse strand, counting down.
CGCTCAGCGTGTCCGACTCTTAGCGACCCCATGGACTGTAGCCTACCAGGCTCCTCCGTCCATGGGATTTTCCAGGCAAGAGTACTGGAGTGGGGTGCCATTGCCTTCTCCATATATATATATATATATATATATATATATATATATATATAACATAAGTATAATATATATATAATATGTATGTATACACATATGTATACACACACACTTCTACATGTCTTCAAAGGACAAGAATTGGAATTTTTGTTCACCACATTCACCACTACAAGAGAGTGATCAAACTATTAAATCAAACAGTTTGACAGCATATATACATTCAAAAGACCTTGCATAGTCTTCTTTCATTGAGTGTAGACAAAGTTAATTTGAAAAAACAATTGAAAAGGAAAAAGTATATTGAAGTAGCTAGATATTCTAGATGTTGAAAACTCATATTGAGATATAGTCATGTCAATGAAATAATGAATTGCAAGAGTATATTTTTTGACTTAGCATAAATTCCATTTACCCATACCTCTGAATGAATTGTTTGATATTTATTATAGAAAAGCCATTTCATTTTCTTGGTATGGACACTCAAAATGCAGGTGTTTAAACTAGCAGCTTCTTTTTGAATTGGAAAGAATGTGGAATATAGTATTTCTTCTTAATGGAATGCTGTTGCCCCACTCTATCTCTGTCAATAAAATTCAGAAAGAGAACAATAATTTCTTCTTGGAACACAATTTTCAGTTTGCATGCTGTTTTAATTTAAATGATTTGTTATTTCTGTAAATGAATCGGTTAAGTAGAAAGATTTGGGATGGCAGTTCTTTATGTTCCCACCTAGGAAACAGTTTCTTATATAACTACATTATTTAGAACATATATGCGAACAAACAAAAAACCTCTAAAGTAGAGGTTAGTATCTTCCCTGGGTCTTTAAGTAAATCCATTTGCTAATGGAAGTGGTGCTGATTAGTTGACATGCTTTGAGAAGAAAAGGATTAATCAGAGCATGAAGTACAGAAAAATTTCAACCACTTACATTTACATTGCTTCAGTCAACGCCACTATTTCTACTGATGCACTGGAAGTCGGGTTTGGAGAGCCTCTCAATAGTTCTTAATAATTTTCTAGAGTGTTAACTCTAAATTTGACAGACAGTTCTATTGTACAAATTTACATCTTAACACTTAATATATTCCGCTAATTCTTTTGATTAGCATACAAGTAAATGATACATTAATTTTCCCCTAAGAGAAAGTTTCAACTCTTTTTATTCTAGGGATAAAGTACTTGTCCAGACCTATAAGAGGTCTAATGATCTATAAGACTTCATTTAAATTTTAAAACAGTCAATGTATTGCTTAATGTCCAGGAATCTTCTAAATAAATTTGCCATTGTCAAGTTGCAGAATCTTCATTGGCAGCATACTGTGGTCAGTCAGTCAGTCAGTTCAGTCTCTCAGTCGTGTCCGACTCTTTGCGAGCCCATGAACTGCAGCACGCCAGGCTTTCCTGTCTATCACCAACGCCCAGAGTCCACCCAAACCCATGCCCATTGAGTCGGTGATGCCATCCAACCATCTCATTCTCTGTCTTCCCCTTCTTCTCCTGCCCTCAATCTTTCCCAGCATCAGGGTCTTTTCCAATGAGTCAGCTCTTTGCATCAGGAAGCCAAAGTATTGGAGTTTCAGCTTCAACATCAGTCCTTCCAATGAACACCCAGGACTGATCTCCTTTAGGATGGACTGGTTGGATCTCCTTGCAGCCCAAGGGACTCTCAAGAGTCTTCTCCAACACCACAGTTCAAAAGCATCAATTCTTTGGTGCTCGGCTTTCTTCACTGTCCAACTCTCACATCCATACATGACCACTGGAAAAACCATAGGCTTGACCAGATAGACCTTGGTTGGCAAGGTAATGTCTCTGCTTTATAATATGCTGTCTAGGTTGGTCATAACTTTCCTTCCAAGGAGTAAGCGTCTTTTAATTTCATGGCTGCAATCACCATCAGCAGTGATTTTGGAGCCCAGAAAAATAAAGTCAGCCACTGTTTCCCCATCTATTTGCCATGAAGTGATGGGACTGGATGCCATGATCTTAGTTTTCTGAATGTAGAGCTTTAAGCCAACTTTTTCACTCTCCTCTTTCACTTTCATCAAGAGGCTCTTTAGTTCTGCACTTTCTGCCATAAGGGTGGTGTCATCTGCATATCTGAGGTTATTGATATTTCTCCCGGCAATCTTGATTCCAGCTTCTGCTTCCTCCAGCCCAGCATTTCTCATGATGTACTCTGCATATAAGTTAAATAAGCAGTGTGACAATATACAGACTTGACGTACTCCTTTTCCTATTTGGAACCAGTCTGTTGGTCCATGTCCAGTTCTAACTTTTGCTTCCTGACCTGCATACAGATTTCTCAAGAGGCAGGTCAGGTGGTCTGGTATTCCCATCTCTTGAAGAATTTTCCACAGTTTATTGTGATCCACACAGTCAAAGGCTTTGGCATAGTCAATAAAGCAGCAATAGATGTTTTTCTGGAACTCTCTCGCTTTTTCAATGATCTAGCGGATGTTGGCAATTTGATCTCTGGTTCCTCTGCCTTTTCTAAAACCACCTTGAACATATGGAATTTCACAGTTCACGTACTGCTGAAGCCTGGCTTGGAGAATATTGGGCATTACTTTAGTAGCGTGTGAGATGAGTGCAATGGTGCGATAGTTTGAGAATTCTTTGGCACTGCCTTTCTTTGGATTTGGAATGAAAACTGACCTTTTCCAGTCCTGTGGTCACTGCTGAGTTTTCCAAATTTCTCGCATATTGAGTGTAGCACTTCCACAGCATCATCTTTCAGGATTTGAAATAGCTCAACTGGAATTCCATCACCTCCACTAGCTTTGTTCATAGTAATGCTTCCTAAGGCCCATTTGACTTCACATTCCAGGGTGTCTGGTTCTAGGTGAGTGATCACACCATCGTGATTATCTGGGTCATGAAGATCTTTTTTGTACAGTTCTTCTGTGTATTCTTGCCACCTCTTCTTAATATCTTCTGCTTCTGTTAGGTCCCTACCATTTCTGTCCTTTATTGAGCCCATGTTTGCATAAAATGTTCCCTTTGTATCTCTAATTTTCTTGAAGAGATCTCTAGTCTTCCCATTCTATTGTTTTCCTCTATATCTTTGCATTGATCGCTGAGGAAGGCTTCTTATCTCTCCTTGCTATTCTTTGGAACTCTGCATTCAAATGAGTATATCTTTCCTTTTCTCCTTTGCTTTCACTTCTTTTCTTTTCACAGCTATTTGTAAGGCCTCCTCAGACAGCCATTTTGCTTTTTTGCATTTCTTTTTCTTGGGGATGGTCTTGATTCCTGTCTCCTGTACAATGTCACATCAGGCACGCTGTCTATCAGATCTAGTCCTTAAATCTATTTCTCACTTCCACTGTATAGTCATAACAGATTTGATTTAGATCATACCTGAGTGGTCTAGTGGTTTTCTCCACTTTCTTCATTTTCAGTCTGCATTTGGCAATAAGGAGTTCATGACCTGAGCCACAGTCAGCTCCTGGTCTTGTTTTTGCTGAGTGTATAGAGCTTCTCCATCTTTGGCTGCAAAGAATATAATCAATCAAGGTAAGAAGCAGCAGCCACGCTTTGCTGGAGCAGCCAATGAGAGATACCCCACATCCAAGGTAAGAGAAAACCAAGTAAGAAGGTAGGCACTGAGATAGTGCATCAGAGAGCAGATAGACTGAAACCACAATAACAGACAACTAGCCAATCTGACTACATGTGCCACAGTTCAGTTCAGTTCAGTCGCTCACTTGTGTCAGACTCTTTGCAACCCCATGAATTGCAGCACGCCAGGCCTCTCTGTCCATCACCAACTCCCGGAGTCTACCCAAACCTATGTCAATCGAGTTGGTGATGCCATCCAACCATCTCATCCTCTGTCATCCCCTTCTCCTCCTGCCCCCAATCCTACCCAGCATCAGGGTCTTTTCCACTGAGTCAACCCTTCGCATGAGGTGGCCAAAGTATTGGAGTTTCAGCTTCAACATCAGTCCTTCCAATGAACACCCAGGATTGATCTCTTTTAGGATGGATTGATTGGATCTCCTTGCAGTCCAAGGGACTCTCAAGAGTCTTCTCCAACACCACAGTTCAAAAGCATCAATTCTTCAGTGCTCAGCTTTCTTCACTGTCCAACTCTCACATCCATACATGACCACTGGAAAAACCATAGCCTTGACTAGACGGACTTTTGTTGGCAAAGTAATGTCTCTGCTTTTAAATATGCTATCTAGATTGGCCATAACCTTCCTTCCAAGGAGTAAGTGTCTTAATTTCATGGCTGCAGTGACCATCAGCAGTGATTTTGGAGCCCCCCAAAAATAAAGTCTGACACTGTTTCCACTGTTTCCCCATCTGTTTGCCATGAAGTGATGGGACTAGATGCCATGATCTTAGTTTTCTGAACGTTGAGCTTTAAGCCAACTTTTTCACTCTCCTCTTTCACTTTCATCAAGAGGCTCTTTAGTTCTTCACTTTCTGCCATAAGGGTGGTGTCATCCGCATATGTGAGGTTATTGATATTTCTCTCAGCAATCTTGATTCCAGCTTGTGTTTCTTCCAGCCCAGCATTTCTCATGATGTACTCTGCATATAAGTTAAATAAGCAGGGTGACAGTATACAACCTTGACATACTCCTTTTCCTATTTGGAACCAGTCTGTTCCAGGCATGTGGTCCAGACACGGACCACAGCCTTGTCTAACTCAATGAAACTAAGCCATGCCATGCAGAGCCACCCACACGGACGGGTCATGGTGGAGAGGTCTGACAGAATGTGGTCCACTGGAGAAAGGAATAGCAAACCACTTCAGTATTCTTGCCTTGAGAACCCCATGAACAGTATGAAAAGGCAAAAAAGATAGGACACTGAAAGATGAACTCCCCAGGTTGGTGGGTGCCCAATATGCTACTGGAGATCAGTGGAGAAATAACCCCAGAAAGAATGAAAGGATGGAGCCAAAACAAAAACAACACCCAGTTGTGGATAGGACTGATGATAGAAGCAAGGTTCGGTGCTGTAAAGAGCAATATTGCATAGGAACCTGGAATGTTAGGTCCATGAATCAGAGCAAATTGGAAGTGGTCAAACAGGAGATTCCAAGAGTGAACATCAACATTCTAGGAATCAGCAAACTAAGATGGACTGGAATGGGTGAATTTAACTCAGATGACCATTATATCTACTACTGTAGGCAAGAATCCCTTAGAAGAAATGGAGTAGCCATCATGATCAACAAAAGAGTCTGAAATGCAGTACTTGGATGCATACTGTGGGGTTTGCAGTTTTTCCTAATTGGAAATACTATCAAAACATATTAAAGGACACTAACACAGGACTGATTTGAGAGTTGTGTTTGGGAAAGAAACTGGAGGACCCCTAATTATATGGTGAATGTGCAGTGCACAAAAATGTCTAAATCATTTGATATTCCAGTTAATAAATTTTGAAACAGACAAATTTGTAGGCATTTAGGATTGGGAATGAACAGGTAAATAAAGTCTCTTCTTTCATGGAGCATGTGTTATTGTGAGGGGAGACATCAACGTAAAAGTAAATAAATAGTTGTACATTTCCTTGAATATAATAAAATAATATAATGTGAACTTTAGAAGGGAAACTGGGCTTTTATCAGATAGTTAACTTCTACTGTTCCCCTCTTGGCTACCTAAGCCTGATAAAATCACCTAAATGAAAGAAGATTGTGAAAATATGTTTTAAAATAAATCATGTCCTTTAAAATTAACATAATCTTAAATAACTTTAAGAATTGCCAGAAGCATAGTTTTGTCAAAAGTAGGAGAACTAAAGTGTAGACTAGTTCAGGAAAGAAAACTGAAGAATCATGCTTTTTTTTTAGTGCAGTTATAAAATCTTTCGAACTTACATTACACATCCAGTAACAATGTGGGTACAAATAGATGAAACTACATAAACTTGATATACAGATTGTTTAGAGGCAATTTATTTATTTTAGTCGGAGCAAATTTGATAAATTCTTACCATTTTTTCAGATAATCATCTTATATCTCCATTTCCGTTTTCTAAAGCCTATCTTGAATGCATATGTAATAATTTCAAAAATCCCATTACTTATAGACGTAACTTCTGGTTTTGTGCCTTGGACATGTTCATATACTACAGAGAGAGGTTGTTTGTATGTTTGCTTGTTTGTTCGTTTTGGTCTGTTGTGCCTCTGTGGTGCTGGTTAGGAAACAGGGAGTTGTTGGCATGAATATTTACATTGTTACTGTTATGCAAAGCCTTAAAATTCTGGAACACTCATGTTTACCAAGACCTAGAAATCAAACCTGGTCTTAAAACTTTGTTTCACTTTCTATTTTTCTTCTCTCTAAATCCAGTAAAATTCTAGGAGTGATGTTAGATGATTTTCTGATGTTAGAAGTTTAAGTAGAGAAAAAATACTATTCAAAGGCTAAATTATAAGGAAAATGCTATACAACTCATTCACTTTAATCCAGGTTTGCACAAGATGATGAAATGACTCTTTCATGAAGTTATAAAACACCTTGATATTCAGCAGTTCAGGCAGTTGAAGTGTCCTGAGGTCACCAGAGGTGTAGTTGGTTGAGATAGACATACTTAGGACAAACAATATGAAGTGCTCTAGCAGATCAACGATGAAATTTCAGTGATTTAGCACATGCTTGCATGCTTAGTCACTTAGTTATGTCTGACTCTTTGTTACCCCACGGACTGTAGCCCACCAGGCTCTGTCCCATTTTTCAGGCAAGAATATTGGAATGGGTTGCTATTTCCTCCTCAAGGGATCTCCCAAGCCTGGGATTCAACATGTCTTCTGTATCTCTGTCATTGCAGGCAAATTCTTTACCCACTAATTTCAATTGCCCTACATTACCCTTCTGCAAGGAAGGCTGGGGAATGCCCTGGAAGTGAATCCAAAATCTTCATCATAGTGAAGGAAACTTAAGTGTTCCAGTGCCCAGGAGCCATAAAGGCTAAATCCTGTTGTCCAAAATACCTACTAAATTTAGTAATTTAGAACTATTGAGTAAAATGTATGAAAATAATTATTACACAACTTGGAAGACAGCTATGTGCATTTATAATTGTTTTTAGAAATATATATATAGTGGAAGAGCTTTCCTGATAGCTCAGCTGGTAAAAGAATCCACCTGCAGTACAGGACATTCTGGTTTGATTCCTGGATTGGGAAGATCCCCTGGAGAAGATAAAGGCTACCCACTCCTGTATTCTCGGGCTTCCCTGCTGGCTCAGTAGGTAAGGAATCTGCCTACAATGCAGAGACCTGGGTTTTACATCCCTGTGTTGGGAAGATCTCCTGGAGGAGGGCCTGTCAATCCACTCCAGTAGTCTTCCCTGGAGAATCCCCATGGACAAAGGAGCCTGTCGAGCTACAGTCCATGGGGTTGCAAAGAGTTGGACACAACTGAACAACTAAGCATAGCACAGTGTATATTGTGAAAATGAAGGATGGATAAACTGTTTGGAATAGCTTAAATTAGTTAAATATGAATGTACTTTGTCTTTGCTCTTGTCAACCTCTAACGGGATGCTCTTTCTAAGTTACTTTTTAAAAGGGGATAACTTAATAAAGTGAAGCGTAGGAGATAAAGTTCCAAGAGGTAAAGAAGACATTCTGAGAAGTTAGGCCGAAGAATAGGGTCCAAAGAATAAGTTACCAAATAAACAATAAATTTGTTTTAGCAACTGGCTTGCCTCATACCTGTATGTACAAGATTACTTCACACTCATCTTTCTGTTATTTTACCATTCTCTTTTACAGGAGAAAAATAGAGACTTACTTTGTTCTCATGCCTGGAAACTTAAGGGAAAATACATCCTATTTGCTCATTCTGGGGACACAGATAATGTTAAGAAGGCTCAATTTCTCTATCCATCTCAGAAACATTGTTTCCCTTTTGGCAGGGTAGCTGGTAGTGGTTACCAGTTTCCTAACCTGAGGGGAAGGTGTGTGCCTCTGTCATTTCTACCTCAGCTGAATGCTGTAGGAGAACAAACATTTGAGAACCTTCCACATCCTCCCCCTCTACTGTGTCATTTTTAAAAGAACATGAGTCACATCTGTGGATTTTGTTAAGTGCTGGGAGTCCTGGGATCAGTCCTCGGTAAATACCTGGTTTTCGAAGAGACGACTGTACTCTTTCCTGAATTTCCTTCTCTTTTTTATCCATTATACCCTCAGAGTCATAATGTTACCCTAAATTAACTTTACATAAAGACATCATTAAAATTTCTAATGGCATTAATTTAAACTTTAGTCACTCTAGAGTGTATATAGGCATGCTTAAAAATCTTTGCCTCACAATGAGACTGAGTAACTTGCCCAAGATCACACAGGAAGAAATTGGTGTGTGTATGTGTGTGTTTCCTATGTCAGTCTGTTTTCTTTTTTGGGATATACAAGTCACAGATACATAACAGTTGATTTTGAGACAGTTAACTTGTTGGCTACGAACTGTTTTTATTTTGGATTTTTTTTTTTTTTACAATTTGGTTTTAATATGCAAATGATTGTTGATATAATCTACCAGATAGATACCAAATACGCATAATTTTATAATTCAGAAAAGAGCAAATGCAGGGTATAATCATGGATAGCATTGCAGCAGATTTAATTTAATTCTTTCTGATAAAATTTCTACAGTGAAGCTGTGAATGAATCACTCAGCTCAGGATAACTGCTGTAGATCTAGAGTCACCTTCCATCCCCTGCGGTAGTCTGTTTCTATGACATCCTGCAGCTTAAAAACAAACAACTAAATAAATAATTAATAAAGAAATGGTGGCTTTTTATCTAAGATAATGGATGTAAAATATTTTCAAGTCTATGAATGAATGAAGAATGAAGCTAATTAATTAAAACTGTCGGGAATTCTTTTGACGAAGTCTGTGATTAAAACACACGCCTTTATGGTTGAACAATTAAGTAAATTTGGCCTCAGGTATCTTTGTTCATTCTCTAGGGAATGAGTGATGAAATTCTAGTGTGGAGTTGTACTTTATTAGAGATTTATCTATTTTAATTGATTCAGCTTTGGTTGTAAAACTCCAGTGGTATAGCTGATGCAAATGACATATTATGTTAATATATAAACCTCCCATGAGTTATCTTCAGTTTCAACAAAAATGGAAATATAACCTGTCTGACTGCTTTGTACAAGTGAATGCAAAATAGTAAAAATGAAGTGAAGTATAATAGCTTATATTATCAAGAACATTTACTTATGCTTGATGAATGTTAAATAAAATAGTCTTAAACATCCATAGGCAGACACAGAAAAGATTTTCAGAGTAAAATTTACATGCAACAATATTAGTAAAGAATAATTATGCAGTTGGAAGGACACTTCTTTTCTTAATGCATCTTCCTTTTTGGGAGAATGTTTTGGTAGAAGTAAAGTATTTTAGAATGCATAAATCCCAAACACTTGACTGTTTTGGAGAATAACTTGATCATGGATAATAAATGCATTGGCATTTACAAGATAATTCTTCCTATGAATTCTGTTACTAATGACATATTGAAAAATTGTGTACAAGAAGTAAGTAAAATGGAGGTACATGAAGCACATTTGAGTAAGGCATCCTAATATTGATAAACAGTCAAAGAATATCTGGTTTACTAGCAAATTAGTTTGTCCTTCAAAAAATGGAATTTGAAGCAAATAATATGTACTTGACAAACTGAGTGCAAACGGGTAGTTCACAAGTTGTCTTTGTGATAGAATTGATACCAACTCTTCCTTTGCATGACTTTTTCAAATGTGTTTTTTCTGTGTAAAGAACAAAGTGTAACTGCAAATTCATACCATAGGGCAGCGAGTATTCAAAGTGTGCCTGAGTCTCTGTTTCAACCTTTTTACACAGATTACTTAGTATTGTATTCTCTACAACTAAACATAGCAACTTGGAATCAGTGATTTCAGGGTTGATTGGAACAATTGGGGGAGGTTTAAATGGTGTCACAATTTTGCCCTACTGTTAGTTATTTTAGAGTGGTGGTGGTGGTTTAGTTGCTAAGTCACGTCCAGTTCTTATGACCCCATGGACTATAGCCTGCCCTACTCTGTCCATGGAAGTTCCCTGGCAAGAATACTGGAATATGTTGCCATTTCCTTCTCCAAGCGGATCTTCCTGACCCAGGGATTGAACCCGTGTCTCTTGCATTGGCAGCTACCAGGGAAGTCCATTTAAGAGTGGGGGTTATTACATTTCTTGATTTGAGTTTTATGAGCATTTTAAAGAATATGTGAGGATTTGAAATAATTGATTATACTACTTATGGAGGTCCCATGAATGTATACATTTCAACATAGTGATTGGATATTTATATTCTTCATGATAAAAATATTTAGATGAATAAACATTAAATCATCAAAGTTATTTTTTATTATGAGAAAATATTCTTAAGAGTTAAAGCTGGAAGGAATCTTGGCGACTCTACAGTGGACTTCCTTCAAATTAGAGATTAAAGAAGAAAGTTTAGGTAATTTACCCAGTATCTAAATGGCATGATTTAGACCACAACCAAGAGTTCCTGACTTATGGTTATTTCACCATGTTTTTTTTCTTTAATTATTCCACCCTACTCCCCTTCTCCTGCTTCTTTTCCTTCCTCCTTTCTTCATTTTCGTAGAATTTTTTTCAATGAGCTGTCTTGAGCATTGCTGTTACAACTATAAAGAGATTGGTCTGATTGTAGCCACTGACAATGAAAGTGCAGTGTTACATGGAACTCATTTAGACAGTAGTCCAGTTACACATTGCTCTATAAGAGCATTTCCTACCCTCCCTCTGGGCAACAAGGTAAGAATTGCCTGACTATTCAATTCAGATCTCAGTAGTCAACCACACAGTGAGGGCTTCCGTAACTCTTAACTGAATGAACACAGGAAAGCGTAAGTGTTATTGAGAAAGACCTAACACATATTTAGAAGAAAATAGTATATAATTTTAGTACATAATTAACATAAATATTCTTACATACAAAAAACCGCAAGTGATATGCAGTAATTACAGGGTCTTCTCATTAAATAACTTACATATTTTTGTTGTTGTTGTTAAAGGGATATTATTTGTCTAACCTAAGTGGATTTCTATTTTTCAAGCATATTGCTCAAGCTCCTGTGCACAAGCACCTCTGCATGTGATGGGATGTTTTTTTAATTGGATTTACTAGTATCATTAGCAGTTGTCTTAGTTTCTGTCACTCTCTTGATGAAGAAGTCATGCTTTAACAAAGTTTTGAAATGCTTGATATTTATTTTACTTCCTATCTGCAATATAGGTAGACAGTGAGAAGCTTCTCTGCACCTCTGTCTTGATTCAAGCATTTTGTCAGGCAGGGTTGGAAAAAGAAAAGGAAGTTTGTGTCCTGCATCTGTTTTAACTGGTTTTCCACTGGTCTTATCTGTTCTACAGTGACTTAAAAAAAAAAAAAAAAAAAAAAGAGAAGAACCTTCAAACTCTTTTGTTTGTCAGAAAATGTATATTACAAATTTGAATTTGACTTCAATTATTTGTTTCTTTTTTTATTTTTCTTAATAGTCATTGAAGTATAGTTGATTTACAGCATTATGTTAATGGTGTATAGCAAAGTGACCCAGCCACATACTTTCTCAGATGATTCTCTGTCATAAATTATTATAGGCAATTCACTGTGCTATAGAGTAACCCTTATTGTTTATCTATTTTATATGTTATTATTTGGTCACTATATTGTATCTAACTCTTTTGTGACCTATTGGACTGTACCTCGCCATGCTCCAATGTCAATGGTATTTCCCAGGCAAGAATACTAGAGAGGGTTACTATTTTCTTCTTGAGGGTGTGTGATACCTCATTATAGTTTTGATTTGAATTTCTCAGACAATTAGTGATACTGAGCATCTTTTCATGTATTTCTTGGCCATCTGTATGTATTCTTTGAAGATATGTCTATGTAGGTCTTCTGCCCATTTTTTGATTGAGTTTGGATATTTTTGAAATTAAGTACTTGTTCATATCATTTGCAAATATTTTCTCTCAGTCAGTAGGTTGTCTTTTTCATGTTATTTATGGTTTCCCAATTTGGTTTTCAATTTCCCCCACTGGGTAGAAATGGCATTTCTATGAGAGGTGGAAAATAAAAAGAAAATAGGGACTGAGTCATTGGGCAACTACTTATGTGATAGTTAAGTGTAATCCCTTGCCCCTCCAAAATTAAAAGAAAAAAAATCTTGAAGAGAAAAAGAGTAAAAGCATAACTTAAGAGTTTACGGCTTTATTTGCTCTCATTGATATTGTGATCTGAAAAATTAGAAGTCCCCTGTGACTTCATTACTTTGTCCTATCCAGTAGTTATTTTCAGTTTATAATTTGAAAATATTCAACACACATAGATAGTTGACAACAGTGTAGATAAAAATATATCTGCAACATTTTGATTGAAGAGCAGTTTAATTAAGAAACTGGTGGGGTGAAGTATTCTGAGACAGTCTTTATTCTGTGTATTTCATATTCCACTCTAAATTCTTAAAGAAAAATGCCCTCATTGTAATCATGGCTTTTTGGCTCTGACTAAAATCTCCATTAAAGTTTATGTTCTTGATATTTCTCTCTGTAAAATTTTGAAGAACCAGCAAAGTGATTCTTGAAAATGGAACAATCCCATGGCGAAGGTTGCTGTTGATCATGGAGAGACGGATCAAAGGGATATGAGGGAGGAGATTGCCTTGGGAAATGCCTGTGGAGGAAAGCCGGGCAGCCATGGAAGCAAGGCAATCGTGCTGAGTCATGTGTAGGGGTTGGAGCCATCACCATAGCCTCTCTCTCCCCACACACCAGCATTGACAGCTGAATAATAGCGAGGCTGCCCCCATCAAATGCCTGACATACTGAACTACAGAGTAGGACCCCACCCCGTGTGCTCCTTTAAATGACTGATGCACCGATCTAGGAGTAGGACCCCAGCCAGGAGTCCCTCTGTGTGCTTGATGGGCTGAACAACAGAGAAGGACCCCAGGCAAGGGGGCCCTCTAAGTGCCTGAGTGGGTGAAGTTAAGGAGAAAGACTGGCCGAAGAAGCTTTCTGATCACCTACTACAAGAGGCTCGGAAAAAGACTCTGATAGGGCCATAACTCCTGGGGCAGAGGCAGTTCGTGTCCCTGTGAACTTTGTGCCCTAGCCACCAACTCCCCTGAGCACCTGGTGCTGCCATAACCCTGCAATCCAAGCAGCTGCACCACCTCCCCATCTGGCTTTCACAGGAGCAAACCCAAGTACTCCAAGGCAGCAACAGAGCAAACCCCAATGGATGACCCACCCCAGTGGAAATAAAACCACAATTGAAACTCAGGGGCAGTGTGGCTAAGGAAGAAGACCCAAATCCTTCCCACCAGCTGTACAAGCTGCAGATTAAATCCACATGATCAACTAGGCAGACTCTGTGTCTATAGAATATATAAAAAGACATTGAGTGCTACCACAAAAGAAAACACACTAGTTCTGATAGCTGTGGACACTGGAGGCAAGAACACACAGGAGTAGGACCAGATTAGAATCTGAGCTGCCCCCACAACAGGTCCAGAGAGCAGCACAGTGTTGGAGGACATTCTAGGGAGGTGAGGTAGACTATGACTCCCAGAGAGGGAAATGACTCTGACAGCAGTGACTCAAGATAAACATTTATTATTCTTATGTTTTGACATGTTATGTAGATTTGTTGGGATTTTTTTTTCTTTTCATTTTCCTTTTTGGCCCCCTCTATTGTAGCTGTTGATTTTATTGGCACTATGAAATCTAATTAATCTTTTGAGATTTTTTTTTCTCTCAGTCACATTTTTTATTGTTGTTATATACCTCTGCCTCTGCTTTGGGCTTTTGCAGTTCTGTGGCATTTTCTTTCTTTCTTTTTTTTTTTTTTTTGTTCCTTCTTCCTTTTTTTTTCTCTTTTTTATAATTTTAATTGTTAATTTTTTTTAACCTATTATACTTTTTCTACATTTATGCCTTTGTTTGCCTTTCCTACGGGTCTTTTCCCCTTGCAGTTAATCTTTAATGTACATAAATCTTCATCTACCTCTGTTTAACTTTGCATATCTATTCTTGCTTTCTTTTCTTTCCTTCCTTTCCTCTCAACATGTTTCTTAGTTTTCATTTTGTTGCTTTATTCCCCACTTGGCATCTTCCTGTAATTTTGTTTTCCGGTTTGTACTTTAGTTAGTTTTGTTCTTAACTGGTAAATATCATTTTTGATTTCCTTTGTTTGCCTGGTCAATCTACTGTATTTATTTTTGTTGGAGTGTCTTGACTTTGCTTATGGGTGTATGTGTATATGTGTATATTCCATTGCTTTAAGTATTATCTGCCTGATTTTGTAACTGCCATTTGTCTGGGGTTCATCTTTGATTTCTCCTTTTTGAATATAACAGATTCCATAAAGATTCCATAACAAACCACTAGTGGAATCTTTGTTCCTGACCAGAGAGCATGCCCTGAGCCTTTGGAGTGGGAGCACTGACTCAAGACCCTAGGCTACCAGAGAACTAACCCTAGGGAGTATCAAACAGTGAGAACTCACACAAAGGAAACCACTTGAATACAAGATCATGCATCACCCAACCACCAGTAGCACACTGTGCAGGCTCATCTAAACAACAAACAAAACAAAAGTAAAAACCCAATTATCAGCAGACAGGATTACCACCTCACTCAGCCTTGCCCATCAGAGGAAAAACAAACAAAAAAACTCACCCTATATGAAGCTTACACAAACCACTGAATCAACCTTAGGAGAGCAGAAACCAAAAGGAAGAAAGAATTCAACCTTGAAGCCTGGGAAAAGGAGACCTCAAACACAATAAGTTAAAAAAAAAAAAGAAAGAAAAGGCAGAGAAATACTACACAAATGAAGGAATAAATTAGAAACACAGGAATCCAAATAAATGAAGAAGAAATAGGCAAACTACCTGAAAAAGAATTCAGAGTAATGATAGTAAAGATGATCAAAAATCTTGAAAACAAAATGGAGAAAATGCAAGAATCAATTAACAGTAGAAGAATTAAAGAATAAACATACAAAGACAAATACCACAGTTACTGAGAGTAAAAATACTCTGGAAGAAATCAATAGCAGAATATCTGAAGCAGAAGAACGAATCAGTGAGCTGGAAGGTAAAATGGTGGAAAAAACTTCTGAAGAGCATAATAAAGTAAAAAGAGTGAAAAAAAATGAGGATAGTCTCAGAGACCTCTGGGACGATATCAAACACACCAATATTAGAATTTTAGGTGTCCCAGAAGAAGAAGAGAAAAAGAAGGGGTATGAGAAAATTTTTGAAGAGATTATAGTTGAAAATTTCCCCAACATGGAAAAGGAAATAGTCGATCAAATCCAAGAGTCACAAAGAGTCCCATACAGGATAAACCCAAGCAGAAACACACCAAGACACATACTAATCAAACTAACAAAAACTAAGCACAAAGAAAGAATATTAAAAGCAGCAAGAGAAAAGCAGCAAGTAACATACAAAGGAAACCCCATATGTTTAACAGATGATCTTTCAGCAGAAACCCTGTAGGCCAGAAGGGAATGGCAGGATATATTTAAAGTACTGAAAGGGAAAAATCTACAACCAAGATTACTGTACCTGGCAAGGATCTCATTCACAATTGATGGAGAAATAAAAAGCTTTTCAGACAAGCAAAAGTTAAGAAAATTCAGTACCACCAAACCAGCTTTACAACAAATGTTAAAGGGACTTATATAGTCAAGAAATATAAGAGAAGAAAAAGATCTACAAAATCAACCCCAAACAGTTAAGAAAATGGCAATAGGAACATATATATCAATAATTACTTTAAATGTAAATAGATTAAATGCTCCAAGCAAAAGACACAGACTGGCTGAATGGACACAAAAACAAGACTCATATATGCTGTCTACAGGAAACCCACTTCAGATGCATATAGACTGAAAGTGAAAAGATGGAAGAATATATTCCATGCAAATGGGAAGCAAAAGAAAGCTGTAGTAGCAATCCTCATATCAGATAATATAGACCTGAAAATAAAGATGATTCCAAGAGATCAGGAAGGACACTACGTAATGATCAAGGGATCAATCCAAGAGGAAGACATAGCAATTGTAAATATCTATGCACCCAACATGGGTGCACCTCAGTACATAAACACTAGCAGACATAAAAGGAGAAATTGACAGTAGCACAATAATAGTAGGAGACTTTAAAACCCCACTCACACCAATGGACAGATCATCAAAACAAAATTAATAAAGAAACACAAGTCTTAAATGATACATTAGACAAGATGGATCTCACTGATATCTTCAGGACATTCCATCCAAATGCAGAAGAATACACCTTCTTCTCAATTGCAAATGGAACATTCTCCAGGATAGACCACATCTTGTGTCACAAATCAAACCTCAGTAAATTTAAGAAAATTGAAATCATATCAAGCATCTTCTCCAACCACAACACTATGAAACTAGATATCAATTACAAGGAAAAAAAAAACTGTAAGAAACAAAAACACATGGAGATTAAACAATATGTTTCTAAATAACCAACAGGTAGCAAATGAAACAACGAACAGAGGATTAATTTACAAAATGTACAAGCAGCTCATACAACTCAATAAAAGAAAAGCAAACAACCCAATAAAAAAGTGGGAAAAAGACCTAAACAGACATTTCTCCAAAGAATACATACAGATGGCTAACAAACACTTGAAAAGATGCTCAGCATCACTCATTATTAGACAATCACAAATCAAAACTACAGAGTCTACAAATAATCAATGCTGAAGAGGGTGTGGAGAAAAGGGAACACTCTTGCACTGTTGGTGGGAATGTAAATTGATATTGCCACTATGGAATACAGTATGGAGATTCCTTAAAAAACTAGGAATAAAACCACCATATGACCCAGCAATCCCACTCCTGGGCCTATACCCTGAGGAAACCAAAATTGAAAAAGACATATGTATCCCATTGTTTATTGCAGCACTGTTTAAAACAGGTAGAACATGGAAGCAGCCTAGATGTCCATCAACATAATAATGGGAAAAGAAGTTGTACATATACGCAATGGAATATTACTCAGCCATAAAAAGGAACACCTTTGAGTCAATTCTAATGAGGTGGATGAACCTAGAACCTATTATATAGAGTGAAGTAGGTCAGAAGAGAAAGATAAATATCATATTCTAATGCATATATACAGAATCTAGAAAAATGGTACTGAAGAATTTACTAACAGGGCAGCAATGGAGAAACAGACATAGAGAATAGATTTGTGGACATGGGGAGAGGGGAGGAGAGGGTGAGATGTATGGAAAGAGTAACATGGAAACTTACATTAGCGTATGTAAAATTGATAGCCAATGGGAATTTGCTGTATGGCTAAGGAAACTCAAACAGGGGCTCTGTATCAACCTAGAAGGGTGGGGTGGGGAGGGAGATGGGAGGGAAGTTCAAAAAGGTGGGTATATATGTATACCTATGGCTGATTCATTTTGAGATTTGACAGAAAACAACAAAATTCTATAAGGCAATTATCCTTCAATAAAATAAATAGATTAAAAATAAATAAATAAATAGCCAATAAGGCAAACATTAATGATTACTAGCGATAAAAAAAACGAAATAAAAATATCAATTTTATATTACATTATTTTAGTATGTAAGTATATATGCATATTCCTTATAGATTATAAGGATTTTAAAATGTGTAAATACAGTAGTTTAATGTCATAGTTAATTAGCCTTAATGCAGTTACAATAAAATTTGTTTCATGGGTTATCAGACTCTAGCTTTTTTATATAGTTAGGGTCACTACAGGAAAAATTTTTTTTTAAAAAAAGGAAAAAATGTATTAATAGTCTAAATGATTAAGTAAACCTTAGCATATCATTGAATCAAGGATATAAAATGCTAAATGCTATCTGCATAATTTTAACTAAGGAGTAAATTACCAAGATAAAGATATTCTAATTCCATGTGAAAAAAGTATAACTGAATATTAGATAATGCTAGTTTGGTTTCCTTTTGACTCTTTGCTTCATTGCATTGTCTGTTTTCTTCAGAACATATTCCCTTTATTTCTTTTTATCAATGAAATCTACTTTTGATCCATTCATAGGGTTTTCCTCTGTTGGTTTAGTAATAAAACTAATTAGGCCCTCGCCCCATTGTTTGTGGGGCCATGCTCATAAATTTTTAAGATTTTGCTATTTCTTTGGTACTTTTCCATTTTATCTGTCATGTGGTTTTTTGTTGTTGTTTGTTTTGTTGTGTTTTGTTATTGTTGTTGCTTTTGTTCGATTGCTAAGTCATGTCTGACTCTTTTTGAGCCCATGGACTGAAGCGTGCCAGGCTTCCATGTCCTTCACTATCTCAAGGAGTTTGCTCAAACTCATATCCGTTGAGTCGGTGATGCTGTCCAACCATCTAATCCTCCATTGCCCCTTCTCATCATGCCCTCAATATTTCCCAGCATCAGGGTCTTTTCCAATGAGTCGATTATTTGCATTAAGTGGCCACAGTGTTGGAACTTCATTTTGAGCATCAGTTCTTCCAATGAACATTCAGGGTTATAAATGATAATTAAAAGATGGGAATATGGGAATAATGGTTTTTACTCTGAATTATGTCATAATTTGCTAATATATGTCACCTCAAAATTCTCAGAATACATTATCACTTTCTGTTACACTTATATAGCACTTTCTACCTTAAGAGCAGCTACTTATGTACTTACTGCAATTCCCTGATGCATGCCAAATTTTAAAGAGAAGATTTTTGGTTTGGCTCATCTAGATAATCCCAAACAAAGAAAGCCTAGACCTGGCCTTTGGCAAGTATTCATTATATATTTACTGAATGAAGGAATATGGAATGAATAAATGAGTGGTTTATTTTGAACAAATTCAACAAAGTTAAGATTTTTGAACAATGGTATTTCTATAAGTTTAGAATGTATTCAAAGGAGCCATTCAGGCATTTTTACTTTTAAAACCCTAAGTGTCAGAATTTGAGGGTTATAATTGAAACTTTAGCCCATTTAACTCAGTGAAATAAATATTGAATAATTACCATATTACGTGTAAAGTATACTGCTGGGTACTGTACAGAAGATTGCTGTTAAAAAAATAAAAATAAATAACATGATACCTAAAGCTCATGACGTGGTTTGAGAGCCAAATAAAATTTTATAAAAGTTAAATACTAATGACCCTAAAATTCACTTTATCTCATTTCCTCTCTTTCTATAATGATGTGGTAAAATTCAGATGAAGTTGAGCAAAATGTGTCCTGAAGCCTATAATGCCCTTAGAAAGAAATAGAGGGTATTGGTTTTACAAGTAGCATTTTCAAAATTTTAATATGAAACTTAAAAATGAATAGACTTAAAAATAATTACACATTGATATTTAACACCTTATGTAAAATATATTTTCTAATATTTTAAAAACATGTTCCTTGTGTCATTGTGTGTTGTTTTATATTTTTAATTTAGTGTTTAAATTAAATATTGAAAGATTTTTATTGAAATAATTTATGTAATGTGATGAGAAATATATTTTGCCCTTTTTTCCTTACACATGACTTTATGCTTTTTAAACATGAGTAAAAGTAAATGCATTTATATAACTTTAAATTTGTAAAAATATTTATGAAAACCAGTGGCTTTTAAAATTATATTATAGTCTTCGAGAAGAATTTTATTTCAAGTTTCAATGTTACCTCAATTATTTGAAATTTCAAATTCTGTTTTATTATTTTTTAATTTTCTCTGAAATGAGTATCTTCTTTGGTTCTCTGCTTTGATTTACTTTATAACTTATAAAAACTTGTATATATAGCAATTTGGTTGATTTTAGCTAATAGAACTGAAGCAACTTAGCAGCAGCAGCTAATGGAAAACTTGAGTTGTTACTTTGGTAAATGCCTTTTAACACCAGAGCATTTATTCAAATGTGATTATTTCAGACAAATATTTTTTTGAACATAACATGTTCATATCATTATGGTAATTTAAAACAGTAGCAATGCAGATTATATTTATCAGTTATATATGAGTCATTAAAATTATTGTAAATGTAAACTATTATTCTTTTTTCTTTTTTTCAAATAATATACTTACTTTTATATTTACTTTTTAGGACTGATATAATTTCATAGAAATACTAACATCTTTAGCAGATTTTTTGGTAAAATATTGAAAATATTGATCTAGTGTCAGAATACATAACAATATTTGCAGTAGGGCCTTTGATGCAAAAAAATGGTTTCATACACTGTCCCTATTGTTTTCTCACTTTTCATGGCATGTCAGTGTCAATAAATTATTTTGTGGTAATGCAGGAACAATTACTTATGAAAATTAGGTAATCAGCACTGGCCTTGTGTTGGTTTGGTATTGCTGACAGACTATGTGGAGGAATTTTGGTATAACTGAACAAATCAAACTAGACAGGCCTTTTAAAAAGGTAAGATGGGGATAATAATAATTAAATCTTCAAGCACAATGCCAAAGATGCTCATAAAAGTAATCAATTGTAAGAGTGGTAGTAATGGTAGTCATAGTATTGTTGTGAAATACAGCAGCAGAATTCATTTTGAGCAATAGGAAAATGTCCTGCTACAGAAACTTAATCCCCATGACCTAATTTGTTTTATCTATCTTTTCATACACTGCCACTTTCTACAAGGGATTTGAGGTAACTGTGTCAGGAAAACAGAACTTAGCATGAATATTTTATGAGTTTTATATCCATGTGTCAGCTAGTAGAGATTTCATCAGATATTTAGGATTGAGGCCTGCTTAGGAAATTAGTGTAGGATTAAAAGAACAAGTTTTAGGGTAGGGAGGTGAAATATTTTCCAGTGTTGTCATTTAAGAATGTTAAATGTCACCTATGATGTAATTTTATTAATATCAGTTCCTTTCTAATTCTTGTAGTTCATGAACTTAAATACTTGGCACATTTTGGAGTTTAACGTAATTATAAAAATATCTTTTGAAACTTAGTGAATTGTTGCAGAAGTTGCCAGTTGAAGGTTCAATGTGATATTTATGTTGAAGGGCTTTATAAGTTGTAATGTGCATACGAAGCATTAGTGCTGTGATAATGTAGGTATAGACAGTGAAGAAAGTGATACAAATGAGGAGTGAGTACTCTTCTTCATTCTCTAAGAGATGAGAAAGACATCAACATCTCTGGCATTAATGAGCATGTCATGTCCCTAGTTGTCAAGCATAGTTATTGAGTTACTGAGCAACTGAGGTTACTAAGTATAGCTTGGAGACCATAAAATATAATTTTTTAGCAAAAAATACCTTCTCAGAGAGAAAGGGAAATTTTGTCTATTAAGAAAATAGCTGACTTTATTTATAAATTTATTTCTAAATATAATATCTTAGCCTTAATGTCCTCCAGTTGCATTAGGCACGCTTTTTAAACAGTGAATGAAAAAAAATCAATACAGAAAGTTCTGCTACTGAAAAATTAGGTTATGAAGTGGGAAAAGAAGAAGAAAGAAAAATGCTTGTTTTTGTATAATTTACCCATATGAATAGATATTTATTTATCTGTCCGTCCATTATCCATGCAGCCTTCTTTGTCAATCTATATAGCTATTTTATCTCTATTTTTTTCTACCTGCTTATTTTTATGGATATGTATAATGATAACTTTAGGTTAAGAAAATAGACATTATGGTAATATCCATGTAAATCCTCTTCATAGTGTATATATATTTTATGGGTTGTTAACATTACATTAGTGGATACTATTAATTTTCACTAATTCTAGAAAACTCACAAGCAATAAAATTAAACAACTGCCTCTCAATAAATCTATAGCAGGGTTTTTCAGTCTTGGCACTATTGAGAGTTTGGATCTGAAGATTCTCTGTTGGGGGTGGGCAAGGGCTGTCATGTGCATGTATGATGTTTATTGGCATCCCAGATCTTTACCCACAAGATGCCAGCCTACTCCAGGTGAGACAACTATAGATGTCTCCATTCCTGTTCCTGTTGTTTAGTTGCTCAGTCATGTCCAACTCTTTTGTGACCCCATGAACTGTAGCCCGCCAGGCTTCTCTGTCCATGGGATTTTCCAGGCAAGAATACTAGAATACGTTCCCATTTCCTTCTCCAGGAGATCTTCCCAATCCAGGAATCAAACACATCTCCCACATTGGCAGGCAGATTCTTTACCACTGAGTTACCCTGAAGGCTCAGACACTGCCAAATGTCCCAAGGAGAGTGAAACACATCTGACAGAACCACTGCTTGATATCTATGTTCTGGGCTGTTTAAACTTATACCATAAATATATATTAAGTCACAGCTGCTAACAATTAATTTTTAAGTTAAAAAATAACACAGAAACATATATCAGATTTAATAGACATGCAGATGATAATATCATTTGAAATAATTTCAAATAAGAATATGTTAATTTAGCTTCAGAAAAGCAAATGTTCATATTATATTTGGGGAAAGTCACTTAAACTTGTTCTTTACCCCAGTTAACAATAGCACCATCTATCAAATCTCCCAAGCTAAACAAACTGCCAATGATTTCCTGTTTTGTTTTTTTCTTTAATTCTCATATCCAGCAGGTCACTAAAATACTTGTTATTCCACCTCAGAAAAATGGCTAGAATCTCATCCCAGTTGACTTTCTATTCACTGCCACCATCAGCTTTTGCTTGGCAAGAATTTTCTTACTTTTCTTTCTCCACCAGTCTTTCATCATCCTGCCCTACTTTTACATTGCAGCCAGGCAGATAATTCTACAAAACAAATCAGAACTTAATTTCCCTGTATACAGTGCCATTAAATCCCCATTGCTTGAAAGATAAAAAATTTGAATTTCTACATTACTTTTTTTTCCAATTGGATCTCCTGTCTTCCTGGCCTAATTTTCAGTTTGGGACTTTGAGACTTGTGAGCACACCAGACTCTCTCAATGCACTTTGCCATAAGACATACTATTTTTCTTCCTAGATTGTACAGCCGTGCCTTACTAACATATTCAGTTCTTGAGTCTGAAAAGAGAGAATTTGATAGTGAGATACAATTTGAAATCAATTCCTAAATTTCAGGTATCAAGTAGATAAAATATGGAGATATAGAGACACCTTTATGTGCTCCCTTATGTTTACCATCTAATCACTTCTTTTTATAACCTTTGTGCTACAAATGCAACACAAATACTGAAAATGTCACAAAGCAAAACTAAGGAGTTTATAAAGGCATACACTCTCATAACTATTAGTCTACATCAAGAAACAGTATTTTGCTAACCATCCCCAGAAACTCAACCATGTGCCTCATCCTAATCTCAAACCCATTTCTCTACACAAGTAACCACCAGCCTTACTTATATAAAGTTACTTTCTTGTGATGTATGCATCCCAAGACAGTATTGTTGAATTTTATAAAGTTGTTGGTTTTTTTCAAGATTTATAATAATGGAAGACTTTTTTGTTGTTGAGTTTTCCAGAATCACCGTTTTTGTTTGTTGCTTGGTTGGTTGCTTGTTTGTTCATGGTAGAGTTCATCATGTTCTTCTGCCCTCTCTGAGTCCTCCAAATTGGCAGCTGCATTCTGAGACTTCATCATATTCATATTCAATTCCTTTGACGAAACCATAGGTGGTGATGTGTTCAGCCAGCGGTGCATAATGACTGGTTGTGAGCGCTGTTAAAGTTGTGAGGTTTTTGCCTGCTTGCAAACTAACAGATTATCTGGCACTTGTATTGGTGGAGGATTTGAGACTCCATGGCAGAGCAGTCAGCATCAGTTCATGTTGACATTGTTTCCCCTCTCTCCTGTGGCAGTTTCCATGGGGTGACAGGGAAATGAACACAAAATGGATTTGTGTCACAATGGAACTCTGAGCTTAGGAAATTTCACTCTTCGAAAGAGGACTGCTAGCAAATTTGCCCTCTACCCTGGAGGGGAAAACAATTCCAATCCTGTTTGCTACACACATCCTTGAAAAGTTAATCTGGAACAAAAGCTGATACAAGCCATGCAGAAGCACCATGGAGAATCACCTCCTACTAATTTCCTCTATCACTGTGATAACATTTGCAATGACCAGTCACTGATACTATATACCTAGAACCATTAATTATAAAAAATTCAGATTAACACTTCTCTAATTTTTAAAATAAATTTTATTTTTAGGAGTTTTAGGTTTGTAAGAAAGTTGTAAAGAAAGACTCGAGTTTCCATGTAGATCACACTCAGTTTCCTCCATCGTTAACATCTTACATAAGTATGCTGTATTTGTTACAATTAATAAACCAATATTAATACTTATTTAAACTTTTTTCTTCTTTATTTGTTGAAATAGTTTATAAATGCATGCCTTTGATCTAGTATTCAGTTACTCAGTGTTATAACTCATATAGAAAAAACAATGAATGCTTGATTATTTTCTTTTATGTACTATTTTTTAAGAAAATTAATTAGTTCTATATTACTTTCCAAAGTAACTAATTCATTTTTATTCAATACTATTTTGATTTCATAGATTTAAATGTATTCATTGAACTCATTCATTTGTTATTATTAATCATTTTTGAAATTCAGATTTCCCAGTGAGTAGCCAAGAACGGTCTCTTCTAATTGCTTCTTGAACCCTTTTGACATGGCAATAGTGATTTGTGCTAATATCCTCTCTATCTGGTATAATTAGATGTTTCAAGTTATTTTATAAACTTCTTGCTTCACATTCAGAATATGAAATTTCTCCAAGAAATCTGAAAAGAATGTGTATTTCAAAGAGATTTTCAGGAAAGTGTATTTGAAAACCGGAAACTAGATCTAGGTTCCTGTGTGCTTAACCCCCAAACACAGCATAGCTTCTAATGAACTGTAAATACACATTGTTGAATGAATGAAGCCAAAATAGACAAAACATGTGATAGCTAAAAAATACTTTGGAATCAGCATACTTTGTACCTTGTAAGTAATATATGTGCCATCTTAGAGCACACTAGTCATTTCTTCACTGTAAAATTTCAGTAAAGGGAAAAAAAAGGTGGGAAATATTTAAGAGTGAAGTTGTTTATTTGAGGCTGCTGAAAACACACATACACAGACATATAAAAAAGTGCATCTCTTGGTAAGAAATGTGTCAAAAGAAAAATGTAAATTCTTTCTCAGAAATGCAAGGAAGAAATTTGTGAAAGAATATGAAATAACTTTATATAAAATAAAGAGATGTTCAATGAATGAAGTTCTAAAATAACAATTTATGCTTAAAGAAACACACATATAAGAGTAAGTTTTCAAGTCATTATATATCTTTCTTGGTTAAACTTTTTTTTATTTTCTAAATGCCAGTCTAGTCATTAGACTAATATTGGAAGTGATGGAGAAAGTAACCACCATGAGAGTTGGGACCGTGTCTGTTCTGAGTACCACTGTGTCTCCAGCACCTAGAACAGTACTTCTTACATATTAGATACATAATAGACAGCTGTTTAATGAGTAGTTGGATGGCTGGCTGGATAGATGAATGGAGAGATGCATGGATGCACCAATGCATGGATGGTTGAGGCTAAAATCAGAGACTTAAGAACATTTTTGAGGAAAGAAAGTCAAGTGCATATTTATTAAATGCTTGCTATGTGTCAAATCTTTAGGTATAAATTTGGTTAGTTTCCAAATTAAATAAAAATAATGGACTTTAATGTTTTTTCTCAAAAAGTTGACTAAGAACACATATGTAACCATGTATTATGATGTGGATAATATAGCTAAGAAGTAACTCTCCAGATAACTTGCTTTTTCCATCTGGTAATGGCACTCAGCCCTTTTACGTTAGTACTGTTTTGTTTATTTATATTGTGTATTCATGTATAGAGTCTCGTTTGATTGTGCATATCCATTTGAAAAGACCTCTAGTTTCTTGATACCTTTGAAAATACTCTTTAAAAATTTTAAGTTTATTTTTGTACATCTTAATATACTTTGAATCTAGAAATACCTGGATCTTATTGTAGTTTCTTTTGAAATGTGTTCTGGCATACTTTTTGCATAAAGAAAACTTAGAGTATGGTATTTCTAAGTCAAAATTTAGCCCATATTGCAATGGATGTTACTTTTCAAGGAGTAATTGACACCAATTTTCCAAAGCTATGTCTGAAATGATTGGAATTTTAGAGCTCTGAAATAAGACAAACCTTTGTTTTTTATTTCTTCATTCACTTTTTTTTGTCTATGTTATTTTGGGTATACTAGTTAACTTTAGTTTCTTCATCTATAAAATGGATGATGGAGATAATAGCACTTAATGAGTTGATATGACTAGGATATGATGTAAGACCTATAAAAATTTCACATACAGAAATCCCTAAATAAATATGAGTTAACATAGTTATTAGAAATAGTTAATATCCACTTAGAAAGTTTTGACTTGGATAAGGGTGCTAAATATGAAAAGCATTTTAGTGCCTATTTTCAAGACCCTGATCTCAATTCATATCATGTCTGTAGTCCTAAATGTACCTACAGGTGGCTATAGGTACATAGTCTGCTGTGTTTGTTTGAAGTGAACATTAAGAACATTGTAAGTAACATAAGATCTTGTTGTTTACCAGCAAAGATGACTCAAGAAAATATTTAATCATTATGAATTAATTAAGCCTTTTGTTTTCCGTTTTTACAGGCAAATATTTACGTGGATATTAAAGTGTATCTTGGCAGGCTTGTAAAATTCAAGCCTGGTACTTTGGCTGTACTATTTCTGAAACTGCTCACCCTTTTCATTTAAAAATAACAACAGACCAGTCACAAAAGCAGTCACCTCTAACTTCTGAATCCTCAAAGGCCATTTCCCAGATGCTTTGTAGGAGGAGCAGCTGTTATCATAGTCATTTCATGAGGGCACATTCCTCCTTTACATTTTGAGAGTGGAACATTCATATTTATAAAAGACCTCAGATGTGAAACTATATTGTAACTCAATTGTAGACTGAAATGGTATCAAGTAAATCTCTCATCTAAAATTTGGTAATACATAGTTATTCTTTAGAAATAGAGAAGCAGAGTTTAATGTATGCTATGCAACAGAGGCAACTTGTTGAAGAAGACTAAAGATTCTATATTCAGAAGAATCAATAACAGCTAATACTGAGAGCCTGCAGTAAGCCAGGCCTTTTCGTAAGCAATTTGCACCTTAGTGTCTCTAGTTTACAGATAAAGAAAATGAGGCACAGGATAAATGCTTTAACTCAAGGAACACTGCTTAAAGCTACAACATGAACTAAGGTAGTGTGTTAGTTAGTGAGGGCTGCCATAACAAATTACCATAGACAGGATGTCTTAAACAGAAATTCATTTTCTCACAATTATGGGGGCTAGAAACTTGTGATCAAGTTGCTGACAGGGCTGTTTTTTCCTGATTTTCTCACGGGCTTGTAGATGACTGTCCTCTCATTACGTCTCTTCTCATCATCTTCCCTGCATGTGTGTCTGTGTTCTAAAGATTTTTTTTTAAGAATGTGTTAGTCTCTCAATCATCTTTTACTCTTTGTGACCCCGTGGACTGTAGCCCGCCAGTCTCCTCTGTCCATGGAATTCTCCAGGCAAGAATACTGGAGTGAGCAGTCATTCCTTTCTCCAGGGAATCTTCCCAAGCCAGAGATCAAACCTGAGTTTGCAAACCTCACATTGCAGGCAGATTCTTTGCAGTTTGAGTCACTGTGAGCTAGCAGTCATTTTATTATGGCCTCCCTAATGAACTCATTTTAATTTGATTAACTTTTTAAAGACCAGACTTCAAATACAGTCACATTCTAATATACTGGGAGTTAAGATTTCAACATATAGGCTAAAGGGGCCGTTATTCAGACTATAATAGGCAGTCTGACTGGAGTCTACAACTTTACGTACTGTGCAGCACCGCTTTTAATTTATCAACTCTGATATCAGATGTGTATTTCCTTGCATATTATTTGCTTGCATTCCTAAACTACACAAAATAACAAAATATTTATAACTTTTTTATAACTGAACTAAAAATAATATGTTGAAGACATTGATCATCTTTTGAAGATCTTCAGCTTTTGAGCATTTAGCAGAAATTTGTCCTGTAATTCAGAGGAGAAATTAAGACTAAATAAGTTGTGCAAGGTCAATAATTAATGGAGACAAGAGTCAAATTAAACTGCAGCACCTAAATTAAAACAGTGGGCTGCATTGTCCTAACCAATTTGTTCTCTATGGAGAAAAATATACATCACATGTAAATAAAAATAAATACTGCAATGCTTTGATTCATGTGTAGTCTCAGATGTATAAAAGTACTGCCAATCAGCATTTTTAATTGAAGTATATTTGATTTAATAATATTATGTTAGCTTCAGGCTTGTGACATAATGGCAATATTTTTAGTACATTATGCTCCATTTAAAATTAATATAAAATATGGGCTATATACTTGGTGCTGTGTTCTTGTAACATTTATTTATATATAGTAGTTTGTGACTCTCAATCTCCTATTCCTGTCTTTCCCCTCTTATTTCCCCTCTCCACTCTGGTTACCACTAGTTTATTTTCTAAGTCTGTGAGTCTGTTCCTGTTTTCTTATGTTAATGTGTTTGTTTTATGTTTTAGATTCCATATATAAATTATAACATATAGTATTTGTTTTATCTAACTTCCGTTTAGCATAACACTCTCTAGGTCCATCCATGTCTTTGAAAATTCCAAATTTCATTCTTTTTTATGGCTGAGTAATATTCCTTTGTGTTTATGTATCTGTATGCAGATGTATATAGGTACATATATGTATACATACATGTGTGTATATATACCACATATTCTTTATCCATTTATCTGTTGATGGACACTAGACACTTAGTTTTCTTCCATGTCTTGGTGACTGTAACTCATGCTTTCATGGACATTGGGGTGTATGTATCTTTTCAAAATAGTGTTTGTGTTTTCTTCAGATGTATACCCAGGAGTGGAAATCCTTGATTATATGGTAGTTATATGTTTACATTTTTGAGGAACCTCCTTAGTGTTTTCCATAGTTGTTCCTCAAATTGACACACCTATCAACAGTGTATGTGAGTTCCTTTTTCTCCACATCTTCACCAACATGTGTTGTTTGTAGACTTTTTCATGATAGTCATTCTGACAAGTATGAAATAATATCTCATTGTGGTTTTGATTTGCATTTCTCTGATTATTAGCAATGTTGAGCATCTTTTTATGTGCCTATTGGCCATCTTTATACCTTCTTTGGAAAAATGCCTATTCAGGTCTTCTACTGTATTTTTTAAATTGAGTTATTTATTAGTTATTGAGCTGCATGAGCTCTTTAATATTATGAATATTAAATTCTTATTAGCCATATAATTGACAAATATTTTCTTCAATTAAGTAGGTTGTCTTTTTGTTTTGTTAAGTTTTATTTTTATTTTCAAAATCTTTTAAGTGTAGTTAGGTCCCATTTGTTCATTTTGTTTTGGTTCACTTTGCCTTAGGCAACATATCCAAACAAATTGTTGCTATGATTTATGTCAAAGATTTATATATAATTTCCTATAACTTCCTATAGGAATTTTATGGTTTCTGATCTTATATTTACCACCACCAGTTATTGAAGAGATTATCTTTTCTCCATTGTATGGTCTTGCCTCCTTTTGTGTAGTATGGAAATTCAAAATTCTTCCAGTACATGAGGACTTCCTCAGTGGCTCAGCTATAAGAAATTCACCTGTAATTCAGGAGATGCAGGAGATGTGAGTTTAATCCTTGGGTTTGGAAGATCCCCTGAGGGGAAAATGGCAACCCACTTTAGTATTCTTGCTGCAAAAAAGTCCCATGGATGGAGGAGCCTGGTGGGCTACAGTTCATGGAATCACAAAGAGTTCAACAGGACTGACATCCTTCTATTTCTTAATATCATCTTCAACTCCCTTCATCAGTGTCTTAGAGTTTTCACATTATATGTTTTTTCCCTCTCCTGTTGTTTGTTCCTAGAAATTCTTCTCTTTTTGATGAAATTGTAAATATGATTGTTTTCTTGTTTCCTCTTTCTCATAGTTCATTTTTATTATGTAAAAAGCAACAAATTTCTGTATATTAATTTTGTATCCTGAAACTTAACTGATTTTGTGTATTAATTCTAATAGGTTTTTTTTTTTTTAGTGGAGACTTTAAGATTTTCTATATATAATAACATGCCATATGCAAATAACAGTTGCAAATGCCAGTTTTACTTCTTCCTTTTCTTCTCTCAATTTGGATGCCTTTTACTTCCAATTGCTGTGGCTAGTATACTACCAATACTGTGTTAAATAGGAGTGGTGAAAATAATAGTCTTTGTCTTTTTCCTGATTTTAGAGGGGAAATTTTAACTTTCCCCTGTTGAGTATGATGTTAGTTGTGGGTTTCTCAAATGGCTTTTATTATGCTGAGATATGTTTCCTCTGTACTAACATTAATGAGAGTTCTTATCATGAACGAATGTTGAATTTTGTCAAATGCTTTTTCAGTGTCTATTGAGATGATGATGTGACTTTTTTTCTTCCTTCCTTTTGCTAATGTGGTGTGTTGTATTGACTGAGTTGCAGTATTAAATCATCCACGCCTCCCTGAAATTTGTTCGATTTGGTTTGTTAATATAGTGTTGAAAAAAATGTTTGTCTTTATTCACTAGAGATATTTACCTGTAATTTTATTTTTTGTAGTGTCTTTGTTTTTTCTATTGGAGTAATGGAAGGAATTTGAAAGTGTTTATCTTCTATATTTTTTGAAAGGTTTGGGAAGGATAGATATTGACTGTTCTATAATTGTCTGGTGGAATTCTGTCATGAAGACTTTGGTTCCTATACTTATCTTTATTTTAAGTTTTTGATTACTGATTCAATCTTATTACTAGTGATTGTTCTGTTCAGACTTTCTATTTTTGCATGATTTAGTCTTAGAAGATTATCTGTTTCTAGGAATTTTTATTTTCTTCTGGGTTGTCCAGTTTGTTAACTTTTAATTATGTATAGTAATCTAATATCATCCTTTATATTTCTATGATGTTGTTTGCAATATTTTGTTGTTCATTTCTGATTTTATTAGTTGAGCTCTTTTTTTTTCCTTATGAGTCTTGCCAAAGTTTCATCACTTTTATTTTTACCAACAGTGGAAGTCTCTCAGTCATGTCCAACTTTTTGTGGCCCAAAGAATTCTCCCGGTCAGAATCCTGGAGTGGGTGGCCATTCCCTTCTCCAGGGGATCTTCCCAGTTCAGGGATCAAACCCAGGTCTCCCACATTGCAGGCAGATTCTTTACCAACTGAGCCACCAGGGAAGCCCAAGAACACTGGAGTGGGTAGCCTATCTCTTCTCCATCAGATCTTCCCAACCCAGAAATTGAACTGGGGTCTCCTGCATTGCAGGTGGATTCTTTACCAGCTGAGCTATCAGAGAAGACCACCTCCCCTGAATTTTATTGATCTTTTCTATAAGATTTTTAAATCTCTATTTCATTTTTTTTCAGCTCTGATCTTTATTAGATCTTTCCTTCTACTATATCTGGCTTTGCTTATTCTTTTTATTTTAGTTTAGACATGTTAGATTGTTAATTTGAAATAATTCATGTTTCTTGAGGAAGACCTGATTTTTTATAAACTTTCTTCTCAAAGCTAGTAATGCTGTGTTCTGTAGATATTGGAATGTTGTGTCCACTTTCATTTGTCTCAACATTTTTTTTTAAGTTTCCTCTTTAACGTCCTCATTGACTCACTAGTTATTTAACAGTATGTTGCTTAGCCATTGTCTTTATTTTTTTCCCTCTTGAAATTGCTTTCTAGTTTCACACTTTTGTGGTTGAAAAAGATACTTGCTATGATTTCAATCTTATATTTAAAGAGGATTGCTTAGTTGCCTAACATGTGATCTGTGCTGGAGGTTTCTTGTTCAATTGAAAGTAATGTTTTTTTCTGCTATTTTAGGGTGGAATGTTCTACATATATCTATTACCTTTTTATGATATAGTGTGTCAATTAAGTCCAATGTTTCCTTTTTGTTTTTTGGTCTGGATAATCTATCCATTGATGTAGGTCAGCCCTCTATTATTTTATTATTAATGCTATAAAATCTCTATTCATACCTTTATATTTTCTTCCTTTAGGTTCTGTGTTGGGTGTATAAATATTTACAAGTGTTACACTTCTTGTTAGATTGAACCCTTATCATTATGTAATATCCCTCTTTGTCTCTTGTTAGAGTCTTTGTTTTAAATTGTATTTTGTCTAATATGCTGGGGCTGCTGCTAAGTCACTTCAGTCATGTCTGACTCTGTGTGACCCCATAGACAGCACCCTACCAGGCTCCCTGTCCCTGGGATTTTTGAGGCAAGAGTACTAGAGTGGGTTGCCATTTCCTTTCCAATGCATGAAAGTAAAAAGTGAAAGTGAAGTCGCTCAGTTGTGTCCGACTCTTGGTGACCCCATGGACTGCAGCCTACCAGGCTCCTCCATCCATGGGATTTTCCAGGCAAGAGTACTGGATTGGGTTGCCATTGCCTTCTCCGTTTGTCTAATATAAATATTGTTATTCTAGTTCTCTTTTTGATTCCCTTTGCATGAGGTATCTTTTGTCCATATTTTCACTTTTACTCTGTGTGTGTGTGTGTGTGTGTGTGTATTTAGATCTGAAATGAGTTTTGTATAAGCTGCTCATATATGAGCACTTCTTTTGTGGGGGTGGAATCGTTAGTTAGTTTTCTTTTTCTTTTTTTCCTCCATTCAGCCACCTTAAGTCTTTTGACTGGGGCATTTAGTCTATATTTAACATAATTTTTTATAGGTATACTTTTTGCCATTTGGTTGTTTTCTGATTGATTTTATACTTGTTCTCTGTTCCTTTATCCTCCTTTTATCCTATTCCCTTGCAGTTTGATGACTTTTCTTTAGTGGTATATTTGCATTTTTAAAAAATTTATGTTTTGTGTATGTAGTGTAGGATTTTGGTTTTAGTTTGCTATGATGTTCATGTGCAATCCCTTCAAGAGTTGAGTCTTGGTTCCACATAGTCCTCCTGCTCTTCCAGATGTAAGCTCTGCTGATTTTTAAAGTCAGTGTTATGGAGTTTTATCTTCCCAGTGCAAGCCCAGGCTAGAACGCTTTATGTGGGGATCAGGTCCCTTGCTTCACAGGGGCAAGCTTCATGGTTGTGATATACCACTAGTTATGCATGGCCACACCAAGAGTGAGAGTTCTGATCAGACCACATCTCTGCCCAACCTACCTATCTCAATGTGTCCTTTTCTCTATATCCTTAGTTGTGGAAGACCTGTTCTGCTAGCCTTCAGGTAGTTTTGAGAGATAATTGTTGTGTATATAGTTGTAGTTTCAGTGGGTCCACAAAAGGGAACAAACTCAGGATCTTCCCAGTCCACATCTTGATCCAGAAACAATAAATCTCAATAGCTTTGCATATTTTAAATAATTATAAAGAATATTAAAATGTCAGTTTGAAATACTTGTGTAGGATATCTAATTGAGTGTGAGTACATTAGAGACACTAGAGTAGAAGTTAAGAATTCAGAACTATTTTGACTTGCTACAGAAAGTCAACAAAAATAGACAGGTGTATTTTCAAAGATGCTTATATTAAAGAAAAATAACAAAGATTTGGTATATAATTTGAGTAGGAAAAAAACTAGAAAATAGCATTTTATGCATTTATCCAAGAATGTATTATTATTTTTAATGTGTGCAAAATTGTCCCTAAACCCTGATTAAATATTCAGAAATTGTGAGGTACTGCAATCACCTGAATTTTAAGGTAAATGAAGGAATATTTAAGGAACTATTCACTATTCTCACTAAGTACCAAATTAGAGAAAATCAACTATAATTAAAGAATAAGGGAATTGTTTCAAATAAAAAAAGGAACAGTGGTTATAAGAGTTGTGAAATGCAATAGAGATTTAGAAACAATAAAGATTGATTTTTCTGGAATCATCTGAAGGTAAATGGAAAGCCCAGTGAATCAGCACAATCTCTTCTAATTTTTGGTTGAATGGCAACCAAATCCTGGGAAGTATATAACTGCAGTTTTCACATTTTTTTTTCTTAAAGTACTATGTAAGAAAAAATGGTTATAAATTTCTGTCTTTCAAAACAAACCATGCATTTCCCCCCCCCCCTAGGTTTACTGCTAATATGGTATGAGAAGTTGGTCAAATTTCTTTCATTTTTCCATTTCTTTTTATTTCCATCATCAAATGGCATGGATATCAAATTGTTCCTTGGATTAGATGTGTTTTTAAGCATTTACAGGTGTAATGATTGTCAGTAGTATTCACTCAAACAAAGTCTCTTTGGAAGCATACACTGACAATAAAAATCAGTTTTAGTCAGCAGCAGCTTACACCGCAAGGAGAGGGATATCTGTGGGTGAATATTGGTAGACATTCAGTCTTCAGTTGACAAAATAGGCAGTTTCCTAGGACTAAACATAACTGAACCAGAACCAGAGCCTGAGTTTTCTCTTTTCTGATGCATTCT
The DNA here is from genome assembly GCA_024291935.2 of Okapia johnstoni. NCBI lineage: Eukaryota > Metazoa > Chordata > Mammalia > Artiodactyla > Giraffidae > Okapia > Okapia johnstoni. The sequence continues at coordinate 71,499,641 of CM044319.1, read as the reverse complement.
AATGATTTCTATTTACAATTGTGGTCCTTGGACACAGTCATGATTGTGCTGTTCAAATAATGTTTTATTTTTAATTATCAGAAATTTCATAGAATCATTTTCAGTGAAAAACAATAGCTAAAAAGACCTTAAACACTGCGTTCTACTTTTTAATTCAACAGCCATCTGTTCAGTGCCAGAGTCTGTACTAATGGCCATAACATACCCAGAAACAATATAAGGAACTAATTCTGTAATTTAGGAATAAATCAGAAGTTGAAGAAGTAAGATATAAACAAACCAAAGACCACATGACAAAGAAATTAGAAGCAATGGTTCTTATTTTTGTCTTCAGCTCTGATTGTCCACAGATAGTTCATCTCCCTTAGCTATTAACAAAGATAACATTATTTATAATAGTTAGCATTTGTTGAACTCTTACAGACATTTTCCTTATATCTTCTATTCTTTATAACACCTTTATAAGAGAGGTATTTGCTATTTACTTTTTAAGATGAAGAAACTGAAGCTCAGATAGGATAAACAACTTGGTCAAGACCACAAACTTGGAAGGCACAGCTCAGGTTTGCTGGGCAGTTGAGCTCACATTTCTTACCATATGTTTAATTTTCTCTCTCTCTCTCTTTCTCTCTCTCTCTCTCTCTCTCTCTCTCTCTATATATATATATATATATATATATATATATATATATATAACTGGGGAAGTTGTTAGATAAGTCCATATGTTTCAAAATAGTCTTTAGTATTTAAATAGTTTTTAGAAAGTGAAAGGCCCATGCTGCTCACATTCTTTCTAGTGGCTGAAAGGAGAGGAACAATGGATAACTAACATGATTATTTGACCTTATCAGACATTGTGAGCTTAATTGGCACTTAGATATCTCTTGACTTTTTACCCACATTGCTTAGTGACCTGCCAATATTAACTCAAAAATATGTTGCTGGCTCTTTTTCAGCATTAAGCAATCTTGCCATTACTAAGTCTCTTCTTATAATTTTGTTTGCAATCAATATGCCTTGTAGCTCGTGTCATCAGCAGTGGAGTGTCCTACTGAGATGTTTCAAGATAATTGTTCATGGCAGGGTATTAAGAATACCCACAAGAATGTGACTGTAAATTCCAGAAAACAAACAAAAACAAAACAAAACAAACAAAAAGAAGCTAGGACAAATTCAAGCCATATTTGTGGCTTTTAAATATAACATTTTATATTCATCTCCTATAATTCTTTAAAAATTACTTGGTTCCGTGAGACCTTCCAGATATAAAAAGCTAGAGCAATAAATTTTGGACTGAGAGATTTTCTATAACCTTTCTTCTCCTAATATTTACATAATTAGCTGGGTAGGCAGAAGGGATGTTTGGGATGAGGTGAATAGGATCTCCACCATCATTATTATCAGAAAATTTGTCATGAATAAATTAGGTATCACCTACTCATGCATGGCTTTGTTCAAAATGGTTTGAACATATGGTTTCTCAACATGAACATACCATGATACCCCAGTGCTCCCATAGCAGAATAATTATTTGTTAAGCTAATGTTTAAGTTACGTGTATTATTTTGCAAAACCAGAGTGTAATAAATAAGCAGCATGGATAATGAAAGAGATTCATTTTAGACACAAAAATCTCAATTAAATCAGTAAATCCCTCCAGTCCCAGAATCTGGTCAAAGGAGTAACTATTGTCTTTAACCTGACTTTTCATGAAGTTAGTAAAACTGTTTCTAAGAATTCCACCCTCTGGAATGAGAAGTACATACATTTTACAATGCAATTAATTCAAAGATATACACATGCATACATACATTAAATAATATGTGAATGCAAAGATGTTCTTAGCTATATCTTACTTTCTCATGTGGCTAAAGACACTTGGAGCACCCTTTTCTATGATTAGTTAATCTTTATATGTTCACTGTTGTTCTTTACTCATATCTATAACACTTTTTAGACTAGAGCCTTCATTATTTGCAGGTTATATGTAGCCTCTGCTAATGTGCAGCCAAAAAGCTGATGCCAAGTGGTGCATCCTTTTCAGTTAATAGCTACAAAGAGTTTATCCCTCTAATAAACACTGCAGAATTTCTGCTGACATTGTGTCTTTGCTTATAAACCTCTTCTTTTTCCTGAGTGTGCTTCACCTGTGTTTGCTCTAATAATCCCATCCCTGTGACCTTCTATCTTATGATAAGCCAATATATTTTCACAGTTTTTATTAAAAAAGATCCAATTCCTAGGTGAGTTTGAGTTAATCATGAGTTTGTTAGGAAGAATGATGGATATTATAACATGTTTTAGCCAAAGGATTGATAATATTGATTATAACCTATCAGTTCAGTTAAGTCGCTCAGTCATGTCCGAGTCTTTGCAACCCCATGAATCGAAGCACACCAGGCCTCCCTGTCCATCACCAGCTCCCGGAGTTTACACAAACTCATGTCCATCGAGTCGGTGATGCCATCCAACCATCTCATCCTCTGTCATCCCCTTCTCCTCCTGCCCCCAATCCTTCCCAGCATCAGGGTCTTTTCCAATGAGTCAACTCTTTGCATGAGGGGCCAAAGTATTGGAGTTTCAGCTTCAACATCAGTCCTTCCAATGAACACCTAGGACTGGTCTCCTTTAGGATGGACTGGTTGGATCTACTTGCAGTCCAAGGGACTCTCAAGAGTCTCTCCAACACCATAGTTCAAAAGCATCAATTCTTCGGCACTCAGCTGTCTTCACAGTCCAACACTCACATCCATACATGACTACTGGAAAAGCCATAGCCTTGACCAGAGGGACCTTTGTTGGCAAAGTAATGTCTCTGCTTTTTAATATGCTATCTAGGTTGGTCATAACCTTCCTTCCAGGGAGTAAGTGTCTTTTAATTTCATGGCTGCAACCACCATCTGCAGTGATTTTGGAGCCCAAAAAAATAAAGCCTGACACTGTTTCCACTGTTTCCCATCTATTTCCCATGAAGTGATGGGACCAGATGCCATGATCTTAGTTTTCTGAATGTTGAGCTTTAAGCCAACTTTTTCACTCTCCTCTTTCACTTTCATCAAGAGGCTTTTTAGTTCCTCTTCACTTTCTGCCATAAGGGTGGTGTCATCTGCATATCTGAGATTATTGATATTTCTCCCGGCAATCTTGATTCCAGCTTGTGTTTCTTCCAGCCCAGCATTTCTCATGATGTACTCTGCATAAGTTAAATAAGCAGGGTGACAATATACAGCCTTGACGTACTCCTTTTCCTATTTGGAACCAGTCTGTTGTTCCATGTCCAGTTCTAACTGTTGCTTCCTGACCTGCAAACAGATTTCTCAAGAGGCAGATCAGGTGATCTGGTATTCTCATCTTTTTAAGAATTTTCCACAGTTTATTGTGATCCACACAGTCAAAGGCTTTGGCATAGTCAATAAAGCAGAAATAGATGTTTTTCTGGAACGCTGTTGCTTTTTCAATGATCCAGCGGATGTTGGCAATTTGATCTCTGGTTCCTTTGCCTTTTCTAAAACCAGCTTGAACATCTGGAAGTTCACAGTTCAAGTGTTGCTGAAGACTGGCTTGGAGAATTTTGAGCATTACGTTACTAGCGTGTGAGATGAGTGCAATGGTGCGGTAGTTTAAGGATTCTTTGGCATTGCCTTTTTTTGGGATTGGAATGAAAACTGACCTTTTCCAGTCCTGTGGCCACTGCTGAGTTTTCCAAATTTCTGGCATATTGAGTGCAGCACTTTCACAGCATCATCTTTTAGGATTTGAAATAGCTCAACTGGAATTCCATCAACTCCACTAGCTTTGTTTGTAGTGATGCTTTCTAAGGCCCACTTGACTTCACATTCCAGGATATCTGGCTCTAGGTGAGTGATCACACTATTGTGATTATCTGGGTCGTGAAGATCTTTTTTGTACAGTTCTTCTGTGTATTCTTGCCACCTCTTTTTAATATCTTCTGCTTCTGTTAGGTCCATACTGTTTCTATCCTTTTTCGAGCCCACCTTTGCATGAAATGTTCCCTTGGTATCTCTAATTTTCTTGAAGATATCTCTAGTCTTTCCCATTCTATTGTTTTCCTCTATTTCTTTGCACTGATCTCCAACTTTTATCATAGTGCCATCATTGTAACCCAGAGTACTTGATAATTATTATATATAAGCTAAAAATAAATTGTTCTTATAATGAATTAAATAATTTTACTTTTGGACCAAGTGATGTTAAAAAGTGTTTGTGATCTCTCTTTTAAGAATGCAAACAAATAATAGCTCAATCATTTTTAGCAGTGTTTGGAGGAGAACTCGTAGGGTCTACGGCTATACTATGTCAGGCAGGTATGGTTTTAAAGCACACTGTAGCATGCAAACGATGCATGAGACTGCTGATCTTTAACCCCTCTTTCCCATTCATCTCTTCAATCCAAAATGCTCAGTGTCTCAGGAATTCCTATTGTCGCTCAGATTTCCCGATTTTATGCCAGACATGAATAGTTTCACATGTCTCTTGCCACTTTGTCGCCACCTTTGTTCTGTTATCATTATACTTGTCATGGTGATCAGTGGTAGTGTGTTTATCCTTAGGACCTGGAGTAAGAATATAAATGGATACTTACATATTGTGTGGCTTATTATTTATTTATAAATCAAGCCACTGTTATTCAGTGAAATGAGTTCTATCTCCCATTTTGACAGATATATCTTTATAACAACCTGGAAAGGCAAGTGAAATGTTAGAATTTTTGGACTCCTCAGGATTATGGTGGTGTAGAGAGCGATGACCTTCAGCTTGCAGCCCTTACATCATCTAGTTCTATCCATATTTTGAGAGGCCTTGCACAGAAGTGAATGGACACTCTGCCCCACACATCCAGGATCTATACACTCCCCCTTAAAGATCTGCCCCTGGACCACCCCATCCTTCCTAGGTGTACTCACACTGGTGGCACAGTCTGTTGTCTGGTGGACAGAACACAACTGGGAGAGATGCTATCACTGACCCTAAATAAATATTTGGTGAGGAGTGGGCTTTTGAGGAATGAAATTCTGGGTTCACAGAGGTTTGCAGATGATCTATCTAGACGAGAGGATTGCAGGCTACAAATAGGTATCCTCTGGACTCCACTGACTACCTAGTGGTGAAGGTACAGCTAGTGAAGAGACACAGGGTTTAACAAACATTTGTTGGTCTCTTACTGAGTAACAGTACTTATCTCGTTACATGGGACACAGGAGTGAGCAAATTAAATGGTTGCACTTGTAGTGCTTATATTCTGGGAAAAGGTGAGAAAGACTGTAAATATTAAATGTGGTAAATATATGAAGTATACAGTATGTTAGGGAGTGAAAAGTATTGTAGAAACAATAAAAATGCAAGTGGGTAAAAGTGGGAGGGTCGCCATATTAAATAGGTCAATCAGAGGTGATCTCAACTGAGAAGGTGGAACTTGAGCAGAAACCTGATGGCAGTGAGAAAATCAGCCAAGACGATATCAAGAAGGAGAGAAACTCAGGCTCTTAAAATTGCACTGATCACCTTGAGGTAGGACCATGCTCAGCATACTGAAAGAACAACAAAGAGACCAACAAAACTGGAAAGAGTGAGCAAGGTGTTAGAGTTAAAAAGAGAAGTCAGAAAAGGAATGATGAACAGATCATATAGTACAGAGTTGTCCATTCGAATTGCAGTGAGAGCCATAAAAATGTAATTTTCAATTTCCATGTAGCCACAATAAAAAGGTACAAAGAAACAGGTAAATTCAGCTTTAATAGTACAGCTAATATAAATCAATTTATCTAAAATGTTTTCATTTCAACATGTAATCTTTGAGATTCATAATCTGTTTTATACTGATAGCATATCTCATTTCATACTAGCCATATTTCAGTTGTTCAGTGGACGTCTATGACTAGTGGTTGCTCTACTGGGCAACACAGATACAGGTTTTGACTCATTATTTACAGAACTTTATTACTCTGAGTGACTTGGGAGACATTTCAGTCTTAAGAATTTAAGTGTCATGACTTGATTTATGTTTTTAAAAGATCAGGGCTAGGCTTAACTGGGAATACACCAGAAGGCACCAAGAGCAGAAAATATAATAGTGATCTTGATAAAGAATGCTGGTGGCTCAGAGGATACCAGTGGATGCCATACATGCTTGGATCCATAATCCTTTCAAAGATAGAACACATAGGATGGATTGCTTTTGGCATGTGAATGGGAATTCAAAAGTGTCCCCAAGACTTTGGCCTGAATAATAGGAAAAATGAATTGACATCCACTAAGATGACAAAGGCTGTTGGAAGGATGGGGAAGGTAGACAGATATTAAGCTTTGTGTATGTGTATCTGAGAAGTCTGTGAGGCATCCAAGTGAAGATGCAGAGTAGGCAGTAGGATATGAATCTGGAGTTTAGGAGTTTGGAGGTAATAATCGTTTAGAGATCATCAACCATAAAATTGGGTAAAACTAGGGGGTAAGAGTAGACAGAGAAAAACAGAGGACCAAAGACAGCATGGAACATCTGATGTAAAGAGATCTAAAAATAGTCTGAAATTGGCATTAAATAATATCAAATTTGTTCACAGTTTTGAATTATATATATATATTTTAAAATTTAAGACCTATATTTATTACTGTTCTTATATGCATTTGAGGCTTCCCTTGTGGCTTAGCGGGTAAAGAATCTGCCTGCAGTGTGTGAGACCTGGGTTCGATCCCTGGGTTGGGCAGATCTCCTGGAGAAGAGAATGGCTACCTACTCCAGTATTCTGGCCTAGAGAATTCCATGGACTGTATTGTCCCTGGGGTCACAAAGAGTTGGGCATGACTTTCATTTATATGCATTTTATCAAAAACTATAGCTTTAGATGAAGCCTAAAGTCTTTTTGTGATTATTTTTTTTGCTTTAAAATATCTCACAAACTTTCAGATAATTAACTTATAGACAACTACATTTAAACAGCATACAGTCAAAATAAAAATTGTGGTAATAATTAAATTAGAAACCATAATCAGTATCTAATGCATATTGTGTGTATCTAATGCATATACACACAATATGAATTATATATATATATATATAGCCAGGGATATATTGATATAAGACAATTGTCCTTTGATTTCTATAAAATTAAACAATAATATAGCAGTTTGAAATCTGCCCCCTAGTCTACAAATTAATGCAACTCTATTTTATTTGTGATAAGTTTACCAGTTTATTTTTTTAAATATAAATATTGATAGTTATGTGTTCCTACCTAATTTTAGTCTGTCAGAGAATGAGATCTTTATTCTTTTAATTATATCCAGATCTCAGACATGAAGGATGCTTCATACAATAAAATTCATTATTTTTACTGTAAGCACATTCTTGACTTAAAAATAAAATACAACCCACTTTTCAAATGAAATTCTAACCCTTGTGATCTTGTGTGTCAAGGCAATTATTTATAATATGGTATGGAAATTAGTATATTCAATTAAAAGGTGAAAATTATAATTAAATAACTCATTTTTATCTAAATGACTACATAAACATACTGACAGTTTTAAACTTTTTGACACAGGCCATCGTTTGTGTCTTTTCAGTCTATACGAGAAGTCACAGGCTACGTGTTGGTGGCTCTTAATCAGTTTCGCTATCTGCCTCTGGAGAACTTACGCATTATCCGTGGGACAAAGCTTTATGAGGATCGATATGCCTTGGCAATATTTTTAAACTACAGAAAAGATGGAAACTTTGGACTTCAAGAACTTGGACTGAAGAACTTGACTGGTAAGGAAAGTATACAAAATAGCAAATACACTTGTATTATCAATATCATGTGATAGACACACACAAATGTGTACATGGTTTCTGCAGCATGTATTACATTGAGGAATTTTATAAAGCATTGGAATACATATTAATACTATTTATTCATTTTGTGAGAAATGATGCCCTACATTGCCCCAGTTTTATGCACAGATGTTGTAAGTGCAATCTGAAGGATAGCATATGACTATATCTCATCTGAACAGAAGTACACTCTACGGAAATGCTCAGTGACTGGAAACAGATATGAAGCAAGTTTAAGAACGCTGTGTTCAGTAGTCTTAGGTGAACAGTGGACCATAGCATCAAATCTTTGCAATAACTTCCTAACTCTCACTTTCGTTAAAGCTCAGTAAATACACAATCCATTATATCTGGTGCCATTAATCTGGCTTTTTGTACAATCCCTTATTTTTGGAAAACATATCTAATGTATTAATACAGTTTTGATTTCTCTTATTGAGCAACTCACTAAGTGCCATAAGTAATTCTTCCTCAGAAAGCTTTAATCATCAGTGATTTTTCCCCCTAAGATTGGAATTAGGTAATTGCTAACAACCTAAAATTATCATCTTGCTACAAATAATTCTGTGCAGGACTCTGTGTTATAAGCTGGCCTTTGCAATTCCATTGATGTCTTTTCAGTTCATGTAGTTCAGAGTTCATAAAGGCTATGGTGGAGGCTATAGGTACAAGAATTCTAATCATGAATTTTACCATATGTGCCTGCAACCAAAAATGTGCTAATTAGTAATTACATCAGAGTGGGAGAAAGGAGTTTGAACTATTAATTTAACCTGAATTAATATAATGCAAAATTAATATATTTTTTGTGTGTCTTTGAGTCCACACAGTGGTCATGTTTCTTGATACTGGAATTTGAAATATTTTAGAAGTATTGCCTTAAAATATTAAGAAACAAATAAGATTAATATTGTCAAGTTATTAAAATTATATGTTTCTATATTTACAGAGGACATAAAATGTATAATTTTAAGTTAGAAGTAGCTTTAGAAGTACCTTCATAGTTATCCAAACGTGAACTAAAATTGGAATATCTTGGATGAAGAAAGGAGTGATGATTATGTTATTTATTTTGGACATGATTGCTATAGACTCCATAACATAATGGTGAATGCAAATTGCTGAGTTTATATCCTTCGTCAACATTTTTACCTTTTTTTTTCTTCAAAAATACTTTCCTTACTGAAGAGCAGGGTATTTGACTAAATTGCTGCTTACATGGAAATAATGATAGGAGGAAGAATTTTTGAAATAGAGAAGAATTGAACGATTGAAATTAGGAATCCAAAAATAACATGATCCAATTCAAACTTGCCAAAAAAAGCATTGTGTTTTCTTCTTGCTTTTCCTCTGATTATATTAAAGAAAAAATTGAATAAATTTATTTTCAAAATCTTATAACATATTATTAAGTTATTATTCCACAATATATGCTATTTGAAGAATCTTCTCACAAAGGAAATTAGTCTTTAAAGAGTTATTCATGTCCACATTTAATTAACCTCAATACTATTAAAATATAAAAAAGGAATTATTTAGTCACAATTATGCAACATTTGAGTATATCTTTTCTGTTAGTGAGCTTCCACCATGTCTTGTGATTGTGACAGTTGTCTTACTTATGATTGACTAGTTTTGTATCAAAATATAGCATTATTATCTTAAAAATATTATTCCCTAAATTGCCAGAAACCTTATGATATTTTCCTGTGTGGCAGTAAAGATGGAAAATTAATAAATGAGTAAAATAATTATTTGAATGTTTAGAAAAGATGAGTATTTGTTCAGCAGTTATTATTCATTTCTTATTTGAATATGAACTAATGTAAAGTACAGTAAAATAAATGGTGGAAAATTTAGATATTTTGGAAAATCTCCAGATATTTTAATATATATATTTTATATGAATGATGACTACATGCCAACATTATTCCATGAGACAGTCTAGAATCATTGATCATATTTTACGTAATAAGATCAATAGTGTTACTCTTATTTTGAAAGTCAGAAGTTTTACGGTAAGTACCACTGTGTGTATAAGAATATATGAGGAAGGACAGGAGACGTATAACTATTTAACTCTTCATCAGAAAGGAATTGGGATAAAATTTGCTCTACAGTAATATCTTAAAGGGTTTAGTCTTCTAAGTAACTTGATCAAAGTAGTAACCAAACATTTCAGTTCACTTTAGGTAAGATTGTTTTTGTGTTTTGGAAAGAGCTTTCTTTTGGTGTTGATATGTTATACCAAAAAAAAAAATGATGTATAATGTTATATTAAGGGTGGAACTACTGGGGCTAGCCCTAATTTTAGACTTAGGGTTCGCATAACGTGAAGGGAAATAGAAAACCTGTTAAGCAGTCCCATACCTCATTGCCTAACTGCAGTAGTGAGTTAAACTTTTAACCCAGTTCTTAAGGGGCCTGCAGTATCAGCATCACCTGGGTAATTGCTGTATAAATTCAGCTTCTTGGGCTTCACCTGAGACCTAATGGATGGTAAATTCTGGAGCTGGGGCCCACCAATATGTATATTAAGGACCCCTCCAATATTTCTGATAACTATTAAGAAACAATGTTCTAATTAATTAAAGATACTAAGAAATGGTAGCAAAATATCTAGTTAATGTCTTCACCCTTACTTGATCCAAATATTTTTCATTCATTTATCTCCTGGAGAGAAGAGAAGGAAAGGTACAGATATGTTTATGATTGAATGACAAGAAATATACTCTCAGTTGATATAGGAATGAAAAGAACACATTAGGACCCTGGATGGAAGTGAAAGTTGCTCAGTCGTGTCTGACTCTTTGCGACCCCATGGACTACACAGTCCATGGAATTCTCCAGGCCAGAATACTGGAATGAGTAGCCTTTCCCTTCTCCAGGAGATCTTCCCAACCCAGGGATCGAACCCAAGTCTCCTGCATTGCAGGCAGATTCTTTACCAGCAGAGCCACAAAGGAAGCCCTGGATGGAAACATTTGTATAAAAGAGTGCAGAGACAAGCAAGATGCTGGGAATAAACTTTCTTCCATATTACCATTTGTCTAAGACCAATTTTATGTAATGGTAAACCATTACAAGGACAATAAGAATTTATTGTGAATTTTCCTTTTAAGCAAGATTTTCTTTTTGAGCACTTTCAACAAAATAAATAACAAGTACTATTGTTATAGCAAATAATTTTGAGATTGAGATTTCAAAGCTTTTTGATATATTCATATTTTGTGTTTCTCCTGAAATCTTTTTTGCTCTGTTGACTTCAGAATAATATGCCTTTATAATAGTACATATGCTCCTGAAAACTCGATCTTTGTGTAAAAGGGATATTTGGTTAACATGAGGACTGTCATATATAAGGGTTAATAGTTGGATACCACTTACACATTTATAGATTAAATCCTCACCTTACGTATTTTTATTAATTGAGTTTGATGCTCACCAGAAGCTATTCCTTGGACGATAAACATTACTACAGATCGCACTTGGCTACTTTTGTTTTGGTTGTGACCAAAGACAAGAACCATACTTAAACATGTTTTCTGGCTAAAAAGAAAGACTCCTCTTACTCCTGCCACTCACATTTCCCTGGTCGATTATGAATGAGGTGGTGAAGAGTGGCAAAGGGTCAGGCCCCTAGACTAAGGATATGACACACAATCCAAAATGCAGTAAGGAACTTGTCTTGGCAAGCTCTCAGTGCCCTGTTACACTGATCATCTTTTTCTGGTCAAGAGAGAGCATGTGCTGCCATCAGTGTTTCCCATCAGACATATATTCACCTCCAGGTCGCTGGGAATGACATCGCTGCATTAGAGGACAGAGACAGGGAGAATGTTTTATTACTTCCCCAGTTAAGGTCACTTGCATGTGGCTGTGGTTCTTCTTAATCATTCTCAGTGATGATGTTCTGATGATTTTATCAGCTCCTTCTTAACCAAACATTCATACTTGAAATTCAAATTAATGTTTAATATATTTAAAACCTTAAGCTGATGAGCTCCTACTTATTTAGTCACCTGTCTGGCCAAAATATAAAGGTTGTTTTATTATATAGGACATAAAAACCACTCTTATTTTGCTCTTTTATAATTTATAAAATTACCTCATCTGTTAGTAATGGCGGACGATATGATACAATTTAATCTATATTTTATACTGTAGATATGAAGGAATCTTTGAAAAATAACTAAGGGTACTTACATCTGTTCTAGTATCTGTATCCTTTTTTATAATGATGATAACCTACATACAAATTTAATGTATGAATTTGGTTTTTTACAGCAAATTTCAAATTGAGTATTTAAATTTTGACTTCATGAATTAGAGAATATACGTTTTGAGTAAGTGAAATATGGGATGATACAAATACAAAATTTCTATTTTCTAAGTGTTAGCCAATTTTGCTACATATTTTTAGACTTATCAGTTCAGTTCAGTTCAGTTGCTCAGTTGTATCCAACTCTTTGCGACCCCATGGACTGCAGCACTCTAGGCCTCCCTGTCCATCACCAACTCCTGGAGTTTACTCAGAACCATGTCCATTAAGTCGGTGATGCCATCCAACCATCTCATCCTCTGTCGTCCCCTTCTCCTCTCGCCTTCAATCTTTCCCAGCATCAGAGTCTTTTCAAATGAGTCAGTTCTTCACATCAGGTGGCCAAAGTATTGGAGTTTCAGCTTCAGCATCCGTCTTTCCAATGAACACCCAGGACTGATCTCCTTTAGGATGGACTGATTGGATCTCCTTGCAGTCCAAGGGACTCTCAAGAGTCTTCCCCAACACCAGAGTTCAAAAGCATCAGTTCTTCAATGCTCAGCTTAGACTTATAGATTTGGATATTAACGCCTGTAATATATATGGCTATTTTAATTGGTTAACTGTACTGAGTCATCTTAATTATTTGAGATGTGGATGAAATAAAAAAGTAAAATGCTTAAGTTATTTTGAGGAGCCCACAATAATAATGTAAAGGATGTATTAAATTTACTGAATTCACCTAGACTAAAAATAAAATAAAATGCTTAGTCTAGGAAATACAACATCCTAATTGATGAAATGTCTGAGTAGTACATCTGAATGTCTGCCTTCGAGTATGTAATGGCTACTAATTAAAATAATACAGCAAAGAATTGCAGCATCTTTTAATGTTTAAATTTCCTAACCCACTTTGGCATTATTCAGTAATTCTCAAATAAATAATTTTGAAATGGACAGGCCACCTGTAATTGACTCAGTGTATGTCAGAAAGCATAGATTGTGGAACCAGAAAAATTGGTTTAAATGTCATATCATCACTTAGCGTGTCTCATTGAGACTCAGAATCTTCATCTTTAAACCCAAGGAAAATTCTACCTCACAGTGCTAGTTATAGGCATTAGTGAAATAAAGCAGGGAACTTGTCAACCACAGCACCTTCCATGTAGAGAGTACTTAGGAAACCTCAGTGCTCTTTCTCTGTATTGTTTTGTTTTTAGCTTTCCTTCGTGTCAACACACTGACAAAACAATTGTACTTGTTTCTGCATATTCAGATAGATGCCTATTGCTTCACTGCGGCTTTGAAAAGTGATTTGTTTAGACAAAAGCATGCTCCAAATTTCAGCATCTCTTCCTGATTCTACTTTGAAACTATTTTAAGTGTAAGATCTCTTTCTCTGGTGGTGAGAAGCCTGAGGCTTTTCTTTGTCTACTTTCAGTCTGATTGCTGCCTTGGGTACTTCACAGCTCTTCTTTCCTGTCTTTCAGTGTCTCCTGCCAAGCACCTGTTGCCCTAGCCCTTCATTTCAAATTCCCATCATCATGTTTCACTCTTCATTGGCCCTGACATTTGTCTTGACCTAGACAAGAGACATATTCATTCTAAGTTCTTTTACTGACAGTAGAGTCACTAAGTATTCTTCAGCAGCTCTGTGAAAGGTCTTAGTAATGTTTGAGTGGTTCAACCAGCCTATTTCAGGGATTGCTGTTAAATATGATGTTTGACAAAAGTACTACCAATATTTACATAAGAAGCAGCACTCAGCGTATTGTGATATCTGCAGGAAAAAAATGATCCCAAGAATACTCCTAGCTTAAGGTAAATTACTTGGAAAATGATCTGATCAAAACTAACCTACAGTGAAAATCCTGTGAGTCAGATGGAATCAGTGAAGAGTGGCACATTCTTATGAAGGTGTCAATTTTTAGATCAAGTCCACAATTTCTAAAATTGATACTCTAGCCAGTGTTTTCTAAAGAAGATTGTTTGCTTGTCATGTCAAACAGTGTGCATTAACTAGAAAAATGAAAACTATAGCAATACATTTATGTGTATAAGTAAGACGGAAGCATAGTTGAAAGGAAATGTTATAATTATGGGATCAGATAGAGTGACTGGTTCAGCAAATTTCTAGGACTCAGCTTTAGAGAACTGATAAGTGAATTTATGGAAATGTATGAAGGTAAAAAGGGAATTTCTTCTGCATTATCACTGATCAGAAGAGAGATCATTACTGGAAAAATGAAACATGGGAAGGGGAATCTCCAGGGAATAGGGCCACTTTCTTTTTTTTTTCTTCACTAACCATCATGTTTTCTGTCACAAGTACAAAGATAATCTACTCGGGCCATAAGAAGCAACCCCCTTGGTCTATCTCCCAGTCAGGGTTCCTGAAAATTCCCGTTCTATGAACTGCATTCTTTTCCATCTCTATAGCATCCTTAGGAAAAACTGAGGAAATTTAGTCTAATGGGACTCTTTCAGGAAAATTCCCTACTTGAGACTTTAAACCTCTGTCATTACTCTTTCTTGTCACTAACATATACCAAGATTTGTATGGTCCCTTCCCTAAGAGAAAGTATATAGAAGAAAATATGTAAGGTCAACAAACTCCCATATTGCTGCTGCTGCTGCTGCTAAGTCGCTTCAGTTGTGTCTGCATCTGTGCGACCCCATAGACGGCAGCCCACCAGGCTCGCCTGTCCCTGGGATTCTCCAGGCAAGAACACTGGAGTGGGTTGCCATTTCCTCCTCAAATGTGTGAAAGTGAAAAGTGAAAGGGAAGTCGCTCAGTCGTATCTGAATCTTCGCGACCCCGTGGACTGCAGCCTACCAGGCTCCTCCATCCATGGGGTTTCCCAGGCAAGAGTACTGGAGTGGGTTGCCATTGCCTTCTCCGAACTCCCATATTAAAGCCCATTTATTAAGAAAGCATGCATGTTTGCTTATGACATTTAGAAAATGGAGGAAATTCTTTGCTCCTCAGGGTCTGAAATACAGTGAGAGAAATTGATTTTTTATTACCATAAGTCCATGATTTGACTATGAGGAAAGAAGTAAGAATATCAGAATATCTACCTCCTCTTCTTCACGTTTGCTTTGCTGGGACTGCAAATTGTTGCTATTGTTTTTAGTCACTAAGTCGTGTCCAACATTTTGTGACTGTAGCCCGCCAGGCTTTTCTGTCCATGGGATTTCCCAGGCAAGATTACTGGAGTGGGTTGCCATGACCTTCTCCAGGGGATCTTCCTGACTCAGGGATCCAACCTGTGTATCCTGCATTGGCAGGTGAATTCTTTACCATTTAGCTACTTGGGAAGCCCAGGCCTGAAGATACTCGACTGAAAAGAGCTGGTAAATTCTCTGCATCATTCCCAGTCACCAAACAAGTTGGGGCCGGAATCATTGGATTGCGGCACATTCTGGTTTGCTGGAATCAAATCAGAACTCATGAAGCAGTGTGAGTAATATTTGGGGAGAACCTGACTCCCCAAACGAGAATAACGAGAATAAAGACTATGTGAGATCTTTGACAAGTTTAGTTAGAGGAGGCAGCCCCATGCTTGGCAGATCCTAAGACTCTCGGTCAGAGGTAAGAAACGAGGCTCCATGTTGTTGTCTTTCCATGTTTACCAAAGGCATGATCATTTTAATATCCCACATTGTCATGGAGTTTCAAACTTCACAAAATGCTTTCAAGTTTCCCTTTCTTTGTTTCACAAACAGCTCTTTAGTGCTGACCTGAAAAGTATCTTTATTGTCATTTTACATCTAAGGAAACGAAGCTTGACATTTTGTGGTTAATTATTGTTCAGTCACTCAGTTGTGTCTGGCTCTTTGTGACCCCATGAACTGTAGCATGCTAAACTTCCATGTTCTTCACCATCCCCCAGAGCTTGCTCACACTCATGTCCATTGAGTCGGTGATGCCATCCAACCATCTCATCCTCTATCATCCCCTTTTTCTATCTTCAAACTTTCTCAGCACCAGGGTCTTTTCTAATGAGTCAGCTCTTTGCATCAGGTGGCCTAAGTATTGGGACTTCATCATCAGTCCTTCTAATGAATATTCAGGATTGATTTCCTTTAGGATTGACTGGTTTGATCTCATTTAGGATTGACTGGTTTATGGTTAATAAGGGCACCTTATTCTAGAATCTAGATTTGTTTTTCGTTTCTTCATATTATGCCATTCCTAAGAAACAGGACGATTTCTCCAGGTGAGGCCACAGTCAGCAAGATATTAAAATGTCTATAAACATGAAAAATTCAAACTTTAAACAGAAGACATTAAGGTTGTGTTTTAGTAAGACCTTCTTGATTTTAATTGTTACATAATACTTGAATACATCATGAATGTATGAATGGGAAATGCTGGTGAGTTCACAATAAAATACAGGCAAACACATAAAATGAAAACATTACAAACACTGGGTTTAATTTAAAAGTATCATTATTAATTAGTAAGTATCATCTTGATACACAAAGTATCATCATAATTAATAATTATAACTATGAAAAGTTAATAGTATTTATTAACTAACTTTATAGCTATTACCATTTGACTGCAGCTTTTTAAAAATAGAAATTACTATTCTCTTAACCATAATTCAGATGTTTATTAATGGAGCCCATTTTACTGGTAAAAGTTCAGCATTCTTTTGGAAAGTGATGTCAGTTCAAATATTTATTAGCTTTGTTTTCTTCCACTTGTATATTCAAGACATTGTGCTGAGATATGAGCTCATCCAAATTATCTCTACATCCCTGTCTCCTCTCAGTAAATATTATAGTTCTGACAAATATTTACCCACCAACTGCAATGTGAAAGCATTAAGAATGTATTTTCCCCAGTTATTTATATATTAATTTTTGGTCAAGCATCTCTATGGGATCAAGTGCCCCCATTTTAATCTGTTTTACCTTCTAAAGCAGAACTGTCCAATAGAACTTCCTGTGATGATAGAAACATTCAGGCTCTGCTCCATAAATTGAGTGGTCAGTAGCCGAATGTGGCCACTGAGAACCTGAAAGTTGGCTAGTGCAATGAAGGAAATTGATTTTCAATTGTATCTAATATAATTTATTTAAATTTAAATAGCCACATGTGGTTAGTGGCAATCATACAGTAAAGTCTTAAAAGGACAGCATATTTTCTGAACCCAAGCAGGAGGCAGTGAAATTTACAAGCATGGAGAAAGAATCAGAGCACAGGCTCTAAATCTGGATGCCCTCCATTCAAATCCTTTTTAGATGCAAGTTATTCAATGTTTAAAGCCTTAATTTCCTCTTCAAATGAGTGTGATAAGCATGTAGTTTGAAAGACAGTTGTGAAAGTTAAAGTATAATTTACATATAGCATTAAGTGGGTTTCCAAGTTGGCACAGTGGCAAAAAATCCACCTGCCAATGCAGGAGAGGCAAGACACACTCATTTGATCCCTGGGTTGGGAGAATCCCCTGGAGTAGGAAATGGCAACCCAGTCCAGTATCCTTGCCTGGAAAATTCCATGGACAGAGGAGCCTGGCAGGCAATAGCCCATGGGATCCAAAGAGTCGGACACGACTGAGCTCAAACACACGTATATAGCATTAAGTGCAGTTCCTGAAATAAATATTACTCATTATTATAATATTTGAGAGGAAGAATGCTTTTGATAAGAATAATAGAAACAGTCCACTTTTACAGTCATTGAAAGCATGTTTGTCTTATGTGATCAAGTTGTAAAATATAAAAGCTGTCATTTATGATTTAGCACCTGACCATGTTATATTTGAGCAAGCTGAGTTCTGGATGCTATGCTTTGCTTCTTAATATGGTTTAAGCTGCTAGGTATTAGGACTTAGGATTTCTGTTTGTCAGAAATCTGACTTTTTAAAAATGAAATTTTTACTCTGCCCCTCACAGGGGAGACTAAAAGCACTTAGTTATAAATAGGTCCCTAAGTCTCTGTCATAAATAACTTAATTGAAAAAGCTCAAGACTAGGAGATTATAATGATTTTTATAGTAGAGAAACTAAATTGAAAAGTCTGATGAGAATTATTTCTGGCATAGACAATACACTATGTTTAGGATTGTCCAATTTATGTTGAAAGTTTTTCATTACATAATATTTATTTAATAGCAAATAAGTAGCAAAAGAACTCTACTATAGGATGTCTTGTCAAACAGGTAACTACCATATTTCACGAAATCTAAGTTATCATCAATTGTAAAAAAAATATTTTTGATCACTGTTTGCAGGCCACATTGAAAAAAAAAGAAAGAAAAAGTAAAACCCCAGTATAAATGTAAAAGATGGTATGGAAAATCAAATCTTAACAATATTAAATGTGAAATATGTATGCATTTTGTTCAACAGAATAAAATGATAAACTAATCTTATGTAAATAAAATAGAGATACAACAAACATTATTTTCATGAATCATAGCAAAATTGTTGCTCTTGTAATTGTTAAACTGTTTGCTCTGAAACAAGTTGCAATAGAAATAGCTAATATTTCATAAAACTATGAATGGTATTTTCCATTTATCTATATCTATCAGAGGATAGAGAAATGTGAATTTGCATGGCTCAACACCTTTTGATGTAATAAAAAATACTAATGAGGAAATTTGGATTTTGGGGTTTTTTCCTGAATTGAGCTGGTTACTGACTCTACCAGCCAAAGAGAAGAAAATCATTTCAAAGGTAAAAATACAAAACAAAATATTTTTCTATGAATTTCCCTTAAACTTTCCTCCTTTAGTAATATATACAATGTTATTATAGGATATCAGAGAGAGAGGGAAAAAAAAGAATGCTTTCATTTGTATCTTTTGTACCAGTCTATCTGGAAGTTCAGTTCAGTGCTTTTATCTGTTATTCTAGCTCTCATAGTATGTTACCCTCCTCCCGCCGTTAATACTTTATGACCTTTCTGTAAAATATATTTTATACTTTCTAGCTGTAATTCTATTGTAAGCTAAGTTAAATTGTGTTAGTTATTAAATCATAATGACTGCAACAATTTTCAGGAATACCTGCAGGGAAAAAATGAAGAAAAAATGATAATCCATAACCTTTTTCTTCCTTTGAGGACTATTCAATTCACTCAATTTCATTTGCGCTGTGATGCAAATTAGTGGTTTGATTTTTGGTGTACATAATGTGGGAAAAAGCTGGTATTGGAAAGAACATTTTTTATTTTCAATCTACTATGAAATAAAGGGACTTCAAATCTTAATTAAAAATTTAAATGACATTTAATGAGTATATTCTGATCAGTTCAGTTCAGTTCAGTCACTCAGTTGTGTCCAATCTTTGCGACCCCATGAACTGCAGCACGCCAGGCCTACCTGTCCATCACCAACTCCCGGAGTCTACCCAAACCCATGTCCATTGAGTCGGTGATGCCATCCAGCCATCTCATTCTCTGTCGTCCCCTTCTCCTCCTGCATTCAATCTTTCCTAGCATCAGGGTCTTTTCAAATGAGTCAGCTCTTCGAATCAGGTGGCCAAAGTATTGGAGTTTCAGCATCAACATCAGCCCTTCAAATGAACACCCAGGACTGATCTCCTTTAGGATGGACTGGTTGGATCTCCTTGCAGTCCAAGGGACTCCCAAGAGTCTTCTCCAACACCACAGTTCAAAAGCATCACTTCTTCTGCACTCAGCTTTCATTACAGTCCACCTCTCCCATCCATACATGACCACTGGGAAAACAATAGCCTTGACTAGACAGACCTTTGTTGACAAAGTAATGTCTCTGCTTTTTAATATGCTGTCTAGGTTGGTCATAACTTTCCTTCCAAGGAGTAAGCATCTTTTAATTTCATGGTGGCAGTCACCATCTGCAGTGATTTTGGAGCCCAGAAAAATAAAGTCAGCCACTGTTTCCACTATTTCCCAATCTATTTGCCATGCAGTGATGGGACTGGATGCCATGATTTTAGTTTTTTGAATGTTGAGCTTTAAACCAACTTTTTCACTCTCCTCTTTCACTTTCATCAAAAGGCTCTTTAGTTCTTCTTCACTTTCTGCCATAATGTGGTGTCATCTGCATATCTGAGGTTATTGATATTTCTCACGCCAATCTTGGTTACAGCTTGTGCTTCCTCCAGCCCAGCGTTTCTCATGATGTACTCTGCATATAAGTTAAATAAACAGGGTGACAATATACAGCCTTGACGTACTCCTTTTCCTATTTGGAACCAGTCTGTTGTTCCATGTCCAGTTCTAACTGTTGCTTCCTGACCTGCATACAGGTTTCTCAAGAGGCAGATCAGGTGGTCTGGTATTCCCATCTCTTTCAGAGTTTTCCACAGTTTATTGTGATCCACACAGTCAAAGGCTTTGGCATAGTCAATAAAGCAGAAGTTTTTCTGGAACTCTCTTGCTTTTTCGATGATCCAGCGGATGTTGACAATTTGATCTCTGGTTCCTCTGCCTTTTCTAAAACCAGCTTTAACATCTGGAAGTTTACGGTTCACGTATTGTTGAAGACTGGCTTGGAGATTTTTGAGTATTACTTTATAGCGTGTGAGGTGAGTGCAATTGTGCAGTAGTTTGAGCATTCTTTGGCATTGCCTTTATTTGGGATTGGGATGAAAACTGACCATTTCCAGTCCTGTGGCCACTGCTTAGTTTTCCAAACTTGCTAACATATTGAGTGCAGCACTTTCACAACATCATCTTTTAGGATTTGAAATAGCTCAACTGGAATTTCATCACCTCCACTAGTTTTGTTCGTAGTGATGCTTCCTAAGGCCAACTTGACTTCACATTCCAGGATGTCTGGCTCTAGGTGACTGTGAATGATCACACCATCCTGATTATCTGGGTCCTGAAGATTTTTTTGTACAGTTCTTCTGTGTATTCCTGCCACCTCTTCTTAATATCTTCTGCTTCTGTTAGGTCCATACCATTTCTGTCCTTTATCGAGCCCATCTTTGCATGAAATGTTCCCTTGGTATCTCTAATTTTCTTGAAGAGATCTCTAGTCTTTCCCCTTCTATTCTTCTCCTCTCCTTCTTCACATTGATTGCTGAGGAAGGCTTTTTTTTATCTCTCCTTGCTATTCTTTCTAATTCTGCATTCAAATTGGAATATCTTTACTTTTCCCCTTTGCTTTTCACTTCTCTTCTTTTCACAGCTATTTGTAAAGCCTCCTCAGATAGCCATTTTGCTTTTTTGCATTTCTTTTTCTTGGGGATGGTTTTGATTCCTGTCTCCTGTACAGTGTCGTGAATCTCTGTCCATAGTTCATCAGGCACCCTATCAGATCTAGTCCCTTAAATCTATTTCTCACTTCCACTGTAGAGTCATAAGGGATTTGATTTAGGTGATACCAGAATGGTATAATGGTTTTCTCCACTGTCTTCAATTTCAGTCTGAATTTGGCAATATGACATTCATGATCTGAGCCACAATCAGCTCCTGGTCTTGCTTTTGCTGACTGTATAGAGCTTCTCCATCTTTGGTTGCAAAGAATATAATCAGTCTGATTTTGGTGTTGATCATCTAGTGATGTCCATGTGTAGAGTCTTCTCTTGTGTTGTTGGAAGAGGGTGTTTGCTATGACCACTGCGTTTCTTGGCAGAACTCTATTAGCCTTCGCCCTGCTTCATTCTGTACTCCAAGGCCAAATTTGCCTGTTACTCTAGGTGTTTCTTGGCTTCCCTACTTTTGCATTCCAGTCCCCTATAATGAAAAGGACATCTTTTTTGGGTGTTAGTTCTAGAAGGTCTTGTAGGTCTTCATAGAACCATTCAGCTTCAGCTTCTTCAGCATTACTGGTTGGGGCATAGACTTGGATGACCATGATATTGAATGGTTTTGAATATTCTGATAACTATTGACAAAGTAAATCATGATTTCAATTTTAATAGTTTCCAAATTCTCCAAACACTCTGCTTTAATGTTTGGTGAGGTGGTTCTGTATTAGATAGAATTAAACATCTGTTAATGTCTCATCAATACTTACTATTATGAATTTGCTAGCTTTTAAACTGTAAAGCTTTAAATTACTTTTTTAAAACTGTAAAAAAGAAATTTACTAAAATTCTTTCAGTCTTTGTATCTTTGGCTTTAATTAATGCTCCTCTTTTTAGCATAATAAATCTAGGAGACAAAATACCTATATGGCATAACAGAGCCCAGATATATATATATATATATATATATATATATATATATATATATATACTACCATTATTAAAAATTATATTAACATTCATAAATAATATGTATTGCTGTGTGCAAGTTACTGGTTTATAAATATTGTCTCTCTTCATCCTTATAATAACCCCAATTAGTAGGTTACTGTGATTGTTTCCATTTTGAAGATGAAGAAACTGCAGTTTTCAAATTAAGCAATAAGACATAAAGGCCTGTTGCTTAATCTATGAGGTTCAGGTTTGAAGCCAGTTATTATAATTCCAGATTTTCCTTTATCATCATGCTACAGAGATTCTGAGAAAGAAGGAGGTTACATGACACTGAACTTTCATCATCTTCTGCTCTGTGTGAATGAATTGAGAATCTGTGAAATTACTCATATGAGGAGGTCATATTCCTCAATTCAGTCTTTTTTTTTATTTCCTAATGAAGCTTTAGTTAATGTAGATACTTTACTAAAGAAGTTAAATTGTTCTAAGAAAGATGAAGATTGCATAAGTGAATTGAATTATTTCTTATGATATTGAAAAATAATTTTACACCTATTTAGGTTTATTCTTACAGATATTAGGAATTAAACTGGTAGAGTACATTAACAGAATTAAATAAGTGCTCTAATTGGGAACTTAACTCATGACCTTTTAAAAATTAACACTACTGCTAACACTAGCAAGGGGGTGCTCTTTCTGCCCCCTTCTGATGCCTATATCAGAAGCTTTCTCTGTCTCCTTTATACTTTAATAAAACTTTATTATACACACACACACATACAAAATTAACACTAGAATTAAAAAAAAAACACAGATTAAATAGGTATATTTGGTGCGTGTTTTATTTTGTTTTGATTTAGCTCCAAAAGTTGTACATTTGGTCAAGATAAGTTTTTTGATCCTTGTCTTAGTCTAGTGTTCTTTTTACTGTATTTTTTCAAAAATGATTTTATTCAAGGTTCTAGAGAGAGGGAGCAAGATTTTTAAAGATATTTTGTTATTCTGTTTTTTTTCAAGCATTTATATTTAATTAAGGGAAAATTGCTTTACAATATTGTGTTGGCATCTGCTATACATCACCATGAGTCAGCTGTAGATATACATGTGTCCTCTCCCTCTTTAACCTCCCTCCCACTTCTCACCCCTTCCCACCCTTCTAGGTTGTTATAAAGATTTTCTTAAAATATATTTTAATCTATTTATACTTGGGTTGGAATTCTCATTTACCAAAGGGAAGAAAATTAAACAAAATCAGCTCTAGAGTTCATGTCTGACTCATTGTAATCCAAATTCACCAACTATCTACCAAATATTATGAAATTTGATATGTGCTTTATAGTGTCATTCAAACAATATTATTTAGTATGTTTTGCAAGGAAAAGATGGTAGAGATAATAAAGTAGTTAGTACATGGTCTACTTATAGATATATCTTTTAGAAAAATGAAATGGAGCAAAGCAGCAGCCTATGTCATTGCTATCACTTTTCGCATAGTCAATGTGTGGCTGAATTTCACACCTATGCATTACATTGTCATTTCATGTAGTTAGAAATTACATGTCATAATGATAAATCTTTGCAATTAAAATTGTATCATGCTTCAGATGCAGCCCTGTGGTGCTCAGGGAAAGGGGTGGATCAAGAATTAGTGTCTTGGCTCAAGTGCCTCAAAAATTAAGAAAATCTATCATTTATGTAAAATAAATACATCAGAGGTCACAAAATAAGTTATCAACTCCTTTTCATTGAAGAGTATCTGCATAATTTAAGTTGCTATCCAACTGTTTTATGTATTTAATATGTATTACTGTGACAGTGACTTCTTATATTACATTTGGTTATTATTAAATATGAAATATTAAAAACTCATTAAAACTGAATAGAATTTGTTGAGCCATACCATGTCAGTTTTGATGTCTGATTTAAATTTAAATCAGAGGAAGATTTAGTGTATCTTTTCAGTTCATTTACATTTAATCTATTGAAATATGACTTAGTAAGTTATTCAATACCAGAGAAGCCTTTGAAATAGTTTCTTTCTGAATCACAAAAATCTTAGAATTTTAAAGAGACAATGAGACATATATAATTGTCCAACTAATAGGGATTAAAAGTTAAAAAATAGTGTTTTTAAATTTATCTTATGTAGATAAAAATAAAGTTATGGCCCCCAAAATGGTTTTTGCAAACATTTCTAAATTCAGTTCAGTTCAGTTCAGTCGCTCAGTCATGTCCGACTCTTTGCGACCCCATGAATCGCAGCACTCCAGGCCTCTCTGTCCATCACCAACTCCCGGAGTTTACCCAAACCTATGTCTGTCGAGTCAGTGATTCCATCCAACCATCTCATCCTCTGTCGTCCCCTTCTCTTCCTGCCCCCAATCCTTCCCAGCATTAGGGTCTTTTCCAATGAGTCAACTCTTCGCATGAGGTGGCCAAAGTATTGGAGTTTCAGCTTCAACATCAGTCCTTCCAATGAACACCCAGGACTGATCTCCTTTAGGATGGATTGATTGGATCTCCTTGCAGTCCAAGGGACTCTGAAGACTCTTCTCCAACACCACAATTCAAAAGCATCATTTCTAAATAGTAAATGGCTATATCAACTACTTTGTAAAGTTGAAAAAGTCCTGTGAACAAGATGCAATAAAATCAGTAAGATAAAAAGGGCATACAAAGTTGAAAATTGATAAATATCTATATATATCTGTGATATTTTTATAAGTAAGAACCAACTCTGGTTTTTACCATTTAATGTACTTTGGTTAGCACTTCACCCGTGAAGAAATGAAAAGCCATCCCAGCAAAATTAAGGAGATTTTGTCGTATCTAAGATATACTCTGAATTTCACCATAAAGTAGGAAATAGTTTTGCGGAGGGCAAAGTAACAAAGAATAGAGGTCAGAAGTAAAATGATTGAAAGATTCTTCATCTAGAAATCAAACGTTTTTCCTGATAATGTTGATTTATGATCAAAACTAAAACCTATCATATGCCTTTTAGATGAGAAGGTATGTTTCTAAGATTATGAAAACAATATTTCCTATATGCTTTCTTCCAGTCTCAGCAGTAAGGAATAGTATAACATACCTGATTTTTAAAACTTAATAAATTTGAAATTTCATACTAGCACTACAACTAAAAACGTTAAATGTCAAAAACGTTTAAGTCCTGTGCATCAGTTTCCTCACCTGAAAATGAGAACTGAATGACAAATGAATTCAAACTACTTAGCATAGTGATTAGCACAAAATACATGTTAGTGCTCTTACTGTTTATTCCTTCTTTATATGGTCCTCAGTGGTGTGGAAGTATTTAAGAGTATTAACTTCTTATCCTTACCACATCTGTGTACTATGTTCTGTTGTTGTGTTAGTCACTCTGCTGCTGCTGCTGCTGCTAAGTCATGTCAGTCATGTCAGACTCTGTGCGACCCCATAGACGGCAGCCCAACAGGCTCCCCCGTCCCTGGGATTCTTCAGGCAAGAACACTGGAGTGGGTTGCCATTTCCTTCTCCAATGCATGAAAGTGAAAAGTGAAAGTGAAATCTCTCAGTAGTGTCTGACTCTTTGTGACCCCATGGACTGCAGCCTACCAGACTCCTCCGTCCATGGGATTTTCCAGGCAAGAGTACTGGAGTGGGTTTCCATTTCCTACTCCAGGGATCTTCCCAACCCAGGGATTGAACCTTGGTCTCCTGCACTGAGGGCAGATTCTTTACTGAGTGAGCTATCAGGGAAGCCCATGCTCTTTATTGACAGATGTATTTAATTTTGGTAAACCCTAATCTCACTAGCAAATAGAAGACTCATATTATCTTCCCACTTGTACGTTGGCCATATCACTTAATATCACTTCTACTGAATTTTTAATTCTGCAATGAAAGGTTTTTTTTTTCCATTTTTTGGTTTGTTTTTATGTTTGTTTTTAATTTTATTTTCTTGATGATATCTACCTGTTATCTATCATCCTGGAAAGGTTCTGAGGCAAAGTGTGAGTCATATTTTCTTAGTGCTCAGTTTCCTTTATTAGAACAAATGAGGGCATGGCATTAACCCTTCCAAATCAGCAGAGAATGATATTATATTTTTGTTTTCTAAACTCTTAGGAACTGATGTTCAAGCTTGTTATTAAAAATGAAACTCCATGTGGGTATCTAGGGACTTTATTTGGGTTTGACTGTTCATTGTCTATTTATTTCCTAGCATAATTATAACAATGCGCCATGGCAATAGTATCCATGTGCATTTACATCTAGCTATGTGCTATTAAAAGTAGGCTTGCCATTCTTATTTTTGGAGGGGTGAAGTAGAAAAGGATAGCTTTATTACTTTGCCAAGTAAATGAGGCCATGCTCTCAAAGCCATGTGTCTCAACTTGGAGAAGACAACTTTGAGAAGTTTTATAGTAATCGTTCTAAGAGGGGTTGATCGGCTCATGGACATGCTTCTGATGGGTTGACGGTGAGGTGAGTAGGAGTCAACCTTCAGATCCAACAAGTCTGGAGTCCACATGCTTATGGGCAGCATACCATCCTTAATTATTAACTTCTTTCACCTGGAGGGTGTTTCAGTCTCTCAGACAGCTGGTCTGTGGCTGGAGTCAGGAGTGAAGACAGTCTCACGGGATGGGGTCACCTGCTCTGTCCCTGTGCAGTCCCCTCTGTCCCCTCTGTAGATGAACTCATAGGAAACGTATTCAGCAGCCTGGAGGAAGAGCACAGGGCCGGCCAGGTTCTTAGTGTCCATGGTGATCACTGGATGTGGCCCTCCTCACATCCACCTTTGAGCTCATGGGGTTCAGGACACGACACCCTCAATTGTGGCACCTTGAATATTGTAAACTGAAGGAATTGGAGAAAACAGCAGAAATATAAAGGTCACTCTTGCTGCCAAACTCTGGGCTCTCTGTGCACTGATGCCGAACAGAAATACGGAGACAGAGTTATGGAGGAGAGGGAAAGAGTGGCTTTATTTGTTTGCCAGGTAAAGAGGGAACATAGTAGGCTAGAGCCTCAAGGACTGTGCCCCTGACCCACTGTTACTTTAATAAATATTGTACTGTCCTCTGCTAAGTCTGTGAAACCTCAGGAAAACAATGATGACAACAACAACAAAAATATGAATGACTTTTTGAGAGGAAAAGAACATAAGCTGAGCAACAAAACCGACTTAGTTTTTGAATGTTGAATTTAAGCCAATGTTTCCAGGTGGTGCCAAACAAATCCTATTCATTTTTGTTCATTTCTTAATTTCTTAGTTCCTCTCAAAGTATTCAAATGCTTCTGATGGATAGAGCTACCGACTCAGCTAAGAATTTGTCTCCCCATAGATTACTTTTATACTGTATCTGAAACTCATTAATCATTGTATCCTTTTAAATCCCCATTACACAAGCAAGAATAGGATTTAAATGCCTAGGTATTTCATGCTTAGTTCTAAATAAGTAGAAACAATACAAGGTGCATTTTTCACTTCTCACTTACTGAACTTGCCATAAGAGTATGTTGATGAAGCTTATTTTAAATAGCTAAGACTGATTTTAAAATATAGTTTCTGGATTTAAAAAAAATAATTAAAACATCTACTTGTTTGCTTGAGAACTTGAATGTCTAAAGAAACAGCAGGCTGGTGCTGATAATGTTTTGGGAACTCAATTGCTATAGCACGGCTGGGGCTCACTGTCAGTGTGTGAAACAGAAATGAACCACCAGTTGTCAAAACAGTAAAGATGTGGCAAAACTGCAGACAGGCGGCTTGGTTTCTAGAGTCAGGTACCACATGAAACTCAGGGGTTGCATTCTAAAATTAGGATCTTTACTCCAAAGATAAAGGCTTGGGGAAGCCTTCTTATGGCTTTTCACATATCTTTGTAGATTTGTTTCATGTGTTTGTAGTTATCTTTTACCCTGTAAGTAAGGCAGAGTGATCAAGAGCTTAGACCAGTGATTGCATAGAACCAACGTAAAGTCCCCAAATAGTTTTTGTTGTTGTTGTTCTGTATACAAGACCAAGGGTTTCTAATACAAAGCTACAAAGCAAACAATGGCCATGACTCTTGTTTGCATGGGGTGAACGCATATTTAGCAATTATTTTTATATCTTTTATTCAGTCCTTTGAATTCTAGGACTTAAAAGTTGAAAAGTTGTGGTATATAAAGCTTTACTTGTTACATTAGATTACAGAATCAGCTTTCTGTAAAACAATTGTAATAATAAATTCAAGCAAGTGAACAAATTACATCTATTTCAAAATCTTAAAAAGAAAAATAAATACAGACACACACCAGAAATAAGCAACAGATATTAGAAGAGCAAAGAAAAGCATAGAAAAAAAGGCTTATAAATATTTAATAGATAATAGAAAAAGGATATCTATATATCCCTTTCTCTGTATATATAGATAGATATGAATATAGATCCACATATATTATATCTCTCTCCAAATAAATGTAAAACATATACATGTATAGATGCATATGCATTAATATACACACATACACAGATACATATGTGTTTGTGTATGTATAGCTTCTAACTTTGATGCATAACCATGTATACTGTGATGTTTTTGACACATATCCTAGGAATATGTAATCAAATAGTTATAATCCTACTTTTCTAATCATGGGCTGGGATAATGTTTGTCTTCCAAGAACTCATTTTCATATGAAATTAATTTTATAGAAAGCAGTGTGGAACTCAGTAGACTGGATGGCAAATGAGTAATTTATATATATTTATATCTATCAACATGGCACTGAAACCTTTTGTATGTCATGGGAAATGTGCCCACAGGCTGAAATGAATGTACAAAGGCATCACATGGGGAAAGCATGCTGGAGGGATTTTATTTGATGTTTTCAAACTGCTCTAGGGTCTGTCTTACAAGAACCCTTTTGGTTTTCTTTTCTTTTTTTTTTCCTTTTTTTTATGTTTTAAAACACATGACTTTCTTTTGAAATATCCTGCCAAAAGAAAAAGTAAGAGTAAATTACAAATGAACTATGCAATCATATTTTCCTCTCTTTCTCTGTTCTCTCCCTCACTCACTCGCTCAAACACCACAACACACACACACACACACACACACACACACTCTGAAGATTAACATTCCACTTCTGTGTGTGTATCTACAGAAATAACTGCCACAGTCAACAGTCAGGATTTGTGAAGTCACATACCTGAATTTGAGATCACAATTTGTATTAACTGAGGGCAAATGAAAGGGAGATGGCATGGCTCTGTGTACCTGCTACATGCACCTAAGTTTTCTTTTTGTTCATTTGTTGGTTTGTGTGTTTATTTATTTAAACCTATTAGAAGATTGACACTTTTATTCCACTAAGGGAGAAGATTAAAAGTGCTTTCTCCTTTTTTCTCCTAACCTAATTAAAGATTGAAGATAGGCTCCCTGTCACCCTAAATTTACACCTCAGACATTGCTTTACAGTCTATAGAATAGGAAGAAATGTTCTGCTGAATGTCTTGTCAATATGTCTTATAAAGCTATTTTTTTTATTTTAAAATCTCAACCAAAAGTGTAAATTTTCTCTTAGTGATTCAAGTCATTACTTCCTTGCAAGAATACTAAACATAGGTTTAATGTCATACTAATATCACTTTCTTATCATGAACCCTTCATTCTTAAACTAAAGATGAGTAATCATGGGAAGCTTCTTATAACTGTTCATAACACTGAGCTTGCAAAGGATAAATACATCTTGAAGGCTACTAGTAAGAGGTGTGCTCTTTTTCCTCCCAGGAAGAAAGCATGCTGCTAAACCTCTGTTTGCACACAAAAGTTTTTTTTTTTTTTTTAGAAGAGTTTATGTTGCTCTGTGGTTTAGAAGTCAGACCTCTCTTACCAGGGGTAGCCTCCAGTCTGGCATTTGATAACAGTGAAAAAACAGGTGCAGTGTTCTGGTTTTCACATTGCTGGCTTCTCCGGGTGACGATGATAGTTGTGTTCCCTGGGGTGGGTGGCAGAGGGGTTGGCTCTGCTGAGAACAAATCCACTCTTTATAAAAGGTTACAATTATTGTTCTCAGGGAAAATTCAAAAATATAATTCTACATACAGATGAGATTCAGAGCATGAAATTTAGAAAGATTGTTTTCACTCTTGAGGCAAAAGTCTCAGTGAAATTTAACAAATCATCAGTGCCCTGCCTCTGTCCTTAGTGAATTGTTCCTGCTGCTATTGGGATTGTGTGAATATAGCTGCGTGACCCATGTTAAATGCTGCTGTTTCTGAGCAGACCTGTTTCTCAGTTTCAGGAGGATAGAAAAGACTTCAGTTGTCGCTACTTCTTTGTCTGAGTGCCTTTGAATTATATGATAGACAAGTGTCATTGATGTACCACCATATGCATTATATAACAAGTTTGAATTACTTTTTAGTAGTAGAGATTACATACTAAATGCTAGAAAAATAAATATTATGAGAGAATATATAGTAATATATTTACTATGAATATGAATATATAGTAAATATTACATATTTTTAGTATACATGTAAATACTCAAGATTACAGAAGAAAATACTACTGTATTTTTCCAACAGTTATGCTGGTTAAGTAGTATTTACATTCTTTATGTGAATAATATTCTACAGGTAACAGGGGACCAACACCCTTAATTTACAGAAAAGTAAAACCAATCAGCTAACCTCTGAACTGCAGCCAAGAGAGGA
The DNA here is from genome assembly GCA_024291935.2 of Okapia johnstoni. NCBI lineage: Eukaryota > Metazoa > Chordata > Mammalia > Artiodactyla > Giraffidae > Okapia > Okapia johnstoni. The sequence continues at coordinate 71,468,699 of CM044319.1, read as the reverse complement.
AAAAATGACTTTTCAAAGAGCAGAGGGTTAGAGCCACATGTAGAATCTGTTTTGAACTTTGCCTAGCAGTTTTGTTTTCTTCACTCTATGCTGGTGATTCCCAGAATCTGAAGCTAATATGGTTGTCATGTTTCTTTTTTTTTTGTTTGCTTGAAGGCATTCTGTTGATGTGCAGTCAGATAATCATCTCTGTTTACTTTAGAATCTCATTATTTACATAAATACGTTAGTAGATAAACCATTCTCATTATTTCAGAAGTAAAAGCAAATGTTCTATCTACTCTTTTGGTAGTTGTATCATACCTTTATGTTCTGAAAAAGAGTAGTGCCTATTTCTTCTAAGTAATGAAATGAGCCTATATATATATACACATATGTATATATATATATGTGTGTATATATATATATAGTAAAAGGGACAGAACATATCACATTATATTTAAATTGTCATGGTTGCTGTTGTTCATTCGCTCAGCTGTGTCTGACTCTTTGCAGCACCATGATCTGCAGCACGCCAGGCTACCCTGTCCTTCATTATCTCCCGGAGTTTGCTCAAATTCATGTCCATTGAGTCAATGATGCCATTTAAATTTTCACAGTAAGAAGTCATTTGTTTTAGCTTATTAAAAGCATTGTATCTGTGGGTAGGGTTTTATTTTCAAAACTAAGCACAATGTGCTTTAACCAGTAAGTTGCTGTTTCTACTTTGACCTCCACCGTTCTGTCTTCGAGAACCTAACCTATCAGTAATTGTAGCTGTTATATTAAGAGATAGAAAGAATTTAGTCAAGTCTTACTTGTGGTCATTGACGTCACATAATGAAACCAAAAATTACCACTATGAAAACGGTGGATCCCATTTAGCTTAAAGTCCATATTCTTATAAAGAAAGTAGTTTGACTTTCTCAAGTGTAGTTTGTGAAATTTTGCCCCATTATATTAGAGAAACAGCCAATGTTTTCAGGTCTCATATGTTAGCATACAGTGTTAGAGATTAATATCATGTCAAGTCAGTATAACTTAGGATAGAACAGCTCTTATATTATGTGTAAAATTCATAAGCAGTGACTACAGAAGTGGGTTAGGTAGTGTCTGCGACTCTGGTCAAAGAGGGCATAGCCGGGGGTTGATGATCTAAGGCACACCCTTGAAACAAAATAAGGGCATCAGTAACCTTGGCATGAATCTGGATTGAATTTAGATAACATGTGTCAATGAATAGTATAGATAGGAATGATATAGGACTTCCCAGGTGGTGCTAGTGACTAAGAACCTGCCTGACAATACAGGAGACATGAGGCTCAGGTTTGATCCCTGGGTCAGGAAGAGCCCCTGGAGGAAGGCCTGGCAACTCGCTCCAGTATTCTTGCCTGGAAATCCCATGGGCAGAGGATTCTGGCAGGCTAGACTCCATAGCGTCGCAAAGAGTCAGGTATGACTGAAGTGACTTAGCATGCATGAACAGAGGGATGATATAAACACTAAAGTCAATTTTTTTTCCTAGTTCTTAGTTTTAGAGGTTGGATAGATTTTAGTGGCATGTGAAGGACTTGAAGTAGCAGCTGTGTAATCATAGTTTTCTGTTTTCCAAGTCTTTAGGCAGTATCCATGAACCATTAGAAAAATGATTTTTATGAAAGAACATGGATTAAATAAGTTACTGAGATGAAAGGTGTTAATGTCTGTAAAATACCGTTCATAGTACCTGGAATTAAACTGCCTGAATTCCAGATGACTATGTGAAATAGAATCCCCTATTTGCTGTCAGAAATCTTTGCCCACCAGTCAGGAATATCCCTGACAGACCCCTGATGTAAGCAGTATGTAAATATTTAGATTTCCATGAGCAAGAAATTTCTAACTCTATATATTTGGCCCATTATGAATTTTGGGTCTTCTTATGACATCAGTGACATCAATTATGACAGCTAATGCTACTCTAACTAATTTTGAGGCTATATAAGAAAGAAAAGAGCTTATATACTGAAAATTCTGACACTAGAGCAGTGGCATACCAAGGATGGACTTGTGAGAATGCTCCAACTTGGGTACAAGCATAAGCAGTACATTGTTGAAAATGTGAAACAATAAAGTCAATATTTTAAATTATTACTACAGACCATGAATTTTAAACTGTTACTTATAAAAATATACCTTAGTAAATATATATTTATATAAATATATAAATGTATTATATTTATTATATAGCTTATATAAATATATAACATATATTATCTATACCTTATATAAATATACTTAAATATACTTAAATATATATATTTATTTATCAATCTAAATTCTAAAAAAAAAATGCTGTGATTACCTGATTACCTTTGAGTTTTAAAATATATGTGAAAACTTCAAATCAGCACATTTTACTTCTGTATCCTTTCATAAATATTGGTTTACATGAAAGTTAATTTGAAAAAATTCTGATTCCACACTTGACTCTGTTCATATAGGACTCAGCTACACACTATAGTTTGGAGAATAAGTTTGTTCAAAATATTTAAAAATTGTTCTGTACAGTTCATGTGACCAAGCCATCTGTCATTACATATCCCTGTGTTTAATCTCTATACATGTGTGTGTATTACTTATATCTCTAGTTTCAAATTTAACAACAATAGCAATGGTACATGAATAAAAAGGTGAAGCAATAGAACTTGAGTTATTTCAAGTCTATTATTATATATGACTGGAGGAGGAAATATATATTAGTGGTTAGTCCCACTCCAGTATCCCTGCCTGGGAAATCCCATGGACAGAGGAGCCTGGTGGGCTACATTCCATGGGGTTGCAAAAGAATCAGAATGACTTAGTGACTACACAGACACAGACACACACACACACACACATACACACATTATATGTGATTGATTCAGGCCCTTCGTATTAAATTTTAACATAGTAAAATATTGCATGAGTGAAACTCATGGGCATGAGTTTGAGTAAACTCCGGGAGTTGGTAATGGACAGAGAGGCCTGGCGTGCTGCAGTCCATGGGGTAGCAGAGTCAGACACGACTGAGCCACTGAACTGAACTGAAAACATTGCAAACTACAAGATTAGTATTGTGTGTGTGTGTGTGTGTGTGCTCAGTCATGTGTGACTCTGCATGAATTCCATGGACAGTAGCCCACTAAGGTCCTCTGTCCATGGGATTTTCCAGGCAAGAATATTAGAGTGGGTTGCCATTTCCTACTCCAGGGGATCTTCCCGACCCAAGGATTGAACCTGCTTCTCTTGCATCGGCAGGTGGATTCTTTATCACTGTGCCACCTGGGAAGTCTGATATTTTGTTTAGTAACTAGCAAAGTTTAGTTCACACATGAAATATTTTTTACTGATTTTGAATATCTTACAAGTTAAATTTTATTTTTAAACATATTATTTTAAACCAACTAAAAATCAAGAACATAATTATTACCATATGATTATTAATAAAAATAATTTTGTCATATAAGAAGGTAATTGCTTAAGGTATGGGGTACATAAGCCACTCCAATACAGTATATTTTTCTCACTTGATGCATTCTCTAAGTTGTACTACAAAATAAATAATGAAAAATAAGCACTATACCTAAAACCTAATGTATATTACAATAACATACATACTAGTAAAATTCTACATTTGTGTCATTTGTTTCTGTGGGGGACTGGATGAGCAAGTATAAGTGTAGCTTTATAACCACTGTTGGGAAAGTATATTCAAAAGCATGTTCACTTGAACTCTGTCCACTATTATCATTTTAAAATATAAAAGTAGTAATATGTAGTTAAACCATCATGGCTCAACTTCCACCTTGGCTCTAATTTCAGTGTCATCAGATTCCAGAGCTTGACTTTCCACAATATCCATGTTTATAGATAAGGTAGTTTTGGTTCAGAATTACAAAATGTTTGCTGAGTCACTTAGCTTGCTCTCAGAATAAGTGAAATTGGAATTCCAGATTTTCTGCCTCCAAAGAGCACAACTAGTATTGCATGACTCACACTAAAGTCTCAAAAATACACCGTTAAAGCATAGTTTACTTGTTCTTTCCACACCACCACAGGGAATCTGGGCCATTTGGCAGATCGCTTGCAATGAAATAGGTGCCTAGTAAATGTTTGTTGCAAGTTTATAAATTGTGACTGAAAAGTGCTAGATAAATTGACCTGTGTATTGTTCATTTGCCATCTATAGAAGAGTATAATCCACTTCTATTGATTCTTCACTTAGAACATTCCACAAAGTCATTTTCCTTGACATGCTCAGTCACTCAGTCATGTCTGGTTCTTTGCGACTCGATAAACTTTAGACCACCAGGCTCCTCTGTCCAAGGAAGTTTTCCAGGCAAGCACACTGGAGCTGGTTGCCATTTCCTTCTCCAGGGTATGTTCCCTACCCAGGGATTGAAACCATGTTTCCTGAATTGGCACGCAAATAGATTTTTTTACGATTGTGCCACCTGGAAAGCCCCATTTGCCTGTGGAGAGGCCATATTTGGAAATAGAACTATATATTTTACATGCCCAATAATCTATTACTATATGTATTAATACATTTTTTTTTCAACTTAGGCTGTTTCCCTAATACTTTGTGAAGTTCCTAACATGAAAAAGGAGAATAAGACTACAAGCCAGGGGCATTCTAATTACACAGGTTTCATCAGCTTTGGTAACCAAACTGAGAAGTGTTTTTGTCCACAATCTCAACTCTGCATCACTTTTCTTTCTTTTGTTTTCTTTTTACCTTTTGGCCTCACCCCAGGGCATGGGAGATCTTACTATCCCACCAGGGGTCCAACCCAGGCCTCCTGCACTGGAAATGCATAGTTTTGACCACTGGACTGCCAGGGAAGTCCCTGCATCACTTTTAAAAAAATATATATATTTTAGTTTGTATAACAAGTAGGTTCATTCTGTTAGGTGGTTAGGGGGAAAAAAGAAAAAGGAGTGAAGGAGTCCAAGATGATGGAACCATGAAAAGGGGGGAAAAAAAAAGCCCACAAAAGGGGAAGTCCATGACCTGAGTGAGAACCTCTGGTCCTAGAATAACTAATCACGCAAATGCTGGTACCATCCGCTGTTTGCATAGGGCGTAACCTGGGCCTTCCCAGGTGGTTCAGTGGTAAAGAATTCACTGGCAGTGCAGGAGAGGCAGGAGACTTGGGTTCCATCCCTGGGTCGGGAATATCCCCTGGAGAAGGAAATGACAAACCACTCCAATATGCTTGCCTGCAGCATCCCATGGACAGAGGAGCACTGTGGGCTACAGTCCATGGGGTCCCAAAAAGTTGGATGTGACTGAAGCAACTCAGCATGGCACACAACCTGGAAAAACACACCCCTTCCATGATTGGTCCTGGGTGTAACCAATCAGTTGAATGCTAGTACCGTCCCCTATTTTGCATAGAGTGTAACAATCAGGCTGAAGGGGCAGGACACAGAAACTATATAAACGGAAGCCAAGCAGTAAGAAGACAAAAGCCAAAGGAGAGGAATACAGGAACCAGATCATTGAAAGCATGCTCCGAGGACTCATCTTTGAAGGGAAAAAATAAAACAAACAGTGGCAAAATAATTGGTAATCGATATATTAAGTTAGTAATTTCATGGTGTATATTTGAATTGGGGGGATTGTTTAGGAACATTCACGGAAGAGGAACAAGAACTTACTGTATGCAAAATAATCTGATGTTCCTTGAAGCTTAAATTATTTCCTTATCTATATTTCAGTGATTCTAAATTCAAGCTATGGTATTTTTCCCTGTTAATATTTATGTGCTGTGCCTGAACATGGTCCTATTTTAGAGGTACTTAATATGACCGACATGTGCTCTCTAGTTATGTCTAGCAACTTAAAGTGAAATTGAAAGTCGCTCAGTCCTGTGTGACTCTTTGCAACCCAATGGACTATAGAGTCCATGGATCTCTGGGCCAGAATACTGGAGTGGGCAGCCATACCCTTCTCTAGGGGATCTTCCCAACCCAGGGATCGAACCCAGGCCTCCCACATTGCAGGCGGATTCTTTACCTTCTGAACCACTGGGGAAGCTCGTCTGGCAGCTTATGGCCATACTTAGTGAGGAAATGGAAAAAAAAATGCATATATATAAAATACATAAGGACGTGGAGAAAGAAAAAAAAAATGTATGTATGTGTGTATTTGTGTGTGTCCATGTGTGTCTGTGTCCTACTGACTACACAGCTATGATGGTGGCCCTGTCAAGTCTGGCACTGATGTGGCTTACAGACGTTCGGATGGGGCCCACTGAGGTAACTGCTTCCCTTCAGCAATTCTGTGTCTTTCTCTCCAGATAACAGTTTTGTTTGGCCTTTGCCTCTTCTGCTGGCTATAGCACTTGAAATTCCTTAGTGCTGCTTTTCAATTATGTCTTCCTACTTAAATGAGGCAAGGAGTAGAGTTTAAGGTTAAATGCAGAATATTATAAGATCAGTCCCTCCAATTAAAAATAAATTTGTTACAGTCTACACTTGAAACAGTACAAGAGGTAAAGAGGAAAAAATATGTGACATGGAAATGTCTTCCTACTTTACCCTTCTGTATTTATTGTTAAAGGTTATATGTCTCGCTAAAATAAAACAAAATATTGTAATCTTGATTAATAATATTGTCATGTTTTTATTTGTGTTGTCTTAAGAAGAAGCCTCATTTTGACTTCAAGAGACTTTATTCCTTTCTTCAAAAATAATAGGAACAGAGATAAATTGGTAGTGTTTACATCTCTGACATTGTAAGTGACAATTTTTTTTTTAAATAAGTTACTCGTTTTAAGGTTTATTTGTTGGTCAAATCTCATTAATAATAGTACCATTTTATCAAGGGAGTTTCTACAAATAAGGAGTATTTTTCTGCCAATTGCTAGCTATTACTAGTTAGTATTTTCTCCGTGTGTGCATCACAAATTATCTCCAACTACACTTGAATTTCAAAGCTTTATTATTGCCTTTGACTTTAGATACATTGATTATATGATCAAAGGAAGATCACAATAATTTTCACAATAATTTATTTATGTCATAGAGTGGTTATTATTTAACAATTTTCTTTAACCACTTTCAAGCTCTTCTATTGTCAGAAAAAAAAAAGAGTATACATGCAAAAATTTGGATATGTATGGAGGGAAATGTATGGAGAGGGATGGAGATATGTCCCTTGTCTTGGTTCTTTTTCTGTCTTTGTTAAAATCACTTTTGTTTTACTATATTTTCTTAAAATTTTTCATTTAAATTGATTACTACATAAGATTGTATTAGTTTCACCTGTAAGGCATAATTATTTGATATTTGTGTATATTGCAAAATGGTAATAATCATGTCTAGATAGCATCTATGACCATATGGTTCTTGTGATTAGAACATTAAGATTTACTCTCAGAAACTTCCAGATATACACTGTTATTAACTGCAGTCCCATGATGTTATATCATATAACCATAACATTGATTTTCCAGATATACACTGTTATTAACTTCAGTCCCATGATGTTATATCATATAACCATAACATTGATTTTATAACTGGGGGTTTGTCCTTTTTAACTCTCTTCACCTGTTTCAATTCCATTACATTAAACGTGATATTTATTAGTTATTTCACTTTTTTACTATGCGTATGTTACTCTTAGCTATACAGTTTTGAACAAAGAGATATTACCAGCTTATTGCTGCTCTCCTCCCTCACTCTTGTCCACAATGTTGTTTTGTTTTTTCTTTTCCTCCCTGTGTACCATGAGGTGTGTTATCTTTGTTTCACTTATCTAAGCATAATCTGTAAGCAATCACTATAATCATTTATTGATTTTATATATTTCTAGCACTCTTGGTGAAATATTCGATAGAATATGCAAAAGATAGTTCTTCAATGTATCTGTTTTTCTGTCTTTTAATATCTAAATTTTACTGGTTAACAAATGAATGTAATATAACCATTTCAAGTGAAAATTCATAGCATTATCGGTTGTCTATAATGGTAGCCCCTGGGAAACTATCTGATATTATTTCATCTTTTCAAAAGCATCATTCTTCAACTATGATATAAATTATAACCCTGCTACCAATAGCCTCAAGATGCCCATGGTCCTCACTGGATTGTAGAGAATTAATATGAGCAAGTCTTTCCAAAATATTTTATTAGGAGTGCAAGCACAGGAATCTAGTGTGGGGTTCCACAAAGATGGCAAACTTAATATAACCTCTGCTAACTAGAAAAATACTCACTTTAAAACCTCAGTTCTGCTCAAGAAGCTCGGGAGAAGGTATACCTCTGCATATCACCTATTATCTTCACTTGAACCTTTTCGTTTTCTGCTGCTCAGCAAGCCAGTGTAAGGCATACTTTCTCATCTCACTCCCATTAAAACCCATTGTTCTAGGTCTTGCCCAGTGTTTGCAACTTATGCTACCTTGCTTTGAATTTTCCCGTGTCTATCCACTCTTACAACCAAACTTTTTCTGAGTTACCATTTTGTTACCATTTTCTCACATTTATTCAAATTTCATTACACACCGTTCAACCAATCTATTTTTTTAAAAAATGCCAGTGACCTCCATGTTGCCAAATGCAATGGATAATGTCATATCCCATCATCTGTCACCAAGTTATCTGTTCTTTTTGGGTATCTCAATGAAACATCTCAGGATGTTTCATTTTCAGTGTGTTTTACAGACTCCTACTCTGCTAGATCTACAGATGTTGTGGTGACTTATTTATATGTAAAACATTTATGGTATTATATCAGAGGTTTCGTCTGAACTCCAGACTCATAAATACAAATGTGTATGTATAGAATTTACATAGGATGGCTAACATATAGTCCAGCTTAACATCTTAAAAGGTCAAGTCTTGAAACTTAGTTCTGTTCTTCCAACCATTTTATCCACCAATCTTACCATTTCAGGTTGTCATACGTTTGAGCACTTAAATTAGAAACCTAAAAGGCATTCTTGTTTCTCCTCAACCTTCATCGAATCCATCAGTAAGTCCTGTGATGTCTAAACTGCATCTGGAATCCATTTCTCTCTATCTCCACTACCACTGTGTTGTGCTGTGCTCAGTTGCTTCAGTCATGTCCGATTCTTGGCAACACTATGGACTGTAGCCTGCCAAGTTTCTCTATCCTTGGGAGTCTCCAAGCAAGAATACTGGAGTGAGTTGCCATACCTTCCTCCTGGGGGCTTCCCCAGTGCCTCAGCGGTAAAGGATCAGCCTACAGTGCAGGAAACCTGGGTTCAATCCCTGGGTCAGGAAGATCCACTACCACTATCCTGGTTGAAACCACTTAGTTCTCACTTGTACTATTGTGGTTGCCCACTTCTGGCTCTTGAGGTTTGCACTGCCCAACTGAAATCCAATTTCTTCAAGGCATTCATAATGATCTTTTAAAAACTTAATTCTGTTGATTTCACTGCCTCTTAATATCTTCCATTTGCACATAGAGTATAATACAAATCTCTTAATACTGCTTATAATGCCCTACACATTCCCTCTGCCATGCAAATCACTTAGCCCCAACCTTACCATACCAATCTCCCTTCTTTTCTTCACTATTCACAGTCTGTAAGATGTTTCCATTCCTAGAATACATCAAATACTTTACTTTGCATACACGCTTTCCTTTCCTTGAAGTGCTTTCCTACTATGCTTTATTATGACTGACTCTTCCTTCAAATCTTAGTTTTAGATTTCTGTCATCTGACAAGCTTTCTCTGATAATGCATGCTTCCTCATAATCTTAATTGTTATGAGGATTTATAATAGGGAAGATTTCACCAATCCACTCCATTCCACTAGACACACCTCTGTACACTGTGCATGGTTATTTTTATTGGTGTCTTTGTACTAATTATCATAACTTGTAATTACCAGCTGATTTAATTTGCAGTTGTATTATTTCTATTCCACACTGGGTTGAAAATCCTGAAAATGTCAGAATCGTATCTGCCTAATTCACCAAACATAGCAGAGTTTTGTAAAGAGCAATGACATCGGTATTTAAGACATCACCAATTTTAAGATGGATGGTTATTTTATGTATCATTAAATAGAAAAAAATTGATGATTAAACTAAATACAGTTATTTTGTAAGCTGAGAACTAATGCTCCATATTCAAAGATCCTTTTTATAATAAATATATGTTTTTTTATTGGAAGATAATTGCTTTACAATATTGTATTGTTTTCTGCCATACATCAACATGAGTCAGCCACAGGTATACATACGTATTCCCTCCTTCTCAAAGAGCCTTTTTAATACTAGAATTTTTAGACAGGAATTTAAGCATGTCACTCTTGTGCATACATAAAAAGATTTAAAAAAAGAGAAAAATAAGTTGGTTAAATTATTCTTAGACTTTCCATTGATGGAATAACCCATAGATAGCACTTTTCAACTATTCATTTTCATTTTCTGGGCCATCAAAAGCACTGGCAATCGAATGGTCCAATCTGGTTCCTGAGATATTCTCTCAAACCATTGACGATCACTCTTAAAGGTTAATGTTGGTGAATTTTTAATCTAACTAACCAGATGATGCTACTATAAATTTTTTATACAAATTTCTATTATGTCTTCCTCAAGTGGTTCTTATTTTTTTTTTTTTTGCTTGTGCCATCATGACATCAGTAATAACAAGTGAGTTCACAACATGCAAGAGTTATTACAAAGTCATAACTGTCATATGGCTAGTGGCAATTTTAACACCCCAATTTCAATAATGCTAATATAAGAAAAATGTGCACTTTAGAAGAGACATAATATAAGAAAGCAGATAGGCAATGTCTGGTTTTTCTTCCCATAACTCTCCTGATAGCTGGTTCCTTCTCATTCAATTTTCAGTTCAAAAGTAGTGACCTCAGAGGGGCCTTGACAGTTCTATCTAAAGCTACTCAGCACCCTATTCCCTGTCCTGCACCAGTCACTCTCTGAAAAGTTATATGTTTAATTTCATTCATAGCCCTTATCTTTACTGATCTTTATTTTTTTATCTACTTGATTGATTGATATGATTGATATTTGTTTAACGAGAACAGAGACCCTTTTTCTCTATGGAGATGTGAAGAAAATTTGTTAAGTGGATAGATGGATGGATAGATGGGTACTTTTTCTAACTTGATTTTTATCCTGTCATATCAGGTGGGCAGTGTGCTTGGTTATGTTGTCAGTTTTGAATTTTTCTCTTTATCTTGTATTTCAATAACAAGTCTTATCCTATCTCTCTACACTCAGCTCATATTCTTCAAATACTGGATCCAGCTCAGGTCTTGCATTCCAAGATGTTACTTTCAGGGGATGAGGGGATCATAGTAGTTAATAAGAGTTATTATTTTGCCAGATATAGTGTGGTAGTTGATGACAAGAAAGAGAGGGAAAAAGGAAAGCTCTCAGCAAAAACAATTTGTGATACAACTGAATTTGCCTGTTATGATGGAAGGAAAGCAATTTTGGAAATGTGTATAAATGACAGTATTTATTAGGGAATTGACTCTGAGAAAATATATATTGATAATATATATCAATATTATTTTTTAAAAGTTTGGCACCAAGTCATACTTATTTCTTGTATAGGAGAAAACAAATTAATTATCTTAAGAGCATATTTGTACTTGAATGTCTTATTCATTTGTCCTTAAACATATACATTTGTGTTAACCGTAGTGTTTCATGGAAATACATTTCAATATTAGAAAGCCAATTCAAAATATATATTTTCAGTAACTTTATACTCTTCACTGTATCATACTCGGTTGTTCAAAAGGATCCGTACATGAGGTGATAAACAAGACTCTCTAATTGTAATACATGTCACCCAGCAAGTAAAAAAGAAAACAGACTTGCAGACATATAGAAGATCATAGGCTTGAGTTAGTTCAGAATTATAGCCAGAACACTGTAAAAGAAGTCACGGCTCCCAAAGAAATGTCAACAGCTTGCTAATAGCAACTACTGGCTTTTTATTTTCCAAGTGATTTAAAAGGGCTTGCCATGTACAGACGAAGAGTTTTGTGTAGTTTATTGGCAAACTTGCAGTGTTCTGGTCAAGGTTGAAATGTGCCATCCTCATGTATTTGTGTTGGAGTTGGAGGTTTTTAAATTCTTTGATTACAAAAAATAATTGACTGTATATTGGGGGTAATAAACAGCTCAGAGTGAATTGTATACCTTTCAGCATTTCACTGCATGAGTAGATACTCTTGCTAAAGCTCATGAGATCTATCATGCATCATAGGAAGAAGGATGATACACAGTGGTTCAACTTTGCAAATGAAAATGAAAATATTCAGTAAAGATAAACTTGACTTGCACATCTATTAAAGGTGAAAACTATAGTATAATGTAAGAGTTTAGTAACAAATCCACTATGTTTCCTTATGTGCAATAAACCTAAAGGGCCGTTTTGGAGCTGGACATATTTAACTGCATTCTTTATTATGTAAATGCCTACAAGTTAAATTAAGTGACATTTTCATGTCAATGCTCATGTCAATTTCATTGTTTTAAAACAATAGTAATTTTTACCAGATTTGTGCCTTTAACCACAGTGGATTCATTTAGAACTGAGCTTAAAACAAAGTTATAATTTATTACACAACCATACCCTCATGGAGACAGATCCTTAAGTAAGATGAAAGAGTGCTGCACAATTCCAAAGATAGTGGCTATTTATAATATTCTTTATTTTATAGGGCGATCTGGCAGAATGGATGTCATTTTCTGGGATTGTGATCAATGGATTTGGCAGAGGTCACAGAATTTTTCTTTGCAGCATATGAAAGTATATCTATGCATTGAATAGCCTGCCCTGGCCCTATTTCAGCTATTCTCTGGGATCTGTTGATAACAGGCCATGCATGGAAATAGAACCATAAACAAGTTCTCACTTCTGAGGAGTTAGAACACTAATCACTTTTATAGTATGCCTGCAAAAAAAAATTGAACACTAGATGTTATGGATTAAAAAGTACTAACCCTTATTGTGGTCAGTGACAATTTTAAACCTTTCCATTTTGTGAGCCCTAAAGGACAAATACTGTGAAAACTGATGGGATCAAATAAGAACTCTACATGAACATTTACCAGAGTTATTTTCTATTTCTTCCACTCACTCTTTTATTGTATTTAACTTTTATGTAAGTGACTACTGTGCCTTCCGATAACATAAACATCCATTTTCCCGGATTTGTTTTCAATTTCTCCTTCTGTAATATCATGCAACTCTAACTTGGGTTGATACTATTCATGTGGAATAGTATATGAAGTTTATGAAGTCTTATAAAATAATGTCTCCACTTAAAGTGCAAATGGTTTTAAAGTCTGTTTTTAAAACTTGTTTAGAAAATAACCTTATTTTCTAAGTAGTCAAGAATATTACAGGTTTTATTTCATTTAAAACTGATACAAACATTAGCACATTTCAGGAAGTCACATTTTACAAATGAGGACATTGAGATGTGCAGATAACAGGTGGTATGCCCAGTGCTGCCACAAGTGGTTGACTCAGATTTCAAACCCATGCAGTCTGGCTCCAGAAGGAGTAACCACTTAACTTCCTATTTAAGAGAATCTGAATAATACAATTTTTGTAAGTAATTAGATTTTTGTCTTTATATTCCATGTTTTGGAGTTACGCAATGCAACAGTGGGAATGGAAGATAAATTACCCAGGCAAGTGGAAATGAGAGGGTTTTCTTACATTTCCTCTCTTCCTTCACAGAGGGAGGTGCTTTTAGGTAGAAAGTCAGCTGGGTGTCTCAGTGGAAGTAATTGCATTAGCCACTTGCTCCCACATTCAACCTTTTTCTCCAGTGGGAAGGAACTCGGGAATCTTGAGGGAGGATTTATTGTCCTCTATTGTTGACAAACTATGAAACATGTTAATTACTTTGGAAACTGCTATATGAAAAACTGAATCTTAAATGCAGTAATTCTCAGAACCAGCTGAAGCTCTTCATATTTGTTGATTCATGATTGGAAAAGGAATAGCTTTGGGAAGAATTGAATAAGATGGCCTTCCATGGGAAGGGGAAAAGAATAATGCATTCAGATAAATATCCCTGGTTCAGGAAGATCCCCTGGAGAAGGGAATGGCAACACACTCCAGTATTTTTGCCAGAATTCCATGGACAGAGGAGCCTGGTGGACTACAGTCCATGGGGTCGCAAATAGTCAGACACAACTGAGTGACTAACACTTGCACTTCTCTCAGATATATATGTGAAGTCTAAGGCTAATCAAGGAGGTGGACTGCTCATAAGCACCAAATCCTCTGAGGAAATTTCAGCTCAATTTTACTGTTCTTGTATCCTGATCTGTCCCCAGTGGGAGGGAGGTTTGCAGTGGGTCTTGCTTTAGGATGCTCACACAGTCCTCAACAACCCCTCACCCAATCCTGCCCCCCTTCCCCCTTATCCCTGGTATCAGTTTGGTAGGTTTCTTTCTGTAAGTTCTCCTTTTTCATTTCCATGAAAAGATCTTGGCAATCTTTAAATGTTAACCCATATAGTTCTACCTGGTTCCTTTTAGAAGTCTATATATTGTGGTATTTATATGTCAGATTGGAGGCTCAGGTGGTAAAGAATCTGTCTGCAATGTAGGAGACACAGGTTCTGTCCCTGGGTTGGGAAGATCCCCTGGAGAAGGGAATGGTAACCCACCCCAGTATTCTTGCCTGGGGAATTCCATGGACAGAGGAGCCTGTTGGGCTACAATCCATGGGGTCACAAAAAGTTGGACAAGACTGAGTGACTAACATGTTACATTACATATACCATGGTATGAGTACATCATTAATATTCTCATCAACAGAGTATTATATCTGAAGTCTCTCCATAACCATTCTTAAACATGTTCCTTATACACATGTGTAGCTACTTCCCCAGAACAGCAAACATAGATCAGTTCATTGGCATTTTAAATTTTAGTAGCTATCTTCAAACTGTCATACAAAATAGTTAAACAAATTCACATTTATACAGTGAATAGATGAGATAACATATTTCCACATTGACATTTTTTCTGTTATTTTTCACTCCAAAGACTTTTGTATTATTCATTTATCAACTTTTGTTAATATTTAACTTAGAACATATCCTAACATTTTAAACCATTTTGTTGGATTAAAAATGACATCTTGTTTTTGTTTTTATTTTTAAGGTCCTAATTATAATTTTATGTAGCTTATTCTAATGCTTTTTGATATTTATTTTTCTTCTGCTTATATGAAATCCATAGATTAATATGATGTATTAACATGAACCTCATTATTTAAAAATAATTTTATCCAGTGGGTAAATCTAATTTCAAGACTGTTTATTTTCACTATTGAAGTGCTAGCATCCTAGCTAGTATGTAAAATAATACTTAATTTTAATTATATTTGAGTAGCTGAAATTATTGAAGCAACTACAGTATGCATTTAGCTTACTATTAAATATCTTGTATATAATTTGTTTAGGTTCTTATTTTAAAAGCCCTGAAAGCATTCAATAATTGATAAGTTCATAATTGTAAAGTAATTAATATCGATTCTGGAATTAACAAATTTCAAAGACATAGTAGCAGACTGATTTTTAATGTTACTCTTTACTGTTACTATTATTTTCATGATTATTACTTAAGATAGGTATATTGGGATCATTGGTCACTTTGTGTTATTTTAGTTGTATATTATGCAAATAAATTAAATTATAAATTTCAGTGGTACGAATATAATGGAAAAAAGCTGTTCTAAAAATAAGAGTTGGATTTGAATATATACTTTGGGTTCTGTCAGTTTAGCTGCTTTGTGTTATTTGAAAGCAAAGTATCTAAGAATGTAGTAATGTCTCTAAGAAAATATTAGTTGGATTAATTTTTTTAATTAAAAATAAAATATTTAATTCAGGGTAAAATGTTGATGTGACACTGTAAGAAGGATCATTATTGAAGTAAGTATACTATTGCTGTGAGAAAATGGTGTAATGTGAATTGGAAAAAATATATATTAGCCACCAAAAAATATGAAGAAAATGCTACCCAATGTACATATGTATGTATATTTATTACATATATAAAATACATATATTTTATACATATATAAAATATGTGTTATAGTTTATTTTCTAATTTATACCAAGATGTAGAAATGATCACATCCAATTTCCTCATATGCAAATGAGAAGAAAAAGGCCCATTTGTGACAGACAGTATAGCAAAAACTAGTTGGCGTGGGAAATGAGTAGTTCTGTTCTGGTTGCACTTTTGTTATGCCATGTGATATCTGTTTTGTAATATTTTAAAGCATGTAGTGACTGTCCCCAAAAGTTCACATTCTATATTTAACTTTTATGTATATTTCCTTACCTATTCCTCACTGCAGTTGCTTGAGATCACTTTGTATCTGTTTTTTGGATACCAAACTGAAGAGAGCTAGAGAATGAAACAATATTTCAAAGTCTTTTTCCTTTTTTTCTGTTTGCTTGTTTTTATTTTAACCATTTAAGTCCATTTTCTCTTCCACATTATTGTTTTTATTTTGATTTTATATTGGATTCTGCAAGTCATTACACAGATACTGACATTAACATACTTAATAAAATGCTGATATGCTAAATTGTGAGGACTGGCCAATAAAGATATTCATCCTTTCATCAGAGAAATTAAATTAACTGAAAATAATGCCTATGGGGCACTTTAAATTGACATTCATTTTCAGCCTATATACACTGTAGAATATTTCTGAAATACAGGTAGCAAGCTACACATATTCCATACTTACATAAATTATAGAGTCATTTTCTAGTGAAAATAGATAGTTGGGAATCGGTAACAAAAATAAATGTGTTTTGTTCTCATAAACATTGATGTTGCAGGCCATGATGTTCCCAAACAGAGATAATGGTTATTACCAAGAAATAGTTCAATTTGGTGGCACTACTCTGTTCTGTCAAGTATAAATAAAATAAAAGAATATAGTCACGTTATTTTGAGTAAAAGAGTATTCTTTGAGAAGGATAAGAGATATGATGATATAGCCCTATGTCCCCTTGTGAAGTATTAAAAAAACAAAACAAAACAAAACATTTTAGTTACATGGGCCCAATGCTGTTACCATCTGGATAGTAGGAAATGAGTTTAAACAGAATAACAACAATCCAAGTATAACATTTTGTGGCATAGAAAGAAGAATATAACTGTTATAACTTTATAAAAATGTAAAGTCAAACTAAAAGCCAATCATTTACAAGATATGACCATTTAAATTTGTTAAGGTTAATTTATACTGAAGAACTGTCCGGAATTTGGAAAGTGTCTTGCATGCATGCATGCTCAGTCACTTCAGTTGTGTCCGACTCTCTGTGACCCCATGGACTGTAACCTGCCAAGCTTCTCCATAGGAGAACCTGCCATGGGATTCTCCAGGCAAAACTACTGGAATGGGTTGCCATCTCCTCCTGCAGGGGATATGCTTGACCCAGGGATAGAACCTACGTTTCCTGGGTCTCCTGCATCACAGGTTGATTCTTTATCCACTGAGTCTTAATTAATTAAATTAAAACATTCTTATTTAACTCCTTTATTTTTTTGTTTACAGCTAGTATTTAAGTGGAAAAGCAATGCACACACATAGACCCGTACACAGATATATATGGATATAAATGTAATCATGACCTTATGACAGTCATAGAAAAACAAAAATGTTAAAAGAATTGAACACATAAATCAAATCTACACTGTTGCATTTCCTCACTGCCAGGAGATATTTGTCAAAAAGAGAAGTGGAAAATGTATGATTTTCAAATAGCTTGTGGATATTTATTGCAGGGAGTATTCCACCACTATAAATACACTGAATACTGTCATAACAAAAATGAGCATATGTGAGTGTCAGTATTTAGGATAAATTGCTTGTGTACTTACAGTATTCTAATAGTTTATCTGGGCTATAAACTTACATTTTATAGTTTACATATTTACTTAGTTTTTAAGTTGCAGATAAAGTAGTGAAAACAAATTAAAAATGCATATGAGTTTATAAATGTGTTTTAATCTAGCTTGTAAAATATATGAATTTTTTATTTGTAATGTGATTGTTAAGATGGGCTAAATAAAGAGCCCAAGTCTATTTTTTTCACATACTTCTGTACACTCTTACCCCACAAAAAAGGGAATGCACCTCTTCGTGTCTGTACTGCAATTGCCTCTGTATTTTTATCATTTATTGGTGAGAACAATTTGCTATAAAGCAATAATCAAATGGAATGTAATCAAATGTCACTATGGTCTGTTATACTGAAGTAATGTCAGGTAAGAATAATAGTTTCATAAAATGCTGAGTGAATCTGGGAACAACCCGATTCAGCTGGTATTCAGATTCATGGCTCAATAAAATTACTCATATACACTTGGTATACACATATTGATATAAAATAAGCTATGTCTGTGATTATATTTAATTCTATAGATTTTTTTTCCCACAGTGGATTATTGAAGGACTTTATTATGTAAGATTTTGTGAGTCAAAATTCTTCAATAGATTTGAAATCACAAGTATAATAATATTAAGGAGAAACTATATTTAATGGTTTTTAATTCCAGGGTCCCTTACTGGAGGAGAAAAAGTAGCCAAGGCTATGCTCTGTTTGTAGATCCAAGATACAAGGTTTTCAAAAGGTACATTAATGTCAGGGTGTGTGCATCAGTGCTGTATCATGTCAGACTCTTTGTGATCCCGTGGACTCTAGCCCACTAGACTCCTCTGTCCATGGAATATTTCCAGCAAGAATATTGGAGTGGGTTGCCATTTCCTCCTATAGGGGATTTCGCCAACCCAGAGATTGAACCTGCTTCTCCTGTGGCTCCTGCATTGGCAGGCTGATTCTTTACCGCTGAGTCACCTGGGAAGCCCTAATGTCAGTTAAGTTGAGCTAATTACATAACATATATTCAAAGACAAAACTGTCACTATGACTGTTAAGTCCTGAAATGCTACAGTCCTCAACACCCAAACCACCTCTAAACTTTCACAGTCCATTGAGATTACTGAATTCAAGTCCAGGCTTCCAGTCTGGTGAAACTTTGTTCCCTTCTGTCTCTTGTAGTATCTGTAGAAAGAAATATGTCATGCATGTGAAGGAGATACCTAGTGATGTCTTCTCCAAAGCCTCAGTGATGAAAGATTTAGGCTATTAAGATTCATTGTGAAGTTTCAGTGGCTAAAGTACTCAAGCAAATGCATTTTAAAGACAAAATATACTGTGTAATTTTTGAATAAAGGTTCAGTTCTGCCAAGAAGAATGATTTTTAGCTTGAACTCTCAAATTTAAATACCCATCATTACCAATTCAGTTGTATGCATGTGTGGATGAGCAGTGCCAGGGAGCATTGTGGGGTTTGATGGTTTCCAGAAAGATAAAACTTTATCTAAACCACTCAAATTTTATTAAATATAGATAGTGTCTGGTCAAACAGAACATCTCTGCCTTTTGAATACTAAAGTGTATGCCCTCTGGTAGAGAGAAACCCCTAGTAGTTAGCATTAAGACAATAATCTTCAATATCCAAGTGGAAAGTGAAAAAGAACCTGACCTCTGTAGAGTAAAATGTGCATGTGTTATTAATTCCTTATTCATGTCTGACTTTTTGCAACCCCATGGATGGTTGCCTGCCAAGCTCCTCTGTCCATAGGATTTTCCAGGCAAAAATACTGGAGTGGGTTGCCATTTCCTCATCCAAGGAATCTTCCTGACCCAGGGATCAAACTGGATTCTCCTGTGTCTCCTGCATTGGCAGGCAGATTTTACCACCGTGCCACCTGGGAAGCCCGTATAGTAAAATAATGAATAGTGAAATAAGATAACTTGTTCGTTCAAGGCCAAAGATCGTTTTCCTTCTCTGGGCCTGATGGATACATGTGTCTTCTGTTATAGTATTACAAGTCTGTGGAGTGCTAATCAAGGGGAAAAAAAATCAAGGCAAAGTCATCCTAATTCAGTGCCCATTTCATCATAGTGGAGTAGACTCATGAGTGTGGAAAAAAATTGATTTTTTTTTTCTGAAGAAAATCTGGGATGTCAGCAGTTTTTCCTGACCCTGGCTTCAAATAGCATCTAGATGCTAAAGACTCCACCTTGCATTTCACTACCCTTGAACTTTCCCTTGAACACAGACTCATGTACAGTGGTTGGCTGCCTAGTCAATATCTTTGCTTAGATATATATTTAATTAAGCACTAGCTAAACCGCTATAGAAAAGAGAATAAGTCACAGAGCCATGTCAAGTTTAAAGAGGGTCTAAAAATTATGCCCAGCTAAAATTTAGACCTCTTAATAAAGAATAGAGAATGACTATTGTTAGGTAATCAGTAGCATCTGACAACAGGTATGTCATAGGTGTCTATAAGCATAATGTGTCCAAAAAGGGAACTCTCGAGTTTTCCTTCCAAACACACTTTCCCTAAAGTTTGTCCTGTTTGAGCTAGTTGCTCAGGATAAAAATCTTGGTGGTGTCTTGGGCTCCCCACCATTGCCTCTTTCTCTTTCTGACTCCGAATTTGTCCCACTAATAAATTGTGTTACCCCTTCCTTTGCAAAGGTCTGAAATCCTACATGTTTCTTTACCTTCTCTGCTTTCACCACAGTCTGTGCCACTGCTATTTCTCACCAGGGTTATTGTTATAACCCCCAAATTCATCTTCCTGCCTCCCACGTTGGCTTATAATAGTTTGTTCTGCACCCATCAACCATAATACTGTTTATCTAATCATGAGTGTCCTCTGCTGGAGTATGTCTCACTTCTAGTTAAGTAAGTGACAAATCTCTGTGCATTCTACCCTTTCTTCCTTCATACTTCACCCCCTACCCATTTCCCCTGTCTCACTCCATTCCAGCCAGACTGTCCTTTCCTCTTAGTTACTCCTCAAACACATTGAACACTTTTTTTTTTTTCTCTTCAGGAGCTTTGAAGTTACTGTTCTCTCTGCTTGACATTGTTTCTTTAATTTCTGTTTTCAATTTTTCACTTGCTTCAAGTCACTTTTCAAATTCCACCATTGCAGAGAGGTCTTTCAGATCAGGTCTGAGACTTAAAGTTGTATAAAAAAATAACATATATGTCAGCCAATCGCTTTTCCTTTCCTTACTTTGCTACTCTTCATAAAGATATATATATATATATATATATGTGTGTGTGTGTGTGTGTGTGTGTGTGTGTGTGTGTGTGTGTGTATATACACATATACATACACACAGTTTTTAAGCATGTGTGTACATATTTAAAACATATTCAAATATTAAGGTGTACTGAACATAGAAGTACCTCCAAAATAATCAGTTGAAAGGTGGGTGATAGAGTAACGACCCCTCAAAGATATTCACATGCTGATCACTGGAACCTGTGATAACTTTTGCCACAAAGAGAAATTAAAGTTGCAGATGGAATTGTTTGCTAATCATTCAGTCTTAAAATAAGAAGAATATTCTGGATTATCCCAGTGGCCCCAGTGTAATCACAAAGATTCTTAGAATTGTAAGAGGGAGACAAGAGGAAAGAATCTGAGTAATGACAAGATGAGAAGGACTTGGTTCACTGTGCTGGCTTTAAAGATGGATGAAGGGGCCATGGGTCTAAGAAAGCAGAAAATCTCTAGCCCGGAAAGGGCAAGTAACTAGATTCTCCTCCAAGACTTTCAGAAGGAATATTGCCCAGCGAGACTCATTTCAGACATCAGTTCGTTCAGTTCAGTCGCTCAATCGTGTCCAACTCTTTGAGACCCCCTGGACTGCAGCACACCAGGCTTCCCTGTCCATCACCAACTCCTGGGGTTTATTAAAACTCATGTCCATTGAGTCAAAGGAGACAGAGGAGAAGGGAAGAAAGGGACAACAGAGACTGAGATGGTTGGATGGCATTTCAGACATGTAACCTGAAAAATTATAAAATAATAAAATTGTGGTAAATTGTCACAGCAGCAATAAGAAGAGCTTCCCTGGTAGCTCAGTGATAAAGAATCCACCTACCAATGCAGGAGATGCAGGCAATGTGAGTTCAATCCCTGGGTGGGGAAGACCCCCTGGAGAAGGATATGGCTACCCACTCCAGTATTCTTGCCTGGAGAATCCCAAGGACAGAGGATCCTGGTGGGCTACTGTCCATGAAGTCACAAGAGTCAGACACAACTTCGTGATTAAACCACCACCACAGCAATCCGGTTCCATCATGTCATGGCAAATAGATGGGGAAACAGTGGAAACAGTGAGAGACTTTATTTTGGGGGGCTCAAAAATCACTGCAGATGGTGACTGCAGCCATGAAATTAAAAAATGCTTGCTCCTTGGAAGAAATGCTATGACCAACCTAGCTGTTGCTGCTGCTGCTAAGTCACTTCAGTCGTGTCCGACTCTGTGCAACCCCATATATGGCAGCCCACCAGACTCCTCTGTTCCTAGGATTCTCCAGGCAAGCATACTGGAGCGGGTTGCCATTTCCTTCTCCAATACATGCATGCATGCTAAGTTGCTTCAGTCATCTCCCACTCTGTGCGACCCCATGGACAGCATTCCACCAGGCTCCTCTGTCCACGGGATTTGCCAGGCAAAAATACTGGAGTGGGTTGCCATTTCCTTTGCCCATGACCAACTTAGATAGCATATTAAAAAGCAGAGACATTACTTGGCTGACAAAGGTCCGTCTAGTCAAAGCTATGGTTTTTCCATAATAGTCATGCATGTATGTGAGAGATGGACTGGACTATAAAGAAAGTTGAACACCAAAGAATTGATGCTTTTCAACTGTGATGTTGGAGAACACTCTTGAGAGTCCCTTGGACTGCAAGGAGATCCAACCAGTCAATCCTAAAGGAGATCAGTCCTGGGTGTTCATTGGAAGGACTGATGTTGAAGCTGAAACTCCAATACTTTGGCCACCTGATGCGAAGAACTGACTCATTGGAAAAGACCCTATTGCTGGAAAAGATTGAAGGCAGGAGGAGAAGGGGATGACAGAGGATGAGATGGTTGGATGGCATCACCAACTTGATGGAGTTTGAGTTTGAGCAAGCTCCAGGAGTTGGTGACAGACAGGGGAGCCTGGCGTGCTGCAGTCCATGGGGTCTCACAGAGTCGGACACGACTGAAGCGACTGAACTGAACCACAGCAATAGGAAACAAATCCAAAGAAAAATATATTTAAAGTTAAGTATAATTTGGATATTCTGCTAGCAAAGGTAAGGTATTTGCCTGAGTTGGTGGTTCTTACATCTGTGAGGATCCTTTTGTTTACAAACTTGCCTTACTTCATTCCTGTCTAACCTGAAATAGTACCTGTCCTTGTGTAAATGCTAATTTTGGAGTTGTATAGGACTGTATTTATTTTTGATTGGTCAGAATAGCTTCAGGACGTATTCTTCTTTTATTGATTCTATAACTACTCTGTTTAGAGTTATTTAAAACTTTAAAAAAATAAGTGGAAAATAAGTGAAAAAGTATGCTCGTATGAATTCAAGTAAAATTCGTGATAATCAAATAAATCGTAATTTTGTTATTTTCAGTTTTTCACTAAAACTATTAACAGTGGAGTAATAATAAAAAATAATTACAATTTATTTGACACTATACATCAAGCATTTTTATATGCATGGCTGTGACTAGATGCACTCTGAGTAACATATGTTTGTGACGCATTCAGCTGTTGTAGCATTTTATAGAATGAAAAACCGAGACAATGAAAAATTAGATACATCTCTCAAAGTCCAACAACTAGAAAGTATGTCAGAGAATGAATTTTCTCCTAGAATTCCAGACTAAGTATGTGTCCGTTGTATGATTTAAATTCTTGGGCTGTTATGAGTTAAACAATCACAAGGAGATAGAGAGCTAGTGCTCAGGCATTTATATGAGCTCATTACATTTTGAGGTTTCTCTGTTTACAGTGGTGTGTTCGCTACATTTCAAGAAAGCTAGCTTATATTATGCTCTGGGTACTTGTCTGTGTGTGAATGTGTGTGTATGTGTGTTTTGTTTGCAGCTGCTAACATGCACCTGCATCAGCCTGAATCCAGCTACAACCCACTATTAGTGCATATTAACTGGAATACTTGGAACTGTCTTTGCTTGCCTTTGACATTAATGGTTGACCCTAATGTTCCTTTATCTTTAAACAGCCAATCTTCTTTTCAGAATATTCTTCCTTTAGCACTATATTCAGCTAATAATTTGATGTGTTGTCATTGTGTTCTCAAACTAGTTTTAAGGTTTAGCAATTCAAAATGCATTTGATATAATGGAGCACAACTCTAGGGTATACTAGCAGTTGTGTTTCTCTCCTTTTATTTTTAAACGTGGTCATTCATACAACCAAGAAAACAAGCTTTAAGGTGGTATGGGCTTCCCTGGTGGCTCAGCTGTAAAGAATCCACCTGCAATTCAGGAGTTGCAAGAGACACAGGTTCCATCCCTGGGTTGGAAAGATCCCCTGGAGGAGGGCATGGCAACTCACTCCAGTATTCTTGCCTGAAGAATCCCATGGGCAGAGGAGCCTGGCAGACTACAGTCCATAGGATCACACAGAGTTGGACACAAATGAAGTGATTTAGCATGCATGCATGCAAAGGTGGTATTTTGTTTTTACTTTTTTCATTTTGCAAAATCAATGTTATAGAGCAAACCATAGACATTTGCTACTGCTGCTAAGTCGCTTCAGTCGTGTCCGACTCTGTGCGACCTCATAGACGGCAGCCCACCAGGCTCCCCCTTCCCTGGGATTCTCCAGGCAAGAACACTGGAATGGGTTGCATTGGAGAACAATGCGTGAAAGTGAAAAGTGAAAGTGAAGTCGGTCAGTCTTGTCCGACTCTTAACGACCCCATGGACTGCAGCCTACCAGGCTCCTCCGTCCATGGGATTTTCCAGGCAAGAGTACTGGGGTGGGTTGCCATTCCCTTCTCCGATAGACATTTAACACATTTTTTAAAATCCTAATCAGTATATTGTTTAGGAGAAAATTAAATTAGTGCCACAAAGGGATTAAATACCACAGTTCCTTTTTGCGTTCTTCTCTTGCAAAATAATCAGTCACCTACATAGTTATTGAGTACCATTTCAGTAGAAATTGCATATGAATTTAAATTGTGTATTTGAGTACTTGACTTATATTGAGAAAACTGACCACATTTCCTCACATGAATGGAAGATACCTGTATCTGACTAATTGAATAGCTTTTTTCTTAAAGTGAGGGCTTCCCTGGTGGCTCAGATGGTAAAGAAACTGCCTGCAATGCAGGAGGCCAGGGTTCAGTTCCTGGCCTGGGAAGATCCCCTGGAGAAAGAAATGGCAACCCACTCTAGCATTCTTGCCTTGTGAATTCCATGAACAGAGGAACCTAGAGGGCGAAGTCCGTGGAATAGCAAAGATTTGGACAGGACTGAGCAACTTTCAGTTTTCTTAAAGTGAGGTGTTTTTTGTTTGTTTGTTTGTTTGGATTTTTACATAGTGTTTAAATTCTTCTGTTTTGTATTTTTTACCTCCAAGATCACTTTCTAGGGATTAAGTCAGGCTGATCAAATTTGGTCAACTAATTACATAATAGTTAAGTACTGAGAGTCTATTCAAATAACTGCTTTTAAATTCTTGCACTCAAGAATCTTATAGATTAGAATCAAAATAAGGAAAATTGTGGGGGATTTGGAAGAAAAGAGACTTGTAAGTTACTGCGCTACACAGTAAAAGAGGAGAGTTACTGTAATTAGTTACTACTTATTGCAGTAAGTTACTGCAATAAACAGTACAAGAGGAGAGAAGGAAATAAAAGTAAAAATAAAAGAGAATAGTTACGTATGACACATTCTGTTAAAAAGTACAGCAGAATTTTTAATATTTTTTGGTGAATCATGGTGCAAGGATTGAGGTTTTAGAGATAATTAGTTTTTTGAAGTCTTTTAGTTTTCTAAAAACCAATAGCTAAGGTATATATTAAATAATAAAAAAGAATTGGTTTTAGAGTTTAAAACCAATTAAATGCTCTGATTGGTTTTAAATAAAGTTGTTTTTCTTTTTTTCCAGCTGTTTTATTATTATTGATTAAAAATCTAACTCTGTAACCTATGATTTTAATAGTTCATAATAGTCTGATATTATATAGTAGGAAAATTGCTCAATTCTGAGACTTTATTAGTACAATATATCTGCTTTTCAGAAATTGATTTGCAGTAAATATTTTAAAAATATGCAGAAGGAGAGAAGAAATTAAACTCTTTCTAGGTAATTGATGTTATCAATAGCTATTTTTTTCCACTATGAATGTACAGAACTGATAACATAGTTGAAAATAGCTTTATATTTCAATTACTTTTCTAATCAGTTTATTATATTTCAGCTCTTAGATATCAATAGATACTTTGTGCAGTATTATCTTGTGTGAAATAGGGACAGAAATCTCCCATTATTACACATTACTAAAAATAGAAATATTTGTTGTATGTTTTTTTGTTTGTTTGTTTAAATGGTTAGTATTAGGTTAAAAATAAAACAAAACTCCTCTTAAGATGTCATTAGATCTTTTCGTTTAAAACAATTTATACTTATTTTTAATTTAACAAGAATTTAATTATCAGCTCTCTACAAGATAAGGGATAAATCACTCTGGAGTATATTGATGAACACATTGTAATCTCTGCCGTCAAAGAAGCATTCACTTCAGTTCAGTTGCTCAGTCGTGTCCGACTCCACAACCCCATGGACTGCAGCATGTCAGGCTTCCCTGTCCATCACCAACTCCCAGAGCTTGCTCAAACTCATGTCCATTGAGTCAGTGATGCTATCCAACCATCCCATCCTCTGCTGTCCTCTTCTCCTTTTGTCTTCAATCTTTCCCAGTATCAGGGTCTTTTCCAATGAGTCAGTTCTTCCTATCAGGTGACCAAAGTATTGGAGCTTCAGCTTCAGCATCAGTCCTTCAAAGAAGCATATATTGTCCAGTGAAGAGATCAGATATTTACTAGTCCTACCAATGAGCAAAACAATACTGGAGAGGAGTGAAGGAGTTGCTTATATATAAATTGAGAAGATTATACAGCTTTCTTATTAAAAAAATATTTTGTAAATCCCCAAACTTAGCAAAAATCATAAAAAAAAATTAAACAGAAAAGCCGCCATAATTTCAAACAGAGCCGCACAATCTTCTGTACCTATACATCTATGTGCAAAGAGTTGCATTTCTGCAAAGAGAGAAAACATTATAAATTAAGTACTCTCACTATCATGTTTATTTAAATGCAGACTTTCCCATTTTCTTTGCTTTTACGAATGATGCCCATGGCTATGGCATCCTTTATTTAACTTTACAAGTGCCAACTTCAGCTGCAGTTTTTCTGTCAAGGACAGTAAAATGTAGAAAGAAGTTATTAGGCTATAGGAGCTGTCAATTTCTTTGACAATTCCAAAAATGCCAGATGTGTTCATAATAAATAATCTAGTTATGCATGATGCCTTCAACGTCTGAGATAACGATGTTGAAAAACACCACAGATGGCATCTTGAAATGGGATAAACATCACATAAGTGGTGAGAAGGCCAGGGTGAAAAGCGGTTATCCCTCCCCAGTCATTGAGTGAGAAATTTCCCCATGTGGATAACGCTGGCAGAAGGACATTTGGAGCGCTCCTTCAGATTACTTCCAAGGGCTCAGACAGCAGGTCACTCTATTCCTGGCAGGATCGGTGCCCACACACAGTGTAACGCCATGTAACCTGTCACGCTCTCAGATGGGATTTGATGTATCTACTTACCAGGCGATCTTTTTCTCTATCACACACAAAAAAAAATGCCTGTTTACTGAATGTAATCTCTATAAAAGGAAAGTGCACAAATCATTAGAGGTTAAGGAAATACATATCAGAGTCGCTAAGGGACTTACCCAAGGTCATAGGGGCAGCTGAGAGAAGAGCTGAAGCATAGCCTTTGGGTTTTTGGCATCAAGAACATGATCCTCCCACTCTGTTTTAGCACCCTATTGTATTGTTTACTGTCATCACCCATTTGCTTTCCCAGATGAAAGAAAAAAAAAAAGAAAAGAAATCCAAACATAATTCAAAATTAAAAAAAAAAATTTAGTATATAATATGTATACAACCAAACAACTATTTAAATTTATTTTTAATTGCCTAGTTTTTTTCTCACCCCATTCACAGTGCAGGGGCTAAATATGACCACGTTAAACATAAAGACTTGAATGTTCATTGTTTAGCCATTCCAATTCATTTTAAAATTAGCCTTGAAGATATTTTTGAATCCTAGTACAATCAATCCCTCTATATCTGTAGGGGATTGTTTCCTGGACAACCAAAGACACCAAAATCCTTAGATGCTCAAGTCCCTTGTATAAAATGGCATAATATTTGCATTTAACCTAAGCACATCCTCCCGTACACTTTAAATCATCTCTAGATTATAATACTTAACACAATGTAACTACTATGAGAATAGTTTTAGATGCAATGTAGATGCTACATAAATAGTTGCTGATACACTGGCAAATTTAAGTTTTGCTTTTTGGAACTTTTGGAAATTTTTTTTCAGAATATTTTCAATCTGCTTTTGGATCAGTCTGGTGATGCAGAACACCAGGATATGATGAGGCAATTATATATAACTTTGACATGGAGAAAACTTTAGGTCTGTAAATATTCCTTAGGAAAATAGAAAAAAATCCACTATTTTTAGGGCAATCTGACTGATTAAACTTCAGTAATGGGTGTTTATAATGCTAGGAGGAGATATTGACAGTATCTAGTAAATAAACTAGGTTACTTATAAACAATGGAAATGTGACAAATCTTGGGGAGACAGTTATTCTAAGTGCCCCAAGAGTTCACGTCCTCTATAGAGACTTAGTAAGTTGCTAAATATAATATCAGGATTAGAAAATAAAATTTTCCCTCATCATTAATAATCTAAAAAGGTACCAACTCTTTTTACTAAAGGGCAATCACTTTAAAACAGAGTCATTTTGAAGGACTGCTGTTTTAACAAAAATTTTGAATTTGGATAGTTGACATATTCATTTAAATTCCTAAAATTACTTTTTTCTGTAGTTCCCTATTTTTAAAGATCAGTGAGTTTGCTTTACTTCTATCTATGTTCTGTTTAATAATGAGAAATGAAAAATAGAGATTGTGTTTGTGTTTAGATGTAAAATAGTAATTAGACACTGACTGGGCAGCAGAAAGGTTAAACGTTCAATGTGTGCTATTTTAAGATGTGGGAACAACTGCTTTCTCTGTGTCAGTGTACTCTGAAATCCCTGCTAGTATGAGGAGAATTTCCAACTGAACATGCAAGAGCCACTAACAATTTGAAGCTCTCCTTCTTAAACGGATCTGGTGTTTAGGAATCAGTTTACAGTTTCAGGACACTCCTGTGTGTTTATATTTGGAATATTGCCTGTTATAGAAGCTGAGTCCTCCCATTAGTGTGCGCAGAGCAGCCCCTTCTGTAAGAATAGACGTAGAACACCCTTTCTGTTGATGAGAGTGATGTTCAAGTATACTCTTTTTGTAACATGAAGGCCCAAGAATTATACTTGAAATTGACATGTAAGTTTATAAGTTGGCTAAGTCCACCTATCTGTTTAACTAATTCTAAAGAGTACTTTTTCACCAACATTGGAACATTTGATTGGTTGAGTCAGACATGACTTAGCGACTGAACAACAACAACAACAATCAAGTCAAATATATTAGACTTGCCAACAACAACTTTCATAATATCATAGTGCCATTTTTAGGAATATAGCAATCTATAATTAACAAAAAATGATGATGTGAGGTAAAGTCAAGTTATCAGAAATACTGCCTTCTTCAGTAAGAAATCTGGTAGGTAAACTGCTATTCTCTTCTTGACCCCTTCTTAGGAATGTACTCTACAAAAAGAAAATTAGAACAGCTCACATCAGTGGAGATAGAGACGATTGTTAATCCAAATTTAAATACTATAGAACACTGTTCTGTGTACTTTTACAGGCCTTTTGGGCCAAGATGCATCATTCAAACATTCTATAAACTGCTTTGTGATTGGTTTCATAATTTCTGTTTAAGGGTCACAATCTGTTACCTTTCCAGGCAAAGTATAATAAACGTCATACAAAACATAGTGAGGAATTAATTATCTGTTTAAATATAATTTTAGAACTGAAATAAATACTACCTTAAAAATGGAGGTAGATCACTAATACAGTCAAGGAAATAGGTGGATGAAATGAAAGTAGCTTCTAAAACATCAGTAAGTTTAACAAGGACAACAGGTCAGATGTGAACAGAATTAATTGCTTGTGTGCTTACACGTTGTCCTGTGAGGAAGATAAAACTTCAAATTGTAATGGCTGATCACTATGACTTCTGTGACTCTCATGATTTTTGAATGAAAGTCTTGACTGTAAAAACTTTTGCCTTCTTCTCATCATTTTGTCAAATACCCAAATGGATTCACACATTAAATTAGTAAATATTTATTGTTACAGTATGTAAGATACTGGCCAACTATGGTTACAATATATAAGTAAAAATATAAATGCAGCCTATGAAAAGAAAATTTGAGGATAAAAGTTTGGATGGTTAAACACGAAGATTCTATTTTACTGTATTAATTCCTTTCTATAAACACAACTGTGAGAATTTGTAATTGAAGGTCAGAAGGCCCCATACCTTGAACGATAAGCATGTGATTCAGATTCAAGTGACTGACTACAGGAAGTTTCACCAGCAAAAGTAATTACTAATTCTATTCCCATTAGAAGAGAAATATAAATGAGTTAATGATTTTCTTTCCTTATCATTTTTAATTTAATGATCCTGAAAATGTTAGATAGCTGTTTGCTCTTAGAATTACAGAAAAGTCAAGGAGTGCATTTTTTCAAAAATTTTAATGGATTTTTAAGTCACTGTGTCGTGAAAGGTTAGCAAATCTCTGTGGTCATTCTAATTTAAGTGCAGAAAATGCATTTTGAGTAGATGTCAGATAAATAGTTTTAGAAATACTTTTACAAATTACTTTCGTCAGATACATAGTAACTGAAATGTATAATACATAGACACTTGAAGAAAATCTATTATGCCTGTGTTATATCACTTGTGGCAGTAAACTCCAGGTAATTTTCCTAATTCTTCTGGGCTAAAGGCAAATTAAATATAAAAGAAATGCTGGTGGAATAGCATGTTTAACCCAGTCATTAGGCATTCTCTTTAAACCATGTTTTTATCAAAATGATTAAACTACCTTGGATAAAACCTTTCTTCTAGAAGGCTTCGGGCACATGACGAATGACAGTATCATTGGAGAAAGATAATGACATAATTTAGTTTAAAAGAAAACAAATAAAATTTATAATGTTATTTTTTTTAGCCTTTAAAATATTTTAAAATGTGTTAATATGACCTCTCCATTTTAAAGTTCATTATGTTTATTATGAGAAACTCATAGATAAAAGGTATTTTTAAAGAAAGGGATGGGATAGACAAGTTAAAGATGACTCTCCCCACTATTGACCTTCAAGTTGAGGCAGAACAAGGATAGAAGTTCCTCTGGGTCTAAGTAGAGGAACAAGAGCAGAAAAAATGGATATGAGCCAAATTTTGCAGATCTGCTTTCATATTCTTGCTTTGGATTTTTCAGTTTGTGAGAAATAGTTTAGTTATAGATTAAAAAAAAATGTTTTTGTGATCTTACAGCCAGATGAAAATCATCCTTAATCTGCATTATTATAAATATAGAATGCTATTGCCTAATTTATTTATATCCCTTCTAAGCAAAATATCTATGAACATCTAGCAGCATCTAGGAATCATTCATTTCTGGAATGATTTAACATAAGATGAATATGGGCGTACTTTCATTAAGTGAAGTCCATTCTTTATTACACAATTGTGTATGGGTGTCTGAGTATAAGACTGGTAAAATAAAACATACTGTTTATAGTGAATTGCTCATATAATTTTTTCTTTATTGTTTTGCTTCCATGTATTAATGCAGTATTATTTTAGTCATTATAATAATTGAGAGTTTTAAATTTAGATAATGTTTGTATAGTATCAGGTATATTTTGTATGTGATATTATTATGTTATGAATATTAAGAATATATAATTATGGGGTATATAATATATATTGTTCAAGAATGATCATTATTTAAATTATTGCTGAATCCCCAAGGTAAGTATTTTAGTTGCTTGATAGATTTGGTTAAGCAAGTTGCTTCTATATGTTTTGCTAACAAGGCTGACTGAATAAAACTGTAAATTATGATGAAATTGTAACTTCAAAGAACGAACACCAGTGGCATGATGATTCATGTTAAAATACAGTTTTTTGAAGTTATTCTAAAAAATAACTCAGTCCATAAGTTTTTTTGACCTAATTTAATGTGTTAAACAGTCTTTTTTACATATTCAAAAGTTGACTGAATGACATTTATATAAAGTTTGGAAAAGTGATATAATCTGATTGTCATTTTTAAAAGATCATTTTGTACATTACTATTGTACCAATTTTTAGAAAACTCTAATTTCTTAAATGTATCACCCAAACTTGTGTGTGGATGACAGACTTTTTTTTAAAAAAACAAAAAAATAAAACAAAGTTAAATAAGAAAACCAGTTAGAAACTTAGTTTAACAATAAAAGATGAGAGATGAGGACAACTTAGACCAGGATGATAACAACAGAAATACTAGTGAAAGTTGTTGATTTAGGGCTCTATTTTGAAGGGAAGGAATTTGATGAGGAATAAAGTGTAGAGTATGGAAAATGACAGTCAAGGCTGATCTCAAGTTTATTTGACTACATCTGGAATACATTTGTTGTTGTTGTTGAAGCCTGGCTTGGAGAAGTTTGAGCATTACTTTGCTAGCCAGGCTTCAACAGTCATGAACCGTGAACTTCGAGATGTTCAAGCTGGTTTTAAAATAGGCAGAGGAACCAGAGATCAAATTGCCATCATCCACTGGATCATCGAAAATGCAAGAGAGTTCCAGAAAAATATTTATTTCTGCTTTATTGACTCCGCCAAAGCCTTTGACTGTGTGGATCACAATAAACTGGAAAATTCTGAAAGAGATGGGAATAACAGACCACCTGAACTACCTCTTGAAAAACTTGTATGCAGGTCAGGAAGCAACTGTTAGAACTGGAAATGGAACAACAGACTGGTTCCAAATACCAAAAAGAGTACGTCAGGGCTGTATATTGTCACCCTGCTTATTTAATGTATATGCAGAGTACATCATGAGAAACACTGGGCTGGAAGAAGCACAAACTGGAATCAAGATTGCCGGGAAATATATCAATAACTCAGATGTGCAGATGACACCACCCTTATGGCAGAAAGTGAAGAACTAAAGAGCCTCTTGATGAAAGTGAGAGAGGAGAGTGAAAAAGTTGGCTTAAAGCTCAACATTCAGAAAACTAAATCATGGCATCCGGTCCCATCACTTCATGGCAAATAGATGGGGAAACAGTGGAAACAGTGTCAGATTTTATTTTCTTGGGCTCCAAAATCACTTCAGATGGTGATTGCAGCCATGAAATTCAAAGACACTTACTCCTTGGAAGGGAAGTTAATGACCAACCTAGGCAGCATATTGAAAAGCAGAGACATTACTTTGCCAACAAAGGTCCATCTAGTCAAGGCTATGATTTTTTCAGTAATCATATATGGATATGAGAGTTGGACTCTAAAGAAAGCTGAGCACCAAAGAATTGATGCTTTTGAACTATGGTGTTGGAGAATACTCTTGAGAGTCTTCTGGACTGCAAGGAGATCCAACCAGTTCATTCTAAATGAAATCAGTCCTGGATGTTCTTTGAAAGGACTGATGTTGAAGCTGAAACTCCAATACTTTGGCCACCTGATGCGAAGAACTGACTCACTGGAAAAGACCCTGATGCTGGGAAAGATTGAAGGCAGAAGGAGAAGGGGACAACAGAGGATGAGATGGTTGGATGGCATCACCAACTCAATGGACATGAGTTTGAGTAAACGCTGGGAGTTGGTGATGGACAGGGAGGCTTGGCGTGCTGCGGTTCATGGGGTTGCAAAGAGTCGGACTTGACTGAGCAACTGAACTGAACTGGAATACATTTATCAGTTAGTTACCAAATGGAGAAGACTGATGAGACTCAGTTTTTGAAAGGAAAAGGAAGAGTTCAATTCTGGCATCAAGTCTGAAGTCCTATTAGATAAAATTACTTGGGAAGCAGTTTGGATGCATAGGTCTAATGTTAAAGTGAAAGGTGTGAGATGGACATATATTTGTCAATTATCTCCGTGTAGTTGATTTTAAGGCGTGAAACTTGGTGAGAACATTTTAGTGAAGGCAGGCAAAATAGGAGTCTAGCAACTGACCTTGGGGATGGGAGCAGTAAGTAGGGGAGATGAGATCACAAAAGCAAACAACATAAGTGACTAGTGATACAGATATGAGGAGACAAGACAGTAGTGTTTTTTTTTTCTTCCAGTTTTATTGAGATATTATTGACATATAGCACTGTACGGGCTTCCCTGGTGGCTCAGATGATAAACAATATGCTGCAGTGCTGGAGACCTGGGTTCATTCCCCGAGATGGGATGATCCCCTGGAGGAGAGCATGGAAACCCACTCCAGTATTCTTGCCTGAAGAATCCCATGGACAGAGGAATCTGGTGGGCTACAGCCCATGGGGTTGCAAAGAGTCGGACACGACTGAGTGACTAAGCAAAGCACATAGCAATATATAAGTTTTTAATATATGGCATATGATATCACTTAAATATTCAAAATAAGTTTAATGAGCATCCACAACATATCCACAGAATTAAGGGAATAGAAGAAAAAAAAAAGAAAGTAGTGTTTTTAAAGGCAAAATAAGACTGAGCAAATGTGTTAGTTACTTTTGAGAAATCAAATTGTTTGAGATTGGAGGAAACAAACACAACAATAGGTTTAGCCATGTGAAAGTGAATTTTGACCCTGGCAAGAGTTGTTTTATGGCAAGGATAAAAACCTTGATTAGAATATATTCAGCAGACAGAATATCACATGTGAAACAGAGTGCATATTTATAGAGGTACAGTCCTCCAAGGGGCTCCAAGTTGGCACAGTAGTGAAAAATCTGAGAATCCCTTGGACTGCAAGGAGATCAAACCAGTCAATCCTAAAGGAAATCAGTCCTGAATATTGATTGGAAAGACTGATGCTGGAGCTGAAACTCTAATACTTTGGCCACCTGATGCGAAAAACTGACTCACTGGAAAAGACCCTGATGCTGGGAAAGATTGAGGGCAAGAGGAGAAGGGGACAACAGAGGATGAGGCGGTTGGATGGCATCACTGACTCAATGGACATGAGTTTGAGCAAGCTCCAGGGAGTTGATGATGGACAGGGAGGCCTGGTGTGCTGCAGTCCATGGGGTCGCAAAGAGTTGAACATGACTGAATGACTAGACACACAACTCTGTTTCACAGAAGAGGAGGCAATATGAAAGCGCTGTGTATCACTTTTGGTTCAGTCAGCTGGCCAGAACTTAGTCACATAGGTCCACTTAATTGCAAGGGAAACTGAGAAATACAGTTGGCTATGTATCCAGTAGAGGAAAGAAACAGGGATAATGAGCACACTATGTTATCTAAGTCACAGGAATAAGTGGAACCTTTGTTTCCTTATGTCTTTCATAATTATATTACATATCCCTGACCTACTATCTTAGCAACTAGGCAACTGAGGTTAATTTGATTTGATTAATTTTTACAGAAATTGTGTTGGACCCTAGTAATTACTACTTCTTTTCTTCCCCCTGTATTCACAAATGGTTCCTTAAAGTATCCATCTTAGAGTATTATCTAATGATGTAGCTTATGAACTATGACATCTTCCCATTCTTTTCGAAAATTGAAGTAATGTTTACTCACATTTAGCGTTACGAGATCACTCCAGTTGTCTATGACTGCTGCAGAAGCACCAACAGCAGTTCCATTTTATTGAATAATGCTGTCAGCACTCTGGGCTGCAAATTCAGTCAGGCCACATAATTTAAACCCTTTTAAAAGATTTGTTTTCTTCAAATTGTGCATCACAGCTTATTAGTGGTTTGTGAAATTAATTTGGGACTTCCCTGGTAGCTCAGATGGTAACGAATCTGCCTACAATGCAGGAGGCCCAGTTTTAATCCCAGAAGGCCCAGGAATGAATTATACCTACATAAATGAGCTTCCTAGGTGGCTCAGTGTTAAAGAATCTGCCTGCCAATGCAGGAGACACAAGAGACACAGGTTTGATCCCTGGGGCAGGAAGACTCCCTGGAGAAGAAAATGGCAATCCACTCCACTGTTCTTGCCTGGAAAGTCCCAAGGACAGAGGAGCCTGATGGGCTACAGTCCATCAGGTCACAAGAGTCAGACACAGCTTAGTGACTAAACCACCACCACCTCCACTGTGTTTTA
This sequence comes from Okapia johnstoni, assembly GCA_024291935.2. Classification (NCBI taxonomy): domain Eukaryota; kingdom Metazoa; phylum Chordata; class Mammalia; order Artiodactyla; family Giraffidae; genus Okapia; species Okapia johnstoni. The sequence goes on along the minus strand of CM044319.1, from coordinate 71,432,255 downwards.
CTAACATGAGCTCCCATTATTTCTTATGGAAGCTCATTAACCTGTGCTCTGTGCTTAGAAATATATTAAAAGGTTTATTTTCTTCAGTAGAGTAGCCAAGAGAAAAATGTTTTGGTTGTGGAGTGACAGTAGAAGACATTGGAAAAGTAGATTTGTACAAGATCATAAAACATTTCTTAGAAATGATTTGATTTCTAGGAGAGAAATGACAAGATCAAATTTTTGTTTTAAAACACATGCTTAAGAAGAGGATTCATTAACTTGGAAAAATATTAGGAATGAATTTTAGTTAGAACTATTATAGTGGCCCAAGAAAATGTTAATTAGACCTAATTTAAAGCAGACATTTTGAGAATGGAGAGGAAACAATTGATTCATGGCTATTATGAAAATATAAAATATTTGGAAAGTATTCACCAATATTGTTTCAATGCTTATGACATATTAGTAAAGAAAACAGATTCAAGTCTATCCTGTCTTGAATATTATATTCTAGTGGAGGCAGATGGACAGTAAGTAATAAAGACAGTAAAATATATTAATATCATGAGAAAACCAGCTTCGCTGGATCAACATATTTGTGTAATAACTAATAGGTTATAAACAGGAAATCAATATCTGATGTATATTATAAAGTTTTTGAATACCAGGTTATGAACAATTTGGACAGAAAAGTGTAAGGTATTAAAGAGATTTTCTTAAGGTTGATTTGTTAAGAAAGTAGTATTAGGAAAAATAATTGAGGATGGAATTGAAATTATATTCAAGAGGACTACGAATGATACCTATTTTTATTTTTTGAGGTAACTAGGATTCTATTGAATTTTTGGTTAGATGAATTAAATGATCAGTATGGCATTTGAGAGAGATAATTAAGTGCTGAGCAGCATGGAGTAGGTTAACTCAATATAACCTTGCTTCCAACATGTGAACAATACCATCATTCAGTGCAGTTATCCAGGGTTAAAATAAGTTATTCAATAAACATTACTTGTTTTTCTTCTCATTGTTTCCCTCAACTATCTTGTGTGTGTGTATATGTGATTACCTCCCCTCCTCTGTTCTCATTATCTTTCATCTCTAAGGTTCACTAATTCTAAACTAGGATTCTGTACACTCTCTTGATTGCAGTAGATTTCCAAGGAGCTTGACTTAGGGAAGTGGCCCTAATACACAGCAAAAGAAAATGATGCAAGCCAGGGTACATATGTCAGAATAGTTTAAGGAATATTTATGTTTTAAAACCAAGAAAACATGTACAAAAAATAAACTGAAGATTCAAAACAAAGAATTCAGAGTTTAAAGATGCATAACGATGGTAATAGAATTAGAAATAGTATGTAACAAGTGAAAAAGATCTAGAGTAATTTTGTAGAATACCCGTAGTGAATCTCCGTTTCAAGTATATCAGATAGAAATGAGTGACAAGTTCAACTGTCTTCTGCGTACAGAGATTGGGTTGGTTTAAACTTCAGACACTGGCAGCATGTTGAGCCCATAAAAGTCATGGCACAGTCTTCCTGAGTATCTGATATGGGATTAAAATAAAAATATGGGTTAAGACTCTGTAATATAATATTGTAGCCCTTCTTTTATTGGTTTACATAATATGACAAATTTAATTATGGATGCCATATTAAACTTGTAAGACTCTTACTAACATTTTATTTCCATTAGTATGACATCTATTTTTATTCTGGTGCCTTTTGTATCTGTTGTGTTAAAATCAATAAATACATGTTTCTTTTTTCTTCTGAGCTTCTTGAATTTCTAGCTAGAAATTATAGGCTTCACATATGATTATTTTCTAGAGTTCCTTCCTCATTAGTTTTTGTTTCAACAAATGCCTATTGAGTGCCTTCCGTGTGGTACATATTATTCTTGTTGAGATTAGTAATAAACAAAAAAAAAGACTGCTCTTGTGGAGTGTTTAAATGGGAGCAAAGGAAAATGTAAGAAAAGGATAGGAACTGGTTAGGCGGGGTTTGCGGTTTTAGAAAGGATGAACAAAGAAAGAGGAATTAAAAGCGTGTATTTAAATTGACTTGAAAAAACAAAAGGTAGAATATACAGATACTTGCAAAGGATAGGTTTCAAACTGAGGGAACATAAATAATGAATGCCAAAAATAAGACATTATCTGAAAAGAATGCATGGCCCTTTGCAGCAAAATTAGAAGAATGTTTGTCTTCTATGTTTTATTTAACTTGAAATAATAAAAAAATAGTCAATTTACATAAAAAGAGTATATATTCTTTAGTTCTCCCCATCATTAGCTTATTTTCACTGACACATTATTTATTTTCTGTAGTTTAGGTTTCTTCATTTTTCTTCCAGTTTTATTGAAATATGATTGACATACAACAATTAGTGAATTATAATTGATAAACTGTATAAGTTTAAGGTGTGCATCATAATGAATTGACTTATGTACATCATGAAATGATTATCATAGCATGTTTAGTGATATTAAGAAGAGGTGGCAGGAATACAAAGAAACACTATACAAACAAGATCTTCATGACCCAGAAAACCCTGATGGTGTGATCACTCACTTAGAGCCAGATCCTAGACTGCAAAGTCAGGTGGGCCTTAGGAAGCATCACTACGAACAAAGCTAGTGGAGGTTATGGAATTCCAGTTGAGCTATTTCAAATCCTGAAAGATGATGCTGTGAAAGTGCTACACTCAATATGCCAGCAAATCTGGAAATACTAGACCATCTGACCAGAATTCCAAAGAATAGCAAGGAGAGATAAGAAAGCCTTCCTCTGCGATCAGTGCAAAGAAATAGAGGAAAACAACAGATTGGGAAAGACTAGGGATCTCTTCAAGAAAATTAGAGATGCCAAAGGAACATTTCATGCAAAGATAGGCTCAATAAAGGACAGAAATGGTATGGATCTAACAGAAGCAGAAGATATTAAGAAGAGGTGGCAAGAATACACAGAAGATCTTCATGACCCAGATAATCACAGACTGGTTCCAAATAGGAAAAGGAGTACGTCAAGGCTGTATATTTTCACCCTGCTTATTTAACTTATATGCAGAGTACATCATGAGAAACGCTGGGCTGGAAGAAACACAAGCTGGAATCAAGATTGCTGGGAGAAATATCAATAACCTCAGATATGCAGATGACACCACCCTTATGGCAGAAAGTGAAGAAGAACTAAAGAGCCTCTTGATGAAAGTGAAATAGGAGAGTGAAAAACTTGGCTTAAAGCTCAACATTCAGAAAACTGAGATCACGGCATCCGGTCCCATCACTTCATGTGAAATAGATGGGGAAACAGTGGAAACAGTGTCAGACTTTATTTTTTTGGGCTCCATAATCACTGCTGATGGTGATTGCAGCCATGAAATTAAAAGACGCTTACTCCTTGGAAGGAAGGTTATGGCCAACCTAGATAGCATATTTAAAAGCAGAGACATTACTTTGCCAACAAAAGTCCATCTGGTCAAGGCTATGGTTTTTCCAGTGGTCATGTATGGATGTGAGAGTTGGATGGTGAAGAAAGCTGAGCGCCGAAGAATTGATGCTTTTGAACTGTGTTGTTGGAGAAGACTCTTGAGAGTCCCTTGGACTGCAAGGAGATCCAATCAATCCATCCTAAAAGAGATCAGATCCTTTTCTCCTTTGCTTTTTGCTTCTCTTCTCTTCCCAGCTATCTGTAAGGCCTCCTCAGACAGCCATTTTGCTTTTTTGCATTTCTTTTCCATGGGGATTTTCTTGATCCCTGTCTCCTGTACAATGTCACGAACCTCTGTCCATAGTTCATCAGGCAGTCTGTCTATCGGGTCTAGTCCCTTAAATCTATTTGTCACTTCCACTGTATACTCATAAGGGGTTTGATCTCAGTCATACCTGAATGGACTAGTGGTTTTCCCTACTTTCTTCAATTTAAGTCTGAATTTGGCAATAAGCAGTTCATGATCTGAGCAACAGTCTTCTCCCGGTCTTGTTTTTGCTGACTGTATAGAACTTCTCCATCTTTGGCTGCAGGGAATATAATCAATCTGATTTCAGTGTTGACCATCTGGTGATGTCCACGTGTAGAGTCTTCTGTTGTGTTGTTGAAATAGGGTGTTTGCTATTACCAGTGCATTCTCGTGGCAAAACTCTATTAGCCTTTGCCCTGCTTCATTCTGTACTCCAAGGCCAAACTTGCCTGTTACGCTACATGTTTCTTGACTTCCTACTTTTGCATTCCAGTCCCCTATAATGAAAAGGACATCTTTTTGGGGTGTTAGTTCTAGAAGGTCTTGTAGGTCTTCATAGAACCGTTCAACTTCAGCTTCTTCGGCATTACTGGTCGGGGCATAGACTTGGATTACTGTGATATTGAATAGTTTGCCTTGGAAACGAACAGAGATCATTCTATCGTTTTTGAGATTGCATCCAAGTACTGCCTTTCGGACTCTTTTGTTGACCATGATGGCTACTCCATTTCTTCTAAGGGATTCTTGCCCACAGTAGTAGATATAATGGTCATCTGAGTTAAATTCACCCATTCCAGTCCATCTTAGTTTGCTGATTCCTAGAATGTCAACATTCACTCTTGCCATCTCCTGTTAGACCACTTCCAATTTGCCTTGATTCATGGACCTAACATTCCAGGTCCCTATGCAATATTGCTCTTTACAGCACTGGACTTTGCATCTATCACCAGTCACATCCACAGTTAGGTATCATTTTAGTATTTAATTCTCCTCATTGTTAAACATTTTAAGTGGCAATAGTTTGTTCTTATAATTTACCTTTCTTAAAGTATTGAAAGATAAATCTCAATATTAAAATACCAACATGAACCTTAAAGACTTTTTGCATCAAGAACCATTGTTGAACTAATGTTGCTTCCTGTGTAAGGCTTCCTGAAGCCTTAAAAAAAATGATGGCGTTTGCTTCTTTATTTTCTCTACAGATCTTACATCACTCTTTGTTCTATCTGTTTTCTTTAATAGGTACAGTTTCAGAATAGATTTTCTTCACTATCACTAAAGAGCCAGCTTTTCTGGTGAAAGCTTCAGACATTCTTCTATTGACTTTCTTTCAGGCCTGGGAGAGGAAATGTTAACCTTTTTGGCCTCTCTCTGGTATAATACATGAGTTTCACTTTTCTTTTATTTGTTGTAACAAATTATAATTTGTGCTCAGACTTACCTGCAAGATTACATCCAGAATGAAACTGAAGAAGTATTAAAGGCCTCATTACCTTTGAAGGAGTTTTAATTTTAAATATATTTTAAATAAAGAAGTTATACAGGCAATAACCACTTTTTTAAAAGATTAAGAATAAAATATATGAATATATATATTCAACCCATTGCCTAAACTGATATTAAGTAGAGTTTAATCCATTCACTTTATTCATTTTATTTTTAGAAATTAAATGTACTTTTTATTCTTTAGGAAAAAGGAAATAGGAGAGAATTATTATTGTTATTGTAATTTTATCATAATATTGTTTACTTTTTTTCTCAGAATTTGTTCTCCATAGAAGAGAAAGAAGTGAGATATAGTGTTTTGCTTTTTTTTTTTTTTTCTTTTCAGCTAATCTAATTGGAAAAGTATAGTCATCACTATAACGTGTCGATATGCTTACTGGTTGTAAGACTGTGTTGATGAACTTGGACAGATCAGTTATGGAAGCTGTTATGTCAATGAGATATAGATATGACATGGTAAAACTCCATGTTCTGGAAAAGCAGGTATCATAAGCAGAATCATAATGAAGTCCTAAAAATATTCTGCACGTTGAAGATGGACACATTTAGAAAATTTTGGTTAGACAGACATTACAAATAGCTGGAGTTTCCTCTCGGGCAAGATGGCCTTTTTGGAGAAGGTTTACATACAATCTTGATTTAAGAGTTCAGAAACTTAGGTTGGACAAAATAAGGAAAAGGAGGAAATTCAAAGTATGAAGACTGAGTAGAAGTAAGCAATAGACTCTCAGGGCACACTTTCAAAGTCAGAGTTTCAGGAAAGATTAGACAAGAATGCTAAACGTTGAACAGACAACTGGACTTGTCAGAGTATGACTAGATATTACAATATTAAATATAGAGAGAAAAGGAAGAGAATTGGTAAATTAAGGCATTTAAAACTGGCCTTGGGTTTTGGGAATAAGCTAAAACAGGTAGAATGTGAGAGCAGAAGAGATGAATGGGAAGGCTACAGGGGTCAGTTATCCAAGGGATGCTGCTTTTGGATGTAAGTGCTTAATAATAAATAATAGAGTGAAGATGAACTGAGAAACTTGAAATAGACTGGGCTCCAAAATTGAAAAACAATTATGTTTATATTTTGCTGTTCCAGAAAGCAGAATTTAGGGTCAATAGGCAGAGATTTTAAGCAAGTATTTTCTAGTTCTAATTTTCAACTAACTTCTATTTAATGTTATATAAAATTTGAATTATACTTTACTAGAGACAGAGTCCTTCATCAGTAGAATTATGTAAATAGGTTGAATTATCTCTTAAGTGATAGTATACTGAGGGTTTCTATAAAGTGTAGAAGGCATAAGGAAATTATATCTCAAAAACTTCCAACGTTTTAAAGAATAGTGGGCTTTGTGATGGGGTGAGGGCAAGGATTGGGAAGGCAGTAATCAATAGGATTTAGAACTCAACACAGAGATATTAATAAGATTGTGGGCAATAAATGTGATTTAAGTGAAATGAAGATAAATCACATATGAATTCAATTGATTCAGCATTTTCTGTCAGTCTCTTCAACTACTGGAATTGGTACCTGAGTGTAGCAGTTTTAAGCCCTGACCTGGAGTCAGGTGGCTGCATCTGAATAGTTTTAAGAACTTCAGATTCTCAACCTTGTTAACTTGACAAGAATTTTAGTATTCATACACTTTTAATAAAAATAATTACACTTCTACATTAACACTGAATCCATTTCTCTAGGGCATCATTTTTCTTACAATTATTTAAATATTAAGAGCATTACTGTGCCTCTTTTTATGTGAATACTTTTAATATCCATTTTCTCAAAGAGATGAGAATAAACTTCACTGTAGATAAATCACCTGTTTCAGTAATTAACAAAACAATCAGATTTATTAGCACTTCACTTGGGTTATCAATTGAGCTATCTCTATAGTTAAATAAGCAACTCAGTGGACATTTTGGGGTTCACTATATACATACTTGAGGACTAGATATAGTCGAAGGATAAAGGGGTATAGAAAACACTGCCAGTGAGAAGCTCAGAGGTTCTTAGAGAAGACAGACATATACACAGATTATATGCATACTATATTGTGATAAGTTCTCTAATATTTCTTTTTTCTTTTGAATGGAATTCAGAAGAGAAAAAGTAAGAATGTTCCATGATGTAAGTAGCATTTTGAGAATTACCTATCACTAAGAAATTTGTGATTCTCCTTTCTTGGGTATGAATGCAGTCTTAATCTTGGAATTTGAGAGTTCTGGTGGACCTCTGTAAGAATCAGATTTAGCTACTGAGTGTAATGAATGGCAGGAAGAAGGTAGAAAAAGTACTGTGGAATGCAAGTATTTTTAGTTGTTTTTTCAAGATGAAACTATTTTTCCTGTGTTTCTATAATGTATGTAAGTGATTATGCTTATGTGAAAGAAAATAATATAGTGATCCATAAGTAGAAATATAAATTTCCTCTATAATCTTTCTTCCCATCCTCATCCCCATCCCTTTCATCCTATCACACTCTGAGCCAGTCAATAATACTTTTCTATAAAGTCCTCCTGACCTTAAAAAATAAACACATAAACGTGTATATTTACACAAATAGAATCATTCAATCCACAAAGTACTGTATCACAACTTTTTTCTGTTTAATTAGTATGCTGTGAAAATTTCATATATTAGTATTTGTGTCTGTATGTTCTCCTCTTTGTAACTGCATGACATTCCATTGTGTAAATGTACTGTAATTTGATTAACTAATCCCTAATAGAGGTGTATTTGACTAGTTTCCAATTTTTCACTACTACAAATATGACTACCACAAAGTCCAGTTTAAATTACATTTTATTTAATTAGGCTAAATTCTTAAAAAGGAAGTCTTACCATAAAGGAGTTATGCACACTTTAAGTTTGGGTGTATATTGTCTATTACCTTTCAAAAGGTTTTGTAAATGTGTCCAACACAATGCATGTGTTGCCACACCCTGGCCAGAATTGCAATAACAGCCATTTGAGCACTTAGCAACATAGAACATAAAAAATAGCATATTTTAAATTTGTGAATAATCATCACAAATTAATTATTGCTTTATTTGAAGATTGTTTTCACTGAAAACTGTTTTTTTTAATGTCCTTGTCTTTTTGATATTTATTGTTCTGTAAGGCATTTATTATTCATTTTAAAACACCTTAAGATTATTAATCTCCTAAAAATTGTATCATACTTAGCAAATATTTTTCTTGCTTTGACAGTAGCTTCATTTTGCTATCTTTTATTCATTCAGAAATTTCTGACATTAAGTAGTAATTTTTGTGAGTCATTTTGCATCTGGCTACAGAGGGTTAAAAATGGAGATAAGAGTGTAGAATTTTGAACCAGAAAGCTTGAGTTAACATATTAGCCCCACTATGATTAAGTCAGTAATAGTTTCTTTCTCCTAGAAGATTAGTGTGCACACATAAATCAACAGAGGTAAAAGTATTTAGGAGAGTGCCTGTTATAATTAAGTACTCAGATGATGTTAGTTTTTATCATTATTTATGTAAATATATATTTTCCCTTAATTTATTAGTTAAAGCATCCAGATCAATGGGAAATGCTTAGAATGAGAGTGGTGATTATTTTTTGTTACTAACACTAATAGAAATTGTCTTTAAATTCTAAAAACTTTGAATATGTTGAAACCATGGATGATTTTAATTTTGTTTTTGAAAAAGTCAGTTGTTTTAATTGTTACAGTCAAGCATATGCTCTTCATAAGTTTAGTAAATTCAGAAAAGTATAACACAAAATAAGTATCATAAACCCCAAATAAGGAAAATTTACATTTTTGTGGGTATCTTCAGGTCTTCATTTCCTACACAAATTGGTATTTTATTTAAAAAATAAAAAATCAGATTTTGCATTCTCTTTTATAACTGATTATTTAATAATGACAATATTATTATGCCTGGAATCTTAACGATATTTCTGAATGAGAATAAGAAATTTCAGTGGAAGAGGAATCATTATCAGAAATGTTCTTAGAAAAATGTCAATGGTATGTTTGAATGATAGATTATAATGAGAAAGAGTTGATAGGAAAAAAGCTTATACGGCAAGTCTATCAATTTACATTAGGCTTTTACTAGTCATCAAAAAAAAGTCCATAAATTAACTGTGGTTTAACTACAATAAATATATTTCTCCTTCAAGTAAAAGAAATCTGGAGGTAATTATTTTAGAGCTGAGATGGCTTTCTGAACATTATGATCCCATAATTCTATCTTGTTCCTATTTCATCCTGAGCGTATGAATTCTGCCATAGTCCAATATGGCTGCTTGAGCTCCAGCTATTGTGTCATAGTTTTAGCCAACAGGAGAGAGGAACAAGAAAAAAGAATAAAAAGAGCATATACCCTTCTTTATATGTACTCTTCATAAAAGTTGTACACACTACGTCCACCTATATCCTATTGTCCAAAGTTATTTGTCATGACCACATTTAGCTAAAAGGAGTTAAACGTGAAAACTGGGGATTCCATAATTAATGAAGAAAGAACACATTCTGAATTTTTGTCTCAGTAGGCTTTTCAGTAGTTAAGATTTGGAGTAAATGGAACTTGAATTGGAACAGTAAAAGCAGAAAGAGGGAAATGGATACAAATGCTTATCAAAATATATTTTTTTCTTAAACTTCAATATTTGCTCTTGGACCCATAGAAAAACATTTGAAAAACTGAGTTAACTCATGAACAGGAAAGTGCATCAGTGTTACCTCTAAAGCTAGAAAAGTGAAAGTGGGAGTGTAGTCCTTCACTCATGGCCCACTCTGCGACCCCTGGACAGTAGCCCACCAGACTCCTCTGTCCTTTGAATTGTCTAGGTAAGAAGACTGGAGTGGGTAGCCATTTCCTTCTTCAGGGGATTTTCGCAGCCCAGAGATAAAACCCGGGTCTGCTGCATTTCAGGCAGATTTTTTACTGTCTGAGCCATGAGGAAAACCTATCTAAAGATTAATGCTGTGTATATATGTATAAATGTGTATATGTGAAGTATTTCCATCACTTCCAGAAGTTCCACTAATGTCCCTTCCCATTCAATAACTACCTCCATAGAATCTACTATTTAATTTATGTTAATATAGATATATATTGCCTGTTCTTGAACTTTATATAAACAGTATTCACAATATGCACACTTTTGTGATGGGTTTCTTTCTCTGAGCACACTGACTCAGAAATTTATCAAGAAAAGTAACATATTGATGAGGGAAAATAGCCATTAGCTGAAAAGAATAAACTTTACTTATTTTATGTAATCTTAGAAATTTTTCAAGTGAACAGGTCTCCAACATACATGTACATCTGAAAAAAAAAAAAAACCGGTGAAAGTATGTTTCAATTTTCTCTTTTACCTCAGTTCAATTCAGTTGCTCAGTCGTGTCCAACTATTTGCGACCCTATGAACTGAAGCACACCAGGCTTCCCAATCCATTACCAATCCCCGGAGATTGCTCAAACTTATGTCCATTGAGTCAGTGACGCCATCCAACTATCTCATCCTCTGTCATCCCCTTCTGCTCCTGCCCTCAATCTTTCCCAGCATCAGGGTCTTTTCTAAGAGGTCAGTTTTTCGCATAGGGTGGCCAAAGTATTGACTTTCAGCTTCAACATTAGTCCTTTCAATGAATATCCAGGACTGATTTCCTTTAGGATTGACTGTTTTGATTTCCTTGCAGTCCAAGGGGCTCTCAAGAGTCTTCTCCAACACCACAATGCAGAAGCATCATTTCTTCGGTGTTCAGCTTTCTTTATAATCCAACTCTCACATCCATACATGACTACTGGAAAAACCACAGCTTTTACTAGACAGACCTTTGTCGACAAAGTAGTATCTCTGCTTTTTTTTTTTTTTTTTTAGTATCTCTGCTTTTTAATATGCTTTCTAGGTTGGTCATAACTTTTCTTATAAGGAGAAAGTATCTTTTAATTTCTTGGTTGCAGTCACCGTCTGCAGTGATTTTGGAGCCCAAGAAAATAAAGTCTGTCCCTGTTTCCATTGTTTCCTCATCTATTTGCCATGAAGTGATGGGACTGGATGCCATGATCTTAGTTTTTTAAAATGTTGAGTTTTAAGCCAACTTTTTCACTCTCCTCTTTTTTTCCCACTCTTCTCTTTCACTTTCATCAAGAACCTCTTTAGTTCTTCTTCACTTTGTGCCATAAGGGTGGTGTCATCTGCATATCTGAGGTTATTGGTGTTTCTCCCAGCAATCTTGAGTCCAGCTTGTGCTTCATCCAGCCTGGAATTTTAGATGATGTAAACTGCTTATATAGTTAAATAAGCTTATATAGTTAAATAAATTAAATAAGCAAGGTGACAATATATATCCTTAACATACTCCTTTTCCAGTTTGGAACCAGTCCATTGTTAAATGTCTTCTATCTCATCATTCTTTAAATGAATGTGATATGATCAAATGCATGACTATATATGAGATAGCGTTAGAGTAAAATTAAGAATTGCTTTAATACCTAAATGCAAATTGTGTACTCATGTATGCAAAAAATTATTCAAAATCAGGAAAACTGGTATTCTTAGACTAGGTAGGGAATTGGGCAGTCTGAAAATTTGAGTATTTGGGCCAGAATTTAATGCTACATATTTGTTGACTATATTCCTTGGTCAAAATCTTATATAGTTAAGGAAACTTAGGAGAAAAGATTGATATTGTGAATGTAAAGTGCTTATGTATTTGTCCATTTGTGGCTCAGTGGTAAAGAATCCACCTGCAATGCAGGAGACTCAAGAGATGTGGATTTTATCCATGAGTCCAGAGGATCCCCTGGAGAAAGAAACAGCACCCCACTCCAGTATTCTAGCCTGGAGAATCCCAGGAACAGAGGAGCCTCCACAGGGTTGCAAAAGAGTCAGACATGACTTAGAGACCAAACAACAACAAATTTATTTCAGACGTACTTAAATACTAATTTTGTATGTATGGATATGAGAGTTGGACTATAAAGAAAGCTGAGCACCGAAGAATTGATGCTTTTGAACTGTGGTATTGGAGAAGACTCTTGAGAGTCCCTTGGACTGCAAAGGGATCCAACCAGTCCATCCTAAAGGAAATCAGTCCTGAATATTCATTGAAAGGACTGATGTTGAAGCTGAAACTCCAATAGTTTGGCCACCTGATGCAAAGAGCTGACTCATTTGAAAAGACCCTGATGCTGGGAAAGATTGAAGGCAGGAGGAGAAAGCAAGGACAGAGGATGAGATGGTTGGATGGCATCACTGAGTCAATGGGCATGAGTTTGAGTAAACTCCGGGAGCTGGTGATAGAGAGGAAGGCCTGGTATGCTGCTATCCATGGAGTCACAAAGAGTCAGACACGACTGAGTGACTGAACTGAACTGAACTGAAGTACTAATTTATTTTTCCTCAAAATTTATCATTATCATTCTAAAAGGGCAAACAAAGGAAAGTATCTAAGTGGTAAATGTATGAGAAATAATTAAAATTACCAAGAAAACAGATAAAGCCAAAGACCCTTTGTAAGCATCAAAGCATCAGATTGTTCATTTCTTTAAATTAAAGCAAGTGCTCAGCACTCTTAAAATTTCTAGGTAATTAAATGGATTCTGTAACTTGGTTTGACTATAATCTTGCTGATATGGACAGTATTTTATTAATGATATCTCAAGGGGGATTTGCAGTAGCTTTAAAATTAATGAAATATTAATAACCAACAACTGAAGAAATGCAGATATGTCTGCTTTGGAAAAAAACGTGACCTGCATGCTCCTTACCTTAAAAGCATTTTATTTATTTTTTGTTTGTATTTGCATTTTAAGCATGGTGATGTATGCTGTAACTTGAAGAGTGGGCATTTCACTAGAAATAATAGTGTACATATTATGTGACCTTTGGGAAATCTTTGTGCAAAATAATATTTGGTAATTTGACTTGTTTGGGGGTTAAAAATAATTTTTTGCAATGAAAGAGTGGTTTATATTTTCATATAATATAGTGTGTGACATAATCCTCAGACAGAGGAAACAGCTGAACTTCTTTGACTTCCAATGAAAAGTAAATATCTCACCTACAGAAGGAGAATGGCTAACCTTCTGAAGATGATTCTCTGTGATACTATCTGGTAGGGCATAAAATTACTGAGTAGTAAAGAGTCAAATTTTCACTCATAAAAAGGGAAGAACTCTGCCTACACTAATGCATAACTCTATGGAGAAGATCACTGGCCTCTGAAGGAATTATACAGATATATGTGTTGAGATTGGTGATAGAAGGTAATATATAGTCAAATGCTAAATTTCACCTAGTGAAATTTAGGAAATATCACTTTCACCAAATCATTTAAAACTTATTTGAGGGAACAGTGAAATTCTCTCAGTCACGTCCAACTCTTTGCGATTTCATGGACTATACAGTCTGTGAAATTCTCCAGGCCAGAGTACTGGAGTGGGTAGCCTTTCCCTTCTCCAGGGGATCTTCCCAACTCAGGGATCAAACCCAGGTCTCCTGCATTGCAGGCAAATTCTTTACCAGCTGAGCCACAAGGAAAGCCATAGAATACTGGAGTGGGTAGCCTATCCCTTCTCCAGCAGATTTTTCCGACCCAGGAATCAAACCAGGGTCTCCTGCACTGCAGGCAGATTCTTTACCAACTGAGCTATGAGGGAGGGCATAGTTTTAATCAATTACATAAGCATTAAAAATGGGCAGAACCGAATAGACATTTTTCCAGTGAGGAGATGAAGATGGCCAGAAAGCACATGAAAAGATGTTCAACATCACTTAGCATCAGGAAAATGCATATCAAAACCACAATGAAATATCATCTCACACCTGTCAGAATGACTATCATCGAAAAGAACACAAATATGGGACTTCCCTGTTGGTCCAGTGGTTAAGAATCCACCTTTCAATGCAGGGGATGTGATTCAATCCCTGGGCAGGGAACTAAGATCTCACATGCTGCAGAGCAACTAAGTCTGTGTGTGACAACTACTGAGCCCACACACTCTAGAGCCCGTGCCCCACAACAATACAAGTCTGTGTGCCTCAACAGAGACCTAGCACAGCCAAAATTAAAAAAAAAAAAACACTAATAAATGTTCTTGAGGAAAACCCTTATTCACCGTTGGCAAGAATGTAAATCAGCACAGTCACTGTGGAAAACAGTATGGAGGTTCCTCAAAAAAACTCAAAACGGAAGTGTCATATGACCCAGCAATTACATAATCCCACTCCAGGGAATATATCATAAAAAAGAAACAACCAAAAGCACTCACTCAAAAAAAATACATGCACCCCAATGTTCATAGCAGCATTACTTACAATTGCCAAGAAAGGGAAGCAACCTAAATGTCCATCAAAGACATTTGATAAAGAAGATATTGTATGAATATGCGATATAATACTATTCAACCAGGATAAAGAACAAAATTTTGCCATTTGCAGCAGCATAGATGGACTTGGAGGGCATTATGCCAAGTTAGATAAGTCAGAAAAACACAAATACGCTATGATATTACTTATCTGTGAAATCTAAATATACAACAAACTGGTGAATATAACGGAAAAGAAGCAGACTTACAGATATAGAAAAGAAACTGGGAGTTACTAGTGGTGGGAGAGTGGCATTATAGAGGTGGGAAAGTGGGAGATACAAACTGTTGGATGTAAGAGAGGTTCAAGGATGTATTGTGAAACACAGGGAATATAGTCAATATTTTTAATAACCATAAATGGAAAGTAACCTTTAAAACTGCTTAAGAATTAAAAAATGGGGAAATGTAGAAAATAAATGAATTATTTCTAACTGATTTGGGGTAATTCATGTATTGGGAGGGGATTACCATATAGGATTAACCTTTTATATTGACCTGCTATTTAACATACATGACTTAGCATGAATCTGAATTTATTTTTCACTAAGAATTGAGGAAAATAACTTTTATGTTTGTTTGAGAATCTATTTTTTCTATAAGCAGTTGGGAAGTTTTATACTTCTGTCTCAGAGTATCTTAACACAGGCCCAAATTTTTAGAACAATTATTGTTACCAAGAAAGACTGAAGAGAAAACCCCTTTCAAAAAGACAAAAAAAAACAAAAAAACAAACCCTGATATTTGCATAGGCTTCTATGCAGAGCCATACATTGGTACACATATTATTCTATTATTAGTCTTACTGAAAAAGAATTCATTTTCTCTGTGTACATTATATCCATCCGTGAACTTGAATGCTGTAATTTGTGATGTGGAAGTGTCCTAACAAAACAAGCATTAATTATAGCAAGATCAAATACAAAGATTTTACAGAAGTACTAATGATGAGAAAAGTTTTATCCTTTTCATATATAATTTTTTTTTCATTTGAGGAAATATTATTTAGCAAGCATGGAAAGATATTTTTAGTCTAGAGAGTTAATTAATAATTCATTCATGAATAATCATTAAAAGCAATTATTAAAATGTATGTCTAACTTCACAAAACACAACATTAAAATGCATGCTTATTTCAACTGGTGATTTTTATTCACAGGCCTGCTTCTTGTACTCTCTTCATCTTTCAGTACCTTCCTTACTTAGTACCCTCATTAGTACCTGATTAGTACCTTGTTAGTACCCTTTGGACATTTCTTCTCTCCTTCTCTCCCTTTCTTTCTCTCCTTCTCTCCCTTTCTTTCTCTCCATATATTTGTATTAGAGTGAACACATACAGCCCTATGAATCTGTGTTTACTACGTTAGTGCTGCCTGTAAGATGAATAAGTAATAGCCATATCTGTTACTTAAATTTATAGTAACTGTAATATAATTTATTTAGATAGAATTTTAAAAGTTATCTGTAACAGAAAAGTATAACCTTTGTTTATGAATGAAAACACATGAGAAAGCTTTTTGCTTAATTTATATTTCCTTTATTCATTTTTGAAATGAGATTCAAAGTGCTCTCCTATACTTAAGTTTGAAATGTCATTTGATATAGATTTAGTACCTGAGAATAGGTATGGCACCCTGCTCTAAAAATTGCACACAGTAGAGTCTGAATGACCTATTCCTGAAGTTTTTCCTTTTTGCCAAGGTATTGCTTTTGGAAAAAGCCCGTGGTAAAGGAGCATTGTCAAATTCATTAATCCATTGGCACTGATCAAATTATTTGATTAGCTACCAGAAATCATGGGCCCAGTGAATAGGAGTTAACTGAAATATATTTTGATAGCTTAAAAAGTTGTGAACTGACATCTTTTACATCCTATATTGTGTTTTTCTTCTCTTATCCCAATTTTATGCTCCTTGGTAGTCTGCCTTTCCACAGTTTTTCCAGCAGAACTTACTTGCTTCTACCTGATGCTCCTAAATATGCGATTGTGATGACAGCACTAATCACACTATGATGTGATATTTAGAATTATGTTCCCACACTAAGCTGTAAACTCTTAAAAAAAAAATAGTTCAACTCTTAAATTTATGTCAGGGCCTAGCACCATGTTTTCTACATGACAGAAACTAATGATTGCTTGCTGTCAAATGAACGAATAATTGAACTATCATCTTCTAATGGCCCCAGACAATGAGAAATCAGCCTAGAGTAGGCACTCTTGATCAAAACCCAGTGTGTTTTCTTTCGCAAGTCATAAACTTGGTTCTCACTGATATCTCTGAAATTCACAGAAGTAGGCATTGAAAAGATTTTTATTTTGTTTTGGTAAAGCAGCACTGTTGGTAATAAAATATTACCTATAAGTTTTAAGGTGCCCCTTTGCATCATGTGTGTTCTGGTTTGGAATTCTATATTTTAATTCTATTTTTTGTGCTTCATATCTATTTTAATATTTTATATATGTGATGATTATTATAACACTAAAAAAAGTGCTAGTGATTTTGAGTTGATCTGTTAGTATTATCACTGATTGACATTAGAATATTAATCTCATAGTAATTTATTTTCCAAGTCTTTAGAAATATTTCCTTAAATTCAGCAGTAAATCTTATAATCTTATTTTCAAAATATAACTATCTCAATAAAGGGCTTAATTTCAATATAATAGGCCATACCAGTAGTAAAATATCATTTAAGGAGAATGTGGATAGTTGAGACAATGTATTTGAATGCCAAAATCACATTAAAAACAACGTTAAAAAAACTTAGTCATTTTATAAACTTACTGTAACTTTAGTGAAAAATTGTAATTTTTATCGTCACTAGCGCTTGAGACGTAAAAAGAAAAATATATATATGTATGTAGTTAATTGGCAGTCACAATGAAATGTATTTAGTTCAGTTCAGTTCAGTTGCTCAGTCACGTCCAACTCTTTGCGACCCCATGAACCACAGCACGCCAGGCCTCCCTGTCCATCACCAACTCCTGGAGTCCACCCAAACCCATGTCCATCGAGTCGGTGATGCCATCCAACCATCTCATCCTCTGTCCTCCCCTTCTCCTCCTGCCCTCAGTCTTTCCCAGCATCAAAGTCTTTTCAAATGAGTCAGCTTTTCACATCAGGTGGCCAAAGTATTGGAGTTTCAGCTTCAACATCAGTCCTTCCTATGAACACCCAGGACTGATTTCCTTTAGGATGGACTGGCTGGATCTCCTTGCAGTCCAAGAGACACTCAAGAGCCGTCTCCAATACCACAGTTCAAAAGCATCAATTCTTCGGCACTCAGCTTTCTTCACAGTCCAACTCTCACATCCATACATGACTACTGGAAAAACCACAGTTAAATAAGCGGGGTGACAATATACAGCCTTGACGTAATCCTTTTCCTATTTGGAACCAGCCTGTTGTTCCATGTCCAGTTCTAACTGTTGCTTCCTGATCTGCATACAGGAATTGTATAGGTAACAATAAAATGAGTAATAGACTGGAAGAAGAAGGAAACAAGTTGGAGAAAGAAACTCAACATGATGCAATGCTAGAAAAATTAAATCTAAAGAAGGACAGTGCCACCCAGATAAGTCACTTAGCCTTTATGGAAGTTTAAGAGTAGAATTAAACAGAATTTTGTTGGGTACTTTTAGAGGAAACTCCTGTAGGAAGCTTAAAATCATGAAGGAAAGAGAAATATTAAAGTATTAATATAGTTTATATGTTAATAATATTCTAAAAGAAAAATTTAATAAGTATACTCTAAGAGGATAAAAAAATGTTCCTTAGATTTTTGTTGGAGCTGAGTTTCTTTTTGCTCAGTGTTGTACTTCATGCAATGCAATTTAGTTTATGCATTATTTCACCTTAGTTTAGTAAACATTTTTTGAAAATTCACTTATGTACCAGGCAATATGCTAGGTACTAGTGATACTAAAATAAAAAAATGGCCTCCATAATCTAATGAATCAAATTTGCAGTGTGGTAGGGGAAATAAAAACAGACCAGAGTGCTACTAGGTGAGAAGATGTTATATAATTAAACGTAAGTAATATATAAAATGCAATTATTATATAAAATATTAAGTATTATAGGAAAACAACTGGGAAAATGAGAGACAACCATGTTACATGAAGTTACATTTAAGTTAAATGTTTCCAGGCACACGCTAGAGCAGGAGGAAGGCAGATTAAGCAGATGTAGGGAGAAAAGATTGGTTGTATACTAGAGTAGTTATCTTATTACTCTATAGACCCTTGTGTTGGCTATTGCTGTAAGATTATGTATGTGGGACATATATCAGGCAATCTGGCTTCAAGGTCTGGGCTCCTAACCACAATGCTATACTGTTTCATGACAATATAGTGTATTCTGGCAGTATGGAAGCCATTCAGTGTGATTGGATCAAAGCGTTCATATAATAGAATGATTGCAAATCGAACACCAAATTGTTAAGACTAGATTCTAAAGGGGCTTATATACTGTGATGGAGATTCTTAGAGGAAATAGTAAGTCATCAAACATTTTTATGTAGGAAGCAACATAATGTTTTTATCTTGGAAAAAAAAAATCAAAACAAGGATTCTGTTGAGGAGATGTATGCAATAGCTCTTCTGAGAAGTCAGGAAAATTGAGATATAGACATGGAAAATGTGATGAGCTTGAGACATTCTTTTAGAAACTAATGGAAAATTTAAACAGAACAAAATTGAGAGATATAGTGAAAAAGGCATGGACCATGACACTAAATAATTTTTAAAATATTCATTCATTCAATATAACTTACAATATAGATTTATTTCAATATTTTACAATATTTTTAGTATTTTACAATATGAGGTTACAATCAGGACTTCTTTCACCGAACAGCAGCCCGAGAGCTGAGCTAGAGAATATATAGGATCAATAAAAAGATAAAAATAAGCACTTATATATATCAGATATTAAAAATAATTCTGTATTATTTATTCACACAACATATTTGACATGACTTGTTTCGTGGTGCCATCTAGTCTAAAATTTTCATATGAACCATGTATGTTTCATTTAAGAGGCTCAGGCATATTAGAAAAATCCTGATAACTAACCATAAGGCCATATTTAGCAACATCTGCCTATGGGAACAAGTATGACTTGAGTTCCAAAACATAAAGATAGAAGCATAGTTAGAAACCAGCAGTTCCATTAATTTTCTAATTCTTATTGCTTCCAATCTAAATTTTCTGTGAGATTAAGTGAAAGTGAAAACGATAGTAGCTCACTGGTGTCCAACTCTTTGCGACCCATTGGACTGTAGGCTGCCAGGATCCTCTGCCCATGGAATTTTCAAGGAAAGGATATTGGAGTGGGTTATCATTCCCTTCTCCAGGGGATCTTCCCAACCCAGGGATTGAACCCAGGTCTCCTGCATTGCAGGCAGATTCTTTACCATCTGATCTACCTATTTTCTCGTTATCCTTTATTTTCCTCTCTAGCTTAATTTCAACACTTTCCTTGGAGCTAGAGACTCTCCATGCTCTAAGCATGTTTCACCTTCCACTAGTCCATACCAGATTTGTTCTAAAAAAGCCTTAACTAAAATCTGCAATGATAATTAGGAAAAAAGCTGCCATCCTTGAAAACCCTCCATATATTTGTATAATCCTGATAACATTAAAGAGTAATATGGATCTTGTCCCATTCCTAAGCAGAAGACATGACCGTAAATAATGCCTTTCTTTGAAAAGAAAAGCCAAAAGTGCTGGTAGTTTCCCAGGGCAAGGCAGCTGAATTTTTCAGTTGTAGAGATTGATTATTATGGGATGGAATGAGCACATATAGTACACAGGCTAGAAAACAAGTCTTATGTGAACATTTCTGAGTATAGTAATAAACATATGGTTTAAATTGTTGCACAAAGTTCAGTTTAATAGCTGATTTGATAAAAAAAATAAAGTGCTTTGTAGGGGCTTCCCTGGTGGTTCAGATGGCGAAGAATCTACCTGCAGTTCAGGAGACCCAGGTTCGATCCCTGAATCTGGAAGATCCTGTGGAGAATGAAATGCCAACCCACTCCAGTATTCTTGGCTATAGAATTCCATGGACAGAGGAGCTACAGTCCATGGGGTCGCAGAGTCAGACATGACTCAACAAGTAACACTTTCCCTTTGAAAGTGCTTTATAAGAATGTGACATATGTATACTGGCATTCAATTTTGTTTTTAGTATTATGTTTACAATCTTATGATTTCTGGTAAGTCACTGTTATCAGTTTATGAACTTTCATTTTAAAATCACATTTTACGAATTTTAAAATTTATTTTATCTTTATCACTAGATGATGTGTATTTTTATAATTGTAAATTTTGACCTTTATAGAAATGTTAAATTCTTTCAAATGACTATAAGATGTTCTCACTGGAGAAAATATGAATTTCAGGTCCATTTGCCAATTTTCTGCTTAGATTGTTGTTTTTATACAGCTGACTCAAAACCTTTAAAAATATAGTGTAGAGCAGATACAATAACTTATTCAGTTCAGTTCAGATCAGTCGCTCAGTCGTGTGCAACTCTTTGCAACCCCATGAACTGCAGCACGCCAGGCCTCCCTGTCCATCACCAACTCCCAGGGTTTACCCAAACTCATGTCCATTGACTCAGTGATGCCATCTAACCATCTCATCCTCTGTCGTCCTCTTCTCCTGCTGCCTTCAATCTTTCCCAACATCAGAGTCTTTTCAAATGAGTCAGCTCTTCTCATCAGGTGGCCAAAATATTGGAGTTTTAGCTTCAATATCAATCCTTCCAATGAACACCCAGGATCATTGTTGACAAAACAATGTCTCTGCTTTTCAATATGCTGTCTAGGTTGGTCATAACTTTCCTTCCAAGGAGTAAGCGTCTTTGAATTTCATGGCTGCAATCACCATCTGCAGTGATTTTGGAGCCCCAAAAAATAAAGTCAGTCACTGTTTCCACTGGTTTCCCATCTATTTGCCATGAAGTGATGGGACTGGATGCCATGATCTTAGTTTTCTGAACGTTGAGCTTTAAGCCAACTTTTTCACTCTCCTCTTTCACCTTCATCAAGAGGCTCTTTAGTTCTTCTTCACTTTCTGCCATAAGGGTGGTGTCATCTGCATATCTGAAGTTATTGATATTTCTCCTGGCAATCTTGATTCCAGCTTGTGCTTCCTCCAGCCCAGGGTTTCTCATGATGTACTCTGCATATAAGTTAAATAAGCAGGGTGACAATATACAGCATTGATGTTCTCCTTTTGCTATTTGGAACCAGTCTGTTGTTCCATGTCCAGTTCTAACTGTTGCTTCCTGACCTACATACAGGTTTCTCAAGAAGCAGGTCAGGTGGTCTGGTATTCCCATCTCCTTCAGAATTTTCCAGTTTATTGTTATTCACACAGTCAAAGGCCTTGGCATAGTCAATAAAGCAGAAATAGATGTTTTTCTGGAACTCTTGCTTTTTCGATGATCCAGCGGATGTTGGCAATTTGATCTCTGGTTCCTCTGCCTTTTCTAAAACCAGCTTGAACATCTGGAAGTTCATGGTTCACGTATTGCTGAAGCCTGGCTTAGAGAATTTTGAGCATTGCTTTACTAGCGTGTGAGACAAGTGCAATTGTGTGGTAGTCTGAGCATTCTTTGGCATTGCCTTTCTTTGGGATTGGAATGAAAACTGACCTTTTCCAGTCCCGTGGCCACTGCTGAGTTTTCCAAATTTACTGACATATTGAGTGCAGCACTTTCACAGCATCACAGAGCTCAACTGGAATTCCATCACCTCCACTAGCTTTGTTCATAGTGATGCTTTCTAAAGCCCACTTGACTTCACATTTCAGGATGTCTGGCTCTCAGTGAGTGGGAATGATCACACCATTGTGGTTATCTGGGTCGTGAAGATCTTTTTTGGAGAAGACTCTTGAAACTCCAATACTTTGGCCACCTGATGGGAAGAGCTGACTCATTTGAAAAGACCTTGATGCTAGGAAAGATTGAGGGCAGGAGGAGAAGGGGAGGACAGAGGATGAGATGGTTGGATGGCATCCCCGACTCAATGGCCATGAGTTTGGGTAAACTCCGGGAGTTGGTGATGGACCGGGAGTCCTGGCTTGCTGTGATTCATGGGCTCACAAATAGTCAGACATGACTGAGTGACTTAATTGAACTGAACTGACTGACTTAAATTATGGAATTTTTAAATTTAAAAGATCAAGTGGCAACTGAGGACCTCTGCCATGGGCCACAGGAGCAAAACTGGGCCAAGGGAGAAGACTACTTGCTGGGAGTCCTGGTACCCCTGTTGGAGTTCAGCTTTATGTGTCTGTGGAGACATAGGTAGCTGGGATGAGGATGGCAGGGCCCAGTGGGGACTCTCTCCCCTGTTGGCTCTATGGGAGCTGGTCCATTGTAACCCTCTGCCCATCATCAGCCTCAAGCTAGCCTGCCTGGGCCTGGTGGGCTGCCTGGGCCTTGGCCACAGGTCCAGCAGTCAGTCTTGCGATCAGCACTCTGGGTACCCAGCATATGTCCCAGACAGATATGGAGCTGTTAGCACAGTCAGCAGTCACCATCATAGATGGCTCCTGTGCCAGACTGGAGAAGACTCCATTTGGGAAGATACCAGAGAGCCTCCTGCAGCTCCGGACCACTGAGTGGCTGCCAGCCCTGTGAACTATGGCCGACTCTGCAAGCTGTCCTCTGTGGAGGTTGTGTCTGCCATCATCTGCATGCAGAGGTTTTCGGACCTTGCTGTCCTTTGGATAAGGAAATTTATGTGAAGACAGGGCTTTCTGGATGTGAACCAACAGCTTCTGGGCAAAGATATGGCCTGCAGAAAGTTGGATTTAGTGCTCTGGGAAGAGAAGGAGTTCCCGGGTAGTGCTGGGGGAGCCCCAGGAGAAAACATGGATCTTTGGATGTGACTTCAGGGTAGGTTTGCAAATCCCAAGTGTATGGTGACACCTCGCTGCTCAGGACAGTGGTGAGAGTTTTAATTGTGGGGACGAGTCTGGGATCAAGGCCTTGGTGTCAAGGACCAAGGACACAGCAGCAATGGAGAAGGAAGAAAGGCAAGGAAAAAGTGCCGGGGTTGGTGCATTAATAGAGGTTTAGAAAGGAACAAAGTAACAGCCAAGATACTGAATGTGCAGACATATGCTTTTGAGGCTGTGTGATGCGGAAATCTAGAGATGTCAGGGGGACTGTGGGACCACAGACAGCTGTGATGATCTTGCCCCATTGCAAAAGCAAACTCTCTCCTGGTTTGCTCCTAATTCTAATGCAGCCTCACTCTGAGTCCTGCCCAGGAGACTTCACAGTGAAGTGGGGAATCAAGAAGGAGGAATAATAATAAAATTTAATGCTTCATTCTGTCCATCTCTGCTACTTGTCTTTCTTAGTGGCTCAGCAGTTAAAATATACTTGCCAGTTCAGGAGACTCAGATTCAATCCCTGGGTCAGAAAGATCCCCTGGAGAAGGAAATGGCAATGGACTCCAGTATTCTTGCCTGGAGAATCCCATGGACAGAGGAGCCTGGTGGGCTACAGTCCATGGGATCGCAAAAGAGTCAGACATGACTTGGCAACTAAACAACAATCCATATCTCCGATGAATGCTATCGTAAGACTACCACTCATACATTGAGTCAGAAAACCACTTTTATTTTTGATTCTTGCACACGTCCTAATTACTTCACAATTTATAGGTTGGGCCATATGAAACTGCCTTTTCTCTAAGTGAAATAATGATAAGATACCTGTAGTTTTAAACAGTTCAAATTAATCTTTTTAATTGTTTGAGGAAAGTGCCTGTGCTATACAAGTTTTCTTCACCCATTCAAAAAGTTCCTGTTTTTATTTTTTCTGCATGACACAAAAATAGACGAGGAAACGGTATTAATCTATGATTAAAAAGATTAGAGTTTCAACTACACAGTGTCCTATGACTACAAAACAAGATGCTGTCATTCTTTAAAGAAAAATGTTAAGGATAAAGTTACATTTTCAACTGAATTAATAACATAGTGTAAAAACATTTTAATTTTATGCAGATAAGGAACAGAATTTATAATATTAATGTGGCTTTTTAAAAAATTGTGATTTTTGTCATCTTTTGATTATTATAAAATTATATAATTTTGTAATTTTTATAACTTATAATTTTATAAAATTATCCCTTTAGAAAATAAATATAAGATATATTTAAAGTTAACGTGGAAAAATTTGAAGTTCTCTCTTGAGATAAACATTTTCTAGACCTAATGATTGTTCTGCTTGCCATACAATTAGAATCTTGCAAGAGGCTTTGAAGAGAGATAAAGCTCTTCCTTTTATTAGTGTCTTTGAGTATTTCAGTAATATCAAGGTCAATTAAAATTGTACTTTATGGTTATATGTCATATGATTTAGATAAACAAATAATTTGCAACATTCAAGGTAGAAATGGAATTGCCTTTTTAATCACATGACATCTATTTCTGCTTTAAATTGAAAAAAAGTATATGTTGGCTATAAGACTAGTCAAAAATTTAATATGATCATTTTATTACTTCTTTAGTCAGCATTATAGATCCTCTGTTCTAGTTTTTTGGTTTCCTTATAGTTTATTAATTACATACATCTATTTGTCCATTTTTTATAACAATTTTAATTCTTAAAGACAACCCAAGACCTATTTTTTTCTATTCTCTTCAGTTTATTTTCAAAACTCATTAGAGCCTCAGTGAAATAACAGTGAGAGCTGCTAGCTACACCACACTGTTACACTGCTATCAGTTAGCAGAGTGATTCCTACATATAACAGGTTGACAGATAATTTATATATTCTACAGAACCTAGCATAAAGCTAAACATGTAAGTTCTCCATAAGTGTTTGATTTTGATATAAATACCTTAATATGTCTAAAGATGCTCATTCTCATTATAAATATATATTTTGATTATATGTAGCTATTGTCTATAGTATTCAAAATATAAAATATAGCATTATTCATACATATGGGACTATGTATATATGTGTGTATATAGTGTGCAGATATCACCCATGGTAGATGAGAAAATTGTGAAAACAGCTTATTGTTAATTCTACCTATTATTTTTTAGCATATGGTGTTGTTAGTGGTGATATTCAAATGGTTTTTGTATTGTGTCTATATTGCCTTTATATTTTTTCTAATTGTTTTTATAATGTATCTCCTTTTATTTAAAAAAGAAATAGATATAAGATATAATTCATTTTGTATCAAATTGGTTTAGTATGATTTATTATAATGCATAACCCCATGATAGTTTTAATGTAGTCATGAATAATGCTATTTTTAATATTTAAATAATACATAGCTTGAGATTCCTATAATTTGGAAAGTCTTCTCTATCAGTTACTTAACACCAAGTATTTATATGGAGAAAAAATAGAAATCTACAATATTTACTGTCAATAAACTTTAATTGTGCTAGCAAGGGGGCAGAAATGCAGAAAATTATAGACTTTTAAATGTGTGAACTGCTTGCAAGTTAGAAGGCCTACATAATTATTTATCTTAGATGGATAGTGCACAATAAAACCCAGGGACAATGATAATTGAGGTGACTTCATCTTGCTTCAACTCTGTTATCACATAAAAGGAGCAATCTCCTTTTAATCTAAAATTTGACATGAATAAACTTGCTTTATGAGTTTTTTGGTGCTTGCTAAGATACAGAAAGCAGCAGTTTAAGAGAGTTAGGTTTATAACAATGTTTTGAAGACCCCGTAGCTAGAAACTAATCAGAATAATGTTCAACTATTAAAAAATAATTGGAGTAATTAAAAAGCACAAATTGAGGCAAATTACAAAGAGTGAAAGGCAATATCCTTTTTTTTTCTTCTATCATACAACCATGCTAAACTTCCCATATTATTCATGAAAGCTCTCTTTAGAATTTATGACTTACAATAGCAATTGGCTTGTGACTTTTCCCACACAGCCTTCCAGAATCAAATTGACTTTTGACAAATATTTAGGATAAATGCCAAGAGACTTTTTGGCATAAAATAGCAACCATTTCTGTTCTTACACAATTATTGCAGCTTGTGAGAGAAGTTTAATGATTACAACAAAAACTTTGTTTGCCATAGATACTGTAAGTTTGAAATTAATTAATTTGTGACTTATCTATCACAGATGGTACAAGGTTAACAGAAATGCTTTGCATTTCTTATGCTTTAGAGTTAACCATTTCTACGTATTGCACCTTGTGGAGATGAGTCTTGTCTTACAGAATTGATTACTTCTCAGTATAAAACCTATAAACGGCATGTTTCGTGTTCACCATTCTTGTCTTCAGCTTTCACATCCAGTGTGAGGTCATGAGCAATTCAATACACAAACTGAGTCACCATCCACAAAATATTTTTATGATAAAACAAGGAAATATTTCCCTAGGAAATCAGGATGAATTGTGTGTGTATGTTTTGCTGTTTTAGTTTCATTTGGTTTTTTTCTTTTATTTTGTCCCCAGGAAGACATAGCTCTATAACTTTAAAATTCACTTTGGGAGTTTTAGTATTAAAATTAATCATACACAGCATGACTTTTTAAAATAGACATTCACCTGAATAATTTTATCATGTAAGCTTATAAAATAAATATGTATATGAGACTGTTCATGAAATTAACCCTACAAATGTGAATCCAAATGTATTTGTAACTTGACAAAGCTGAGATAATGCATTTGAACCAGGCAAGGAAATGATGGTTGAGTTACAGCTTATAAATTATGGTCACTTTATATTTGTGAACTGCACCTATCAAAAGATGTTATCTAGAGCAAGAGAGTTCGAGGGAATGCATGAAGAAACTGGGTAACAACAGTGTCTGTTCATTTAGATCTCATTGCTTTCTGAATAACTCGATTCATTTACAGCTTTGATGATTAAAATTGAACTAATTTTAACAATACATCTGTGAGGGAGATGGAGAGTAGGCTTATCACATTTAATTGAAAGATACATTGTCTATTTGGAATATGAAAATCACAGAACATACCAGATTGTAATAGAAAGTATATTTTTATATTCTATCTAATATCTATCTCAGAGTTTTATTTCTTACATATAACTGACTTTCTGTCAATAGCTGAGAGAGAAAATGCTGGCTAAGATTATTATGGCTGGTACGAAAAAACGGCCCTTTAGGAAGTATAATTTTGTTAACCCTTCATCCCTTGTTTTGATTGCGTTCCTTATTTAACTTGATGGAGGATCTTGGTAAGCTAGCACAAATGATCTAAATCAAATTCTATCATGGGCTTTATTTTGATTCGTCCCTAAATATTTGTTTTAACTTTTAATTTCATAAGTTCTGAATTTCACATGTAGGAGAGTAGATTTACTGAGTATATTGGCATACACTAACATTTCTGGAGAATGAAAACAGCTAACCTTGGTCATGTAGTTAGTCATGGCACTGGAAGCGTGAGCGACAATACTCAATCCTCAGAACGGATTTACTGCTTCTTCTTGCTGTGTATGTCAGCCTGCTCATAGTCATGGCTCATTCCTCCATGTGCTGGTCTCTGTATTACTGTGAGTTCTGTCTCCTTTTCTCTCCCTTTGCCTCTTCTCCACTCCCTTTAGCCCCTTTCAGTCTGATTCCCCCAATAACAATGCATATACATGTAAACATAACTGCAGTTAGGTCTACCAGTGGGTGTATGTGTGTGTTACCTTGAGAAACAGAAGCATTCCTTCAAATTAGAGAAATGACAGGGCACTTATATTGATGATGCCTCCCCTATCTTCATCCTCTCAGATCTTGGAGGCATTCACCATTTTCCTCAGGCAGGTGACAGGGGATTTATTGTCACTAGATTCTTACCATCCTGAAGTAATAAATGCATGCATTTTCCCCAAAGTAGAGAGTACAGTAACTTCAAAAATCTCTTCCCAGATAATCATTTTGCCTCTTAAGCTACTTACTATAATGTTTAAAACATTAGCCTTTATTCTCATGTTTACCTTTGTAATAGACATTAATTAAAAAGTTGCAGATTAATTGTATTAAAATTGGGCAAGTAACTTATTTGAAAAGATACTTTTAACTTATTTCTCAGAATATGCTGAGGCCTGTGAAATTTTCATTTGTTTTTATTCCAAGTTGAATTTTCTCTTATTCCTTTTATTCTCTTTTTAAAATTTTATATGTTTTGATTAAAATTCAAAAACAAAACTGAAGAAAAACTAGAGGAGAGAGGGAAAAAGGTAAGTTTCAAGTCATTCAAGGAAGATGCTATCCATATAAAATGTATTGTAGTATAGCTATTTTTCTACTCTGCTATGAGGATGTTTTAGGATAAAAGGATTTTTAGGTGCAGAAATTCAAGGTATATACATAGATTAAAATGGTTCTTTATAACAATACTTCCCAGACTTTTAGATTTTAGGAATTAGCATCTTTTTCATTAGATTGGAAGGACTGTTGTATGGTTGCCAACTCTCTTTTACCAAAGAAGAATGTTAAAAGTATCAGTTAGTAATTACTATTAGAGAAGGGATATTTCACAAACACACACACAGTGAGAAGAACATAAACTCAGAATAAAATATATGGGCCTTTACTGGTAATGATACCAGGCAACTCTGTGCTGATATGTTTTTAATATAGATATTTTAAAAATCAGAATAGTGACATGTTATAATATAAAATTGTTGTTCAGTCACAAAGTCATACCTGACTCTGTGACCTCACGGACAGCAGCACACCAGGCTTCCCTGTCCTTCATTATCTCCTGGAGTTTGCTCAAACTGATGTCCATTGAATCAGTGATGCCAATCAAGTATCTCATCCTCTATCATCCCTTTTTCCTCCTGCCCTCAATATTTCACATACTCAGGGTCTTTTCTATGAGTCAGCTCTTTGCATCAGGTGGCCAAAGTTTTAGAGCTTCAGCTTCACCATCAGTTCTTCCAATGAATATTCAGGGTTTGATTTCCTTTAGGTTTGACTGGTTTGAATTCCTTGCAGTCCGAGAGACTATCAAGAGTCTTCTTCAGCACCACAGTTCTAAAGCATCATTCTTCAGCACTCAGCCTTCTTTATGGTCCAAATCTCACAACCTTATATGACTACTAGAAAAACCATAGATTTGACTGTATGGACCTTTGTCAGCAAAGTGATGTCTCTGCTCTCAATACACTGTCTAGGTTTGTCATAGCATTTCTTCCAAGGAGTAAGTGTCTTTTAATTTTGAGGCTGCAGTCACCATCTGCAGTGATTTTGGAGCCCAGAAAAATAAAACTTGTCACTATTTCCACTTTTTTTCCATCTATTTGCCATAAAGTGATGGGACCAGATGCCATGATCTTCATTTTTTGAATGTTGAGTTTCAAGCCAAATTTTTCACTCTCCTCTTTCACCTTCATTAAGAGGCTTTCTGCCAGTAGAGTGATAATAATCTGCATATCTGAGGTTGTTGGTATTTCTCCCAGCAGTGTTGATTCCAGCTTGTGAGTCATCCAGCCCAGCATTTTGTATGAAGTACTCTGCATATAAGTTAAATAAGTGGGGTAACAATAATACACAGGCGTGTCACAATCCTTTCCTTATTTTGAACCAGTCTGTTGTTCCATGTCTGGTTCTAACTGTTCTGACCTGGATGCAGATTTTTCAGGAGGCAGGTAAGGTGGTATGGTATTCCTATCACTTAAAAATTTTCCACGATTTTCTGTGATCCACACAGTCAAAGGGTTTCAAGTGTTCAGTGGATGCCTTCTCATCCTCTTGTCCTCCCCTTCTCCTCCTGCCCTCAGTCTTCCCAGCATCAGGGTCTTTTCAAATGAGTCAGCTCTTCACATCAGGTGGCCAAAGTATTGGAGTTTCAGCTTAAACATCAGTCCTTCCAATGAACACCCAGGACTGATCTCCTTTAGGATGGACTGGTTGGATCTCCTTGCAGTCCAAGGGACTCTCAAGAGTCTTCTCCAACACCACAGTTCAAAAGCATCAATTCTTAGACACTCAGCTTTCTTTATAGTCCAACTCTCACATCCATACATGACCACTGGAAAAACCATAGCCTTGACTAGACAGCACTTTGTTGGCGAAGTAATGTCTCTGCTTTTTATTATGCTCTCTAGGTTGGTCATAACTTTCCTTCCAAGGAGTAAGCGTCTGAATTTCATGGCTGCAATCACCATCTGCAGTGATTTTGGAGCCCAGAAAAATTAAATCAGCCACTGTTTCCTCTGTTTCCTCATCTATTTGCCATGAAGTTATGGGACCAGATGCCATGATCTTAGTTTTCTGAATGTTGAGCTTTAAGCCAACTTTTTCACTCTCCTCTTTCACTTTCATCAAGAGGCTCTTTAGTTCTTCTTCACTTTTTGCCATAACGGTGGTGTCATCTGCATATCTGAGGTTATTGATATTTCTCCCGGAAATCTTGATTCCAGCTTGTGCTTCCTCCAGCCCAGCATTTCTCATGATGTACTCTGCATATAAGTTAAATAAGCAGGGTGACAATATGCAACCTTGATGTACTCCTTTTCCTGTTTGGAACCAGTCTGTTGTTCCATGTCCAGTTCTAACTGTTGCTTCCTGACCTGCAAACAGGTTTCTCAAGAGGCAGGTCAGGTGGTCTGGTATTCCCATCTCTCAGAATTTTCCACAGTTTGCAGTGATCCACACAGTCAAAGGCTTTGGCATAGTCAATAAAGCAGAAATAGATGTTTTTCTGGAACTCTCTTGCTTTATTGGTGATCCAGTGGATATTGGCAATTTGATCTCTGGTTCCTCTGCATTTTCTAAAACCAGCTTGAACATCTGGAAGTTCATGGTTCACATATTGCTGAAGCCTGGCTTGGAGAATTTTGAGCATTACTTTCCTAGAGTGTGAGATGAGTGCAATTGTGCGGTAGTTTGAGCATTCTTTGTCATTGCCTTTCTTAGGGATTGAATGAAAGCTGACCTTTTCCAGTCCTGTGGCCACTGCTGAGCTTTCCAAATTTGCAAAAGACAAATACCAAATGATATCATTTATGTGGGCTTCACTGATAGCTCAGTTGGTAAAGAATCTGCCTGCAGTGCAGGAGACCCCGGTTCGATTCCTCTATCAGGAAGATCCGCTGGAGAAGGGATAGGCTACCCACTCCAGTATTCTGGCCTAGAGAATTCCATGTACAGTCATGGGGTCGCAAAGGGTCAGACACAACTGAGTAACTTTCACTTTCACTTTCATATGTGGAATCTAAAAGAAAAAAAAAGATTCAAATGAAGTTATTTACAAAGCAGAAATAGACCAAAAGACATAGAAAATATACTTACGTTTCCCAAAGGTAAAAGAAGTAGAAGAGGTAAGAACTAATATATAAACACTACTATGTAGGATCACAAAGAGTAAGACATGATTGAGCACCCCCCCACACACACACACACATATGTGTTTGTGTAGTAACCAACAGGACCTAATATATAACACCGGATACTATGCTCAATGTTTTGTGATAGCCTATAAGGCAAAAGAATCTATATATAACTGAACCACTTTGCTATACACCTGAAATTTGTAAATCAGGTATACTTCAACAAAATTTTTTAAATGAATTTTTATTGCAATGTTACTTGGTAACAACCTATACTTCAGTCCATACTAATGAACTTATTAGCAGGACAAGAATAGAGATGCAGATATAGAAAAAGGACTTGTGGACACAGCATGGGAAGGAGAGGGTTGGACAAATTGAGAGAGTAACATTGGAATTTATATGTTACTATGTGTAAAATAGATATCTATTGGAAAATTTCTGTTTAACACAGGAAGCTCAGCCTTTTGCTCTGTGATGACCCAAAGGAGTGGGATGGGTGGGGAGGGAAGCTCAAGAGTGTGAGGATATATGGCCAACTCACATTGTTTTACAGCAAAACCCATCAAAACATTGTAAAGCAATTATCCTTCAATTAAAAATAAATAAGTGGATAGAAGTACTGAGTAATTAAGTTTGTTATAGATACACACTGAAATAATATATAGCAAAATAAATCACTTTTCTCAATATTATATCCTTGAGTGCACAAAGATAGCGCTGAATGAAAGACAAGAGACACACGTTCAAAATCTCTGTTATTCGTATATGTCTTTTTATTTATACACAGGTAAAACTAATCTGCATTTCTAGAAGTCAGGTTGCCATTTTGAAAGGTGAGAGTGTAGTGACTGTGAAGAAACACAAAGGGAACTCCTATGCATTGACTGTATCTTCACTTAGCTGGTGACTGCACAAGTGATTTACCTTGTGAAAATTTGTGTATATTTGTTGATTTGTTCACCCTTCTGTATATGTTATATTTTAAAAATATATTTATTTAAAAATTAAATATCCAGAATTCACAAAATATAGCATTAAAATTAGTTAAAGTGTTCTTTTATTTTCTGCCCAACAAATTGGGACTTCCGACTGAGGATTCCTTGATTTTCTTAGATAATAAAACTACTCTGATAATATCTCTGTATTTTCTCACTGAGAACAGATTTGTAGTTTCATAAAATCTAGTTCTAGATGTGTTGTTAATAATTCATATTCTCAAGCTACGATGGGAAAAAATTCAGAACACCACAACATAATTTATATACTCAAGCTACAATTGGAGAAAATTCAGAATACCGTTATTCCTTTGGTTGATAAGACCTACCTTTTCCCCTAGGGGTATATTTTGAATTATATGTTGTTAAGAATAAGAACATACTGTTAAACAGTAAATTAAAGCTTTCTTCCCAAATACACACAACCAAACTCATAATGGAAGCTGACAATGACTCCTTTTTGAGCCATTGTCACTAAAAATCATTTATTATTGAGTCTTTGTCATATATACACAAATTGTGGTAATGGTAACAAGATTATTATTTCTTGTTAAGCAATTACAGTAAAAAGTCTTAAGCAGAGAGAAAAAAAAAAACTTTTTCTGATACTTGAAAGGGAGTTTTTTGTGTCTATGCTTGAGAATGAGGTAAGAATAAATCAGGAATATCTGCTTCTGTCTGGGAGTCAATGACTCTTTTCACATAAAGGCAGCAGTTCAGGATGTTCCCTCCATGTACCTGGGGAGTCTATACTTCCTTTTTGCTAAGAAAGCAGCTGATGGCCTCCAGTCCAAGGCCATCAAGAAGTAATGAGATTTGCTTAATAGAGTAATGGTCTGAATCTGCCAGGGGTCACCGGTAGCTTATAAACAGCCATAAGAGCTGTCATTTTTAATGTAAATCATACAAGTAGACCTAAGTGGTTTTACAGAGTCATATGACTAAAGTTATCTCCTTAGAATAAAGGCCTTGACCTAGAATGGATAAACAATAGACTCCCAATTAAAAGAAAAGTACTATAAATTGCTCACTCTTAACCTATCAATACACTGATAGAGTACAAGTAACTGGGGGAAAGGAAGAACAAGATTTGTGGTTGATTGAGTCTCATGTAAGGATCTGGTCTGCTTTTCTAGCTCAAAGCTATATATGCATCAAGAATCTCCCTGGAGTCTCAGAGGCTGGTCTACTCAATGCTCTTCTTCCCTTCACTCTCAGAAACAAGACCTGTGTCTCTTCAAGCAGAAAAAGGATAATCCTGGAAGAGAAGCATAGACTGACAGTGCTAGACCCAATAATAAGCTGTGGAGATAAATTTATTAGGCCAACCACAATTTCATTAAGTTTTTGGAAGTGAAGATAAAATGCCAGTAGTGGTATCTTGATTTATTTTTAATTTATTTAATTGCATTGTATGGAGCTAATGTCTAAGTTCTAGCCACCAGTAAGAAAACTAGAGGAAGGATCATGCAACTCACTCACTTTCTTTTCAGATCGTATTCAGCTAAGAAAAGTTCTTGTAGTGAACGGTAGGATTCCAGAGGAGAAAGACTGGAATATCGTATCTTCTTTTTCATTTATTTAGACAAACTACTACTGTAGTAAACTAAGATAGCTTCCCTCAGATAAAATGTCAAAGCCTTTTTGTAGCGTAGTGTTTTCTAATTTAAGGTGTGTTGGTATAGACTTAGCATAATATCTATAATCTTCTCTACGTAGATCTTTTTCAACTTAGGGTTACATATTCATCATGAGTTGAAAATATCTTAAGTTGAAATACATTCAATACACATAACCAACTGAACATCATTAAGCCTAACTCAAATGTGCTAATTACTTTAGCCTACAGTTAGAAGGTCAGTTGTGTATGTCTCTTTGCAACCCCACAGACTGTAGAGTGCCGGGCTCCTTTGTCCATGGAATTCTCCAAGCAAGAATACTGGAGAGGGTAGCCATTCCCTTCTCAAGGGGATCTTCCCTACCCAGCGATCAAACTCGGGTCTTCTGACTTACAGGCCGATTCTTTACCATCTGAGCCACCAGAGAAGCCCATCTAATAACTCAAAACCTAGTTTATAATGAAGTATTGACTATTTCATGTAATTTATTGAATACTGTACTATGAAAGTGTAAAACAGAATTGTTGAGTGAGTGCAGAATGATAGTAAGTGTATCAGATAGTTAACCCTCCATGAACAGAGCAGCTGACTGTGCACTGCAGCTTGCTTCTGCTGCCCAGTATTACAACACGGTATTTTGTACCACATGTGGCTAGCCTAGGAAATATCCAAAAACTTGATTTTTATTGAGTGCATATTGCTTTTGCATCATAAAGTGGGAAAAAAAATTGATCCATTGTAAGTCAAGGACTATATTAAAATATGCAACACTGGCCCTGAGTCATTAAAAGAAAATTTAAGTAAATCCCTCACTTACTATTCTTTTACCGAATGTCAGAGGGCTTTTCCATAGCTTGAGCTTGGAGTGGTATATGGAAAATTCTGGTTTTGAATGATTAATCTGCTAATAATCGATGGATTAAAATTTGAAGATAACTTGAAAGCATTCCAGACTCAAAAGAGACTGACATTGAATTAAATGATTAGGACTTAGATTAGAGTGGAAGCAATGGAAACTGAACGAAAGTTATAGATAATGACAGCAATAGTGCAATGCACGTTGAGGCTTATTTGTTGTTTGTTGCTTAATCACTAAGTTGTGTCCAACTCTTCTGCGACCCCCATGGACTGTAGCCTTCCAGCCTCCTCTGTCCATGGGATTTTCCAGGAAAGAATACTGGAGTAGGCTGCCAGTTCCTCCTCCAGGGGATCTTTCTGACTCAGGGATCAAACCCACGTCTCCTATATTGGCAGGCAAATTCTTTACCACTGAGCCACAGGGAAGCCCATTGAAGCTTATTAATATTTTCAATTGTTTTATATGGCTACTTCACCAAATGTCCTTATAGCAGAGAATAACAATGCAGACCTTATCAAGATTAATAAAAGCACCTAACACAGTGGATATTATTCCAAGTATTTCATAAAAATAGAATGCAGAATGCTTAGCCTTTAGCCATATCTCTTCTGCTTTTAATAATTAAAAAAAAATCTTGAGAGACTATTCTCAACAAATGGGTCTTGAAATTGCTGTATTCTAAGCATTCAACCATGTAACTCTTGTTTGCTTTTTCACTTACCCTCTCATCACAATAAGACAAAAACATCTTGAAGACAAAGACCATTTTATGCCCTCCTCAGTTCCGAAGTGTAATGGAAAATGTCAGCTTTTTCCTTCCTATGTTGAGGAAAAAAAGATTTGCTTCTACTATTTTTCTCTCCCCTCTGAGTCTTCTTGGTATGAATCTCACACAAAACACTTACATTTCTGACAATTCTGCTCACCAAATGCATGGAGGTCCCCACTCCTCAACATCAAGTAATTCTCTGTTACACCAGCTGGGTGTCCTACAACTTAATTCAGTTCTAGCATCATCTCCTTGAAAATAGGATCAGATTCCCCAGATTATAAAGATCAGTCCCACAAGTCTGGCTCACTCTCCACTTCAGATGCCAGGTGCAAACCTCAGTGCTTCTGACAAAGCTGCTATAGACCTAAGGTTCCAGAGACCCTTCTCCTTGGTTTCCATCAGTTTGCTAGAGCAGCTCACAGAACTCAGGAGAACACCTATGCTAGTTAGTTTATTAAAGGGTCTAAGTAAGGATACAGATGAACATCAAGGTGAAAAAGATGTGTAAGGTAAGGTACATGTGGAGGGGTGTGGAGCTCCTATGTCCTCTCTGCTCGCACTTTCCCAGAACCTTCACACGTTCACAAACCCAGAAGCTTTCTGAATGACCTTTCCTGGGATTCTCTACAGGCTTCCTCACTGGGCATGATCAATTATTAACTATACTTCCAGCCCCTTTCCCCTCTCTGGAGCGTGAGGCTGAAAATGCTGCTGCTGCTGCTAAGTCGCTTCAGTCGTGTCCGACTCTGTGTGACCCCATTGATGGCAGCCCACCAGGCTCCCCCGTCCCTGGGATTCTCCAGGCAAGAACACTAAAGTGAGTTGCCGTTTCCTTCTCCAATGTATGAAAGTGAAAACTGAAAGTGAAGTCACTCAGTCGTGTCTGACTCTTAGCGACCCCATGGACTGCAGCCTACCAGGCTCCTCTGTCCATGGGATTTTCCAGGCAGGAGTACTGGAGTGGGGTGCCATTGCCTTCTCGAGGCTGAAAATACCCAGCTTCTAATCATGGCTTAATCTTTTGGTGACTAGTTCTGATCTAGGTGCCATCTGAGGAGTCTACCTAGAGTTGCCTTATTTTAACAAAAGAGGCTTCTACTCTCTTATCACTTAGGAATTTACAAGGGTTTTAGGAGCCCTGTGTCAGGAACTAGGGGAAGATACATAAGTGTGTGAGTTCAGGTATGTCCTACTGTTTGCAACCGCATGGACTACAGCCCTCCAGGCTCCTCTGTCCAAGAATACTTTAGTGAGGGTGCCATTTCTTTCTTATATATATTTATAGTCTCAATCAGAAATATACCATGTGATTCTGATAAATATGGCCATTTTTGGATCATGCATAAGGTTCAGTTTTACAGTAATCATGTTATTCAGCTAACATGTATTTATTTATTATATTTTAGAACTTTAGGCAAATCTTTTTTTTTTAATATAAACATGAAAAAGAAGTAAGGGCTTCTAGTTTAGCAGAGGAGGAAAGTATAATGAATTCAAAATAATTGAACCCATTAGATGCTTTGCTTCTGCTATTTTGACCTAGTTCAGATTCTAAAGTTATTTTCTGGGTTGAATTGTATTAAGGCAGTTTAATCTCTGACCATGTGTTTTTGGACATAATTTTCCATTCTGCCTTTTTTCCATGCCAAATCAATTTTCAGTACACATGATTTTCCTTGTAGATTTTAAAAGAATGATTTTCTTCATTAAAACATATTATCTAATATATATTCTTCTTTGTGGATTTTTTTAAAAAAAGCTTTTATATATTTTTTCTTTTTTTTTTTTCACTTAGTCCCACTTTTTCAGGTCAAATTTTGTCCATCCTCTGTCAATTTCTTATTCAAAACAAAATTGTCTGTATGCCATTTTATCTGTTCTTCATTTTATTGCAAGCCGATTAGTTTTAAAAGTATTATTTATTTCAAACATGAGTCTCTGAAACGATTTAGATCAGCTGCAGTTCTATAACTGTATTGCCTATCAGGCAGAGAGGGGTCAAAACAACCTTTGAATCAGATGGCAAGGTCCCAGTGTCCTACCTTAAACTTAATACATATAATTGTGAGCACATCAGAATCTAAACTCCTCAGAATGTGAAGATAATTACTATTATTACCTAGTTTTAGATATCTTGCAGTTCTGAGAAAAATAAAAAAAAAAAATCTAACTAGCGCTGTCTTGTCCATGGTATTGAACTCTTGATTAATGAAACATGATCTAATCCATCTATTAATTAGCATGAATTAATATGAATATTAATTCATATTTTCCAGACATATGAATTACTATTATTCTTCAAACACTGTATTCTTTCTACTCTTCATCCATGACAACTCCACCATCTAAAATTACCTTTTCACCATCTCTTCCAGTTGTTAACTCACTGATGAGTCTTATCTGATGACCCTAACCAAGAAACCTTTCTGTTTTCTGAGTTCCTGTAGAACTCTGTTACTTCATATACTATTTAACATCTGAGGTTATCTCTAATTATTTTTGTCCTCTGCTGAATTGTAATGTTTACTGAGAGTAAGAATAAAACTTATTAATAATAGTGTTTTCTATAATC
The DNA here is from genome assembly GCA_024291935.2 of Okapia johnstoni. NCBI lineage: Eukaryota > Metazoa > Chordata > Mammalia > Artiodactyla > Giraffidae > Okapia > Okapia johnstoni. Next base: position 71,393,532 of record CM044319.1, on the reverse strand, counting down.
CTTGGTGTAATCCCTCACCTTTATTAAATAAATAAATACATCTGTCAGGTGAATAACTCTTGATCGCCACTTAGATAGAGGATAAGTGAACAGGCACTTGCAGTGGAGGGACTCAAAACCCAGCTTTAACATGTAACACAATTTCTGCCAGATTTAGACAAAACATTCACAGAATTCCCAGACGATAATTGCTAATATAACAAGTAGCTGCTTACCACTGTAGCTGAAAGAGGCAGGAGAGGTAATTAAAAATTAGCAGCTCTCAGAGAAGGAAACGGCAACCCACTCCAGTGTTCTTGCCTGGAGAATCCCAGGGACGGGGGAGCCTGGTGGGCTGCCGTCTATGGGGTCGCACAGAGTCGGACACGACTGAAGCGACTTAGCAGCAGCAGCAGCAGCAAACAAATATACAATTCTATGAAAGCTGTAATAGAAACTTAGAAACAAGTGGAAACTAAAAGTGTTAGTAGCATGAATGTCTCAGTTTCAGGCAAGGTCTTTTTTTTTTTTTTTTTTTTTTTAGTTGGGGGCTAATTACTTTACAATATTGTAGTAGTTTTTGCCATACATTGACATGAATCAGCCATGGGTTCACATGTCTTGAAGACTGTTTGGTCAACTCTGGATATACTAATGGACCACATAGCAAGAAGTTAATGCTTAACCTGAGATCCCATAGAAAAACTCTTATTAAAATATTCTATTGTTTACCCTGAAGTTATTATTAAAGCTGATACATGCTATTTGGGCATAGAATATGGTGCTATTTTACCTTGTACTTTGCTATGTCATAAGATATTGTATATTTTTTGGCTAGACGTTTTGCAGTGCCAGTGTAGAAAGAGGATCTTAATAAAAATATCATTCGGAGACTATGTATGCTTTTATCTTTATGAATAAGACCTCAGTAACTTCGAATATTGAGAAAAAAACATAAAATAAAATCTTGTTTTTTTTAAAGGATATAAAAATAATTAAGTTGTTGCATACTTTTAAAATAGTAATGGGTGACTTTAAATATGTCTATAAAGGGATATTTAGAAGATCTAAGAGATAGTACCATATGTCTATTTTAAATAAATATATCTTGAGTAGTCAAGATATATATCAATTTTGAAAATTAAACATTGGAAAGCAAAAATATTTTGTGTTATTACTAGAATAATTCAGTACTTTTGTTGTTTTATTGAAATTGCTTGAAACCCTTTTAATGAGTAGGAAATATATTTCAAACTTTGGATTATAGACAAAAATAGTGCAAATTCTGTATTACTTTATAAATATGATGATCAGATGTCCCAGTTAGCCCAAAGCATTCCCATCTGTTTTCCCAGTCTTAGTTATGATCATGTACTTTCACTATCACAATTGTCCTGGATTAAGTAATAAATAATATGTACTACTATTTATAAAACAGAAATATCTAGTCCTAGAATTTTTCATTCTGTTATTATGGGGGGAAGTGTCTGTCTCCACCCTTTCCCACTGCCTCTCCTTTCTGGGACAGGCTGAGCAAGGAAATGCCTTCCTTGACCATTCATCACAGTATAGCTGAGCAAGTGTATATGTTTTCCGTATTCATACAAAGAAAAAAAATAGTTTATATACCCCAATGCTGATTTTTCTTAGTCTAAAAATTACCAGGGATATATAAAAATGGATAAACGTGAGATTTATTAGGTTATACAGAATATTTGAGCTATTGCCTGCTAAGAGAAATTTTGGATGTAGTTTGCTCATACCGGTCATTGGAGGGACATTTATGTACCAAAAAACTAGTGTGACAAATGCCAAACTTAGCTGAGCATCTGCTAGTAGCTTTCCAGCTGATAAACTACTGATTTACTTTGATACATTTCTATTTGTTGCATATATGTTACTCTCGACAGTTCCTCATATTTGGAATCTCTAGAATTCAGGGGATAGATATACTACATTCTATCGAGTAACTTCAGTGCCTAACCCCTGATCCACTGAATTCTCCCAGGCAAATTTTTATGTATAAGGATTGACCACAAAGACCAGGGCATGTTCATAGCATTGCAGTACTGACAACTTTGACCAGGTTTATGGTTGCTGTTCCTTCATTTTACCTCTGAACCAACCTAGAAGCAGAGCAATGATATTCATGGATAAAAATTAATAGATATCACTCTCCAAATGCTTCCTAGTTCCCAAAGAGTCACTTCCTAAGTCAGGTAGTCAATGTAGCCTGCAGAGACTTGAGAAATCTACAAGATCAGAAGGCACTGGATATATAGCATCTTAATCCATTGATTCAAGGTTCAATTTCAGTTTCCATACAAGGGAGAATTCTTGTAATATTCTATTAATTGCAAGCATATTTGTTCTATTTTTTTTTCCTGTGTTATCCAGGCCACACCAGGTGTAGTCATGGCTTATCTTGCATATGACACAGCAGGACACATCCTATACATACACACAAATAGATCCACTTTAGCCAGGGTCAAGGTTCCTAGATATTTTACTTCTTGAATCCAATATCAGAAAGATAACATTTTAAGCTCTATGTTTCAAAATATCTTGTGACAAATAGGTCCAGATAGAGAATTAGTTTCAGGGTATAAGGGATATTGGAAGACAGAATTAGTTAGTCTAGAAAATAAGAGCATGGGCTCAAGTCAGACAGTCTGGCTTTGATTCAGAGCCTAACTCTCTCTCTTCCTTTCTGTGTGACCTTGATCAAGGTATATAATCTTTCTAGTTATTATTTTCTCATCTGTAACATGAGTAATTGTAATAACCATGTATGTGAATGTTAGACAAAGTGGACTAGGTGATAAGTTTATAATACACACCAAACAACATTATGAAACTATTACAAAAACTTAATAAGATAATGCATATTGAGCCTGGCACATAGAAAGGCCTCAAAAATTGAGAGCTCTCATTGCCAATTACGGTAGTCATTGTAGTGTAGTATCGTTGCCTGTGGCAGTTTCCTAGTCTTCAGAGAATGTCCAGCCAGTTGTGCATCGAGTCACTTGAAACCTTTAATTTCCTTGCTGGTCCTTGAGTGTTGTCATGTGGACTCAGTTGGGAGTAGCATAAGGGGCAACTGAATTATTTATACATAATAGATTTTAACATTATTGTAATAATCACTTGATTACTGATTAAAGAATTACAATAATGCACTGATCAATTGTTTGCACCTAACCTAGAAAAATTGGAATTAAGCTATTTTTTTTTTAATTTGAAAAAGGTCACTTAGGGAAGAAAGAAAAATTGGATTAATGCATAAGTGGGCCACTTACAAATTTTATGAACAGTTCATTAAATATTAAGTAAAACAGGTCTAAGTGCATCTGCATCTTTGAGTAAGTTTTCTTTACTCTACATTTGTCAAGGAAAATCTCTGAACTCCTTCCCCTGCCTCACTTAACTTCCATATGTCTTAAAAAACTCCAGCCACCATGTTACAGCTGGGGTGTAGACTTAGAAGAAGCACCCAGCTGTTTCAAATCATGCTGTGCTGGACAGTTCTTTATTTCAAAGCCATTGTTCCAGTTGAATGCTATTAGATGTGAAATAGAGAATTGGAGAGATATAAACAAGATGGATTTTTGTTTCTTTACGTATGAGGCTACTCAGCCTGCATGAAGAAGCCAACATTCCTTTAAACCTTGCAAATGCTGATTTTTGAACAATATACTATTATATTCAAATTTAAATTGTCAACAATATTTACTCAATCGAAAGGTTGTGTAGGAGGATGTACACTTGACATGTAAAGTAGGATAACGATCCTGCCGCTACTGTTTGAAAGTATGACTTCCAGGTGGTCAAATAATCTGGTCATTTATAAGACAAGATTTCAAAAAAAGTTGGGTTTGAATGTTTTTCATTGAAATAAGTGGAATATTTTTCCAGCTCGTTGTTCATAGTGTTCTCTCTTTTTTAATATTTAGCGGAGAGGACATTAGCCTAGGGATCAGATGGTTTACAGAGTGGAAAAATATTGCTTTATAATAAAAGGAGGATATTGAATAAAGCCCAGATTTAATACCCAGCCTAACAGAACACCCTGATGAATGTAATTGCATTTTAAGCATTCTGATTAAATTTTTTGATCCATATTGCATTTGTTTTGCTTGTGAATCTTTTATGAAAAAAAAAAGTGTCTGGAGATTAAAGGATTAGTGAGTTCTTAAGAAGCTGGGCAGCTGCTAAAGCATCTGAATATTCTTGCTTAAAGATGGTTGAAAAGCTGCATTAATCTCAGCTGTTACAGTGAGTGATATGGCTGAAACTAGAATAGCTAGAGGGAAATGCCCTAAGGAAAACCTCTTTCTATAGTGGACGACATGAATGATATTCACTGTAAGTGAAACAAACAAAAAAAATCTAAACAACAGTGCACTTAAAAAGAAATTTATCAGCTATGCTGACTTGTTAAGGAATAATGCTTTTCCTCCCTTCTCATTTCTTAGGCTAATTGAGAATTCAGGGAATATATAAAGATTAAGAAATAATTTGCATGCTCTCAAATCCTAAGTGCCAGTCATGTCTCTTGATAACCAAACAATAAAAGGGCTAACGGATTAGCATAGCTATTTTACCTTGGAAGAGAAGTTTTTGTCAGTGACAGAATAACAGGTAGGATAGAGCAATTTTCAATATATCAGTTTGTTTTGTATAATATTCAACTTTCTAAACTAGCAGCCCAACATAAAATATAGGGAGTCCTTTTTGAAAAATTTCTATATATTTATTTGTTTATTTTTTGGCCGCACTAGGTCTTTGTTGCTGGGCAAGGGCTTTTTTAGTTGCAGCAAGAAGGGGTTACCTTCTAGTTGCAATTGTACAGGCTGCTCACTGCCGTGGCTTCTCTTGTGGAGCACAGGCTCTAGGGCATGCAGGCTTCAGTAGTTGCAGCACACAGGCTCAGTAGTCATGGCACATGGGCTGTAGTTGCTTTTTGGCATGTGGAATCTTCCCGAACAGGACTCGAACCCAAATCCCTGCATTGGAAGGTGGATTCGTATTCACTGTACCACCAGGGAAGTCCAGGAGTCCCCTTTTGTATTCAGAAAATTATTTTCTAAATTCTTACAAAAGTTAAATGTGCTAAAGTCAAACTGAGATTCCCACACATGTGTGTGTATATATATATTTTTTTCATTGTCCCATACATGTGTGTATATGTGTGCGTGTATGTATGTATATATATATATATATATATATATATATATATATATATATAATATCATGGTCCACACAGGTCTGCAACCTAGGATCAGGGCAATCTGGTGAACTAGGTAGAGCTTTATAGATCCCTTGAGATAGATGTGGCCTTGGTAGCTGTGTTAGCTGGATGCTGGTACCCAAAAAAGTCCTGAAGAAAGAAAAAATTACAAATTCCTGTTTGGGAATGATACTCAGCCAGTTCTCTGTATGTGTTAATGACCTCTCATGGGCTTTTACCCATCTAAGATGGCTTTACTGAAAAGAGAAGCTCTATGCTAATGGTTCTTAACCTTGGCTGTCAATAAAAATCTAAGGAAAATTTGAACAAATTCTAGTGAAAGTCTTTTATTGGGGGAGGGGAATAGGGGAAAAGGAAGAGGGGGGTTGGAATCTGATTTTATATGTCTGAGACTTGGTTTCTTTGAGAATGAATATTCTAGCTTCCTGAGGAGCTGGAGTGCAGCAGAAGCTTTGGAAAATATTTCCATTTGATACTCACAAGGAGAGGATGGGCTGGAAATGAAAAGAGAGACCATTCTCAGTGAGGAATGTGCATATGTGTGCTTAGTCACTCAGCTGTGTCCAACTCTTTGCAACCCCATGGATGGTAACCCACCAGGCTCCTCTGTCCATGGGGTTTCCCAGGCAAGAGTATTGGAGTGGATTGTCATTTCCTTCTCCAGGGAATCTTCCCAACCCAGGGATTGAACCTATGTCTCCTCTTGTCTCCTGCATTGCAGCTGGATTCTTTACCCATGAGCTATCTGAGAAGCCCAGTGAGGAGGGTACTAATGGTGTTTCTTTCAGTTCAGGCAGAGCACCTACCTGTGCTAACCATAAGAATTTCCTAAGAACATCATCACCACCTCTGTAGAGTGGTGCAGTGCCCTTTACCTGTCCCTATCACGCCTAAAATAGCATTGCTGGAGGATCCTCAGAGTATACTCACTCTATGAAAGGTAATGTGTAGTGTCCATTATTGAGAAAGGCCAGGCATTAAATATCCATGGTTCATCATTGCTCAATTTAGTTTCAAGATTTCAGTAGCTTGTACATGAAATCCAGTGTCTATCTAGAATACTGAAGAAATACCATCCATTATAGTGAATGAGCCAAACTGATCAAACAGCAACAATTGAAAATGTGTTAAACTATCATATTTTTTTGTCTTTGAAAACTTTTTATTGAAGTATAGTTGATTTACATCATTATGTTCATTTCTGCTGAACAGCAAAGTGATCCAAGTTATATATATGCATGTGTTATTTTGGGAGCTTCACAGGTTGCTCAGTGGAAAAGGAATTCACCTGCCAATGCAGGAGACACAGGAGACTGGAGTTTGATCCTGGGGTCAGGAAGATCTCCTGGAGGAGGAAATGACAACCCATTCCAGAATTCCTGCTGGGATAATCCCGTGGACAGAGGAGCCTGGCGGGCTACAGTCTGTGGGGTCACAAAGAGTCTGATGTGACAGAGCAAACACATGCATATGCATTCTTTTCAATATTTCTTTCCGTTATGATTTATCAAAAGAGTCAACTGTGGTTCTTTTTGTTTCGAATTGTGCAATTATAAAGTTTATTGAGTTTACAGAAAGTTATGAGGCCAATCCACTGCCAGTACACACAGAGTTATACACACAATTACAGAATCTTTAGACTCCTGGGTTCAATTCAGTTTGGTCACTCAGTCGAGTCTGACTCTTTGTGACCCCATGAACTGCAGCAGGCCAGGCCTCCCTGTCTGTCGCCAACTCCTGCAGTTTACTCAAACTAATGTCCACTGAGTTGGTGACGCCATCCAACCATCTCATCTTCTGTTGTCCCCTTCTCCTCCTGCCTTCAATCTTTCCCAGCATCAGGATCTTTTCAAATGAGTCAGTTCTTCGCATCAGGTGGCCAAAGTGTTAGAGTTTCAGCTTCAGCCTCAGTCCTTCCAATGAATATTCAGAATTGATTTCCTTTAGGATTGACTGGTTGGATCTCCTCGGAGTCCAAGGGACTCTCAAGAGTCTTCTCCAACACCACAGAGAAGATTCCTGGGTTAAGAATTACCAGTTCAATGGGGAAGAAATAAAAAGCTATTGATCAAGAGATAAGCTCTTAAGACTTACTTGATTTGGGGTATTTAGCAAATAGCTTAGTTATCCTTATAATTAATTTATTCATTTATTGTTTTAAAATGAGAAGTATACTTAAATGTTTATTAAAATAAGTGAGAAAATATGTAGAGCTATGTAAATACTGTACAGATAGAAGGTAGTGTCACTAATAGTTTAAGTGATCAAAATGTTGACTCACTTTTCAGAAGCATCACTTACTTTTGAAAACTTATTTGCCCTTAGTATGATTTTTAAAACACAATTGTGATTAATAAGTATTATTTAACATGTGTCATTCATCTAGTAATCAAAACATTAGTGTTTTCATGTCACACTATCATGAGGTTTTAAATAGTCAGAGCTATTTCCAGAGTTTTATTTGACAAAACATATTACTATGTGTGAGGCATTGTAGTTTAAATAAACAAAATATCAGCGTTGGTGATACACGGGATTCAAATGCCACTTAGACTCTTGCTCTCTGGAGAAAGTCGGCAATTCATTGAGACTTTATGAATCTCATTTTCTTCATTTATGAAAGCATCATCAGTAATTTGAATATTATTATTAATACATCTAATTTAAATAATAACTTAAACATCTCTGTTTCCTTAGATAGGCAGTCAGTCCTGCTTAGATTTTATAGTACCGGATATATCAAATACCAGTGAATACACTATCAAATTACAGAGTGGTCTGTTCTTTTTGGGCTTCGCGGGTGACTCAGTGATAAAGAATTTGTCTGCCAATGAAGGAGTTGCAGGATCCCTGGGTCAGGCAAATCCCCTGGAGGGGAAAATGGCAACCCACTCAAGTATTCTTGCCTGGTAAATTCCATGGACGGGGAGCCTGATGGGCTACAGTCCACTGGGCTACAAAGAGTGGGACACGACTGAGCACTCATGTCCGCTGTTCATTTGCAATATTTATATGTAACAAATGGCCTTTTCTTAATGTGTAAAAAAATTAAAATCACACTAAGAATAATTATTATTCTAGTCAAGACTTCACACACCAATGAAAGTGAAAGTAGAACAAAATAAACTAGCGTAAAACTAGCCCAGAAATGTCTAAAAACATTAAAAAAAGTTCTTTACTATCATTGAATAACTTATTTAGAAGCATGACATATTTTAATATTTTTTCTTCAAAGTTATATAATCATTTTAAAAATTTAATTTTTTTTTTTATTTGGTGGTGTGTGATTACTCTTGGAGCTCTTATGCAAAACTCTCTTGCAGACTTTTTCAGAACATCATTTTTCTCAGCCCCCCAAAATTGAACGTTTTAATGGATTTAGGATAAATCTACAAATTCTAAGAGATGAAAGACAGTGAAATTCAGAATGGAAATTTTAAAAGAGAGGCATATCATTAAAAGAAGAAACATTCACGTCAGCATCATAGATAAGAGTAATGTTACCTATTCCATGTTCTTTAAATTCTACATAGTTCTTTCACATATATGAATTCTTGTTAACAACCCCAAAATATTCCACTGAAAGCTTGTAACCATTTTATATGGTAGGTGGACCAAGAAAAGTACGAGTTGTCCAAGATTATATAATTGTTGTAGTTACTCAGTCACAAAATCATGTCCAACTCTTTGTGACGCAATGGACTGCAGCACTCTAGGCTTCCGTGTCCTTCACTATCTCCTGGAGTTTGCTCAAACTCATGTCCATTGAGTCTGTGATGCCATTCAACCATCTCATTCTCTATTGCTCCCTTCTCCTCCTGCTCTCAATCTTTCCCAGCATCACGGTTTTTCCAATGAGTCAACTCTTTGCATCAAGTGACTCAAGTATTTGAGCTTCAGCTTTAGCATCAGACCTTCCAATGAATATTCAGGGTCAACTTCCTAATATTATATAAACCTCATTACCTCTTGCCAGAAATTATCACAAGAAAATATTGATGATCTTATTCCCTTTTGTGATATGTACATTATGTCAAAAATTTATTGGTTCAGCAAACAACAATATTTGAAAGAATTCAAAATACCTGGTTTAAATGATTTACCTTAAGAGCAATTGGTAAGCAGGAACCTAATTCTGGAACTGATGTGCTATTTTCTGCCATTATTTTTTTAATAGAGTTATGTTTAGAAATTTGGGGCAGAGTTTTAAAGAATACGTTTTTCCTTGAGGATGATCATTATGAAACATATTTGAAATAATCATTGAAATATAAATTGTCAGTTAAAATGATCACATATAATTTTAACAGCTGAGTTAGCCATGAGTAGCTTTTTAATATTTGTACAGATACACTAGGCTGAATTCCTACTGTTCATCTGATGAAAACCTAGCAGGTGAAAACAAATTTTTGCTCTAATGAAGCCAAAAACAATTGTTAATTCTGCTTTAAAAATCACAGGTAAATATATTATTGTTTTTGAGAAGTAAACAAAAGTCATATTCCATTCAAGGAAATCATTTTTAAAGATCTCATATAATTAAATATTTTTTAAATAATTTTCTAATAACATAAGTGAAATAAAAGAAAAATGAAATTAGTTAATTAACTTTTATATAAAATGTATAAGAGAATAAATGAACATATTTTCAAAATACCTGAATATATAGCTATTGGTATATACTTGGCCTTAATGACATATTTGATGTTCTCAGCCTTAACTTTAATATTTCATATGATATGTTTAATCATACAGTGTGTTACAGCACTAATCTTTTTTTTCCTTCAAATAATTTTATGATAGTTAATCTAAGTAATACATTTTCAGACATAATTTTTTAGAATCATGATCAGAACCATCATGTGAAGAAATTTGGTTGACATCCTTATATAGTTGTAAAGGTAATTTTTGATTAATAATAACCATTAATGTTGAAATAGCCCAATAGTCATGAAAATCACTCAAAGAGGAGTTTCCCCTTCTTTAAACAATGTTGAGGTACACTGGGGGAAATTAGTAAAGTGGAATTTGTCTAAACATAGGAACAACTCATTTCGATTACCAGCTCTGAAAGTATTTATTCATTGAATTTAAATTTTAATTTATTACTTTACTGTTTTCAAGGAATTATATGAAGTTTTCCATATAAAGTAATGTGTTGTATTATTTCAAATCCTCAGTGCTCAAATTTGTATAAACTGGCCATACATCTTTGAATTACATTATTCATTATAAAGCAACAAACCAATAAGCAAATACTGAAATATGCCATTAGTTTAGGCAATGTAGGAAAAATAAATTATATCACTTAACATTGTTAAAATGTCTAATTTAGTATAAACAACTTGTCCAGTTGCTCAGTGAAGCAATAATTTTAAACTTTAAACTAGATTCTCCATTGTTAAAAAAAAAAAATCTATCAGTGTAAATTGCATTGAAGTGCAGTTCTATTATTAGCTAAATTTTCAAGCACAAAACCTTGCTGAGGCAGGGTTTATCATTAATGATAGTGGACATAAATCCATATTTCATCGTTTACTTGATATTGTTATATATTTTTTGCCAACTTCTTGTCAGATTTGATTAGATCATCATGGTTTCTACTGCATAATAAGGGTGAAGAACTAAGAACTAAGGGACTTACTGGCTCAGCCATTCTCCTGCTGTTTTCTTTGCTTGCTTAGTAGGATTTTCCTCAGTAGTTTTGAAGAATACTTTTAGAGTGCTTTTCAAAAGACTTAGTTTCAATAAAACGAGGTAATGTGTGTATAAACTCCTTTAACCAGACTCATCTTTATAAACTAGGCTACCATAGTGGCTCAGATGGTAAAGAATCTGCCTGAAATGCAGAAGATCCAAGTTCTATCCCTGGGTCAGGAAGATGTCCTGGAGAAGGAAATGGTGACTCACTCCAGTATTCTTCCCTAGAGAATTCCATGGACAAAGAAGCCTGGCTGGCTACCGTCCATGGGTTCACAAAGAGTTGGACACAACAGAGAGACTAATACTTTCACTTTTTTCATCCTTATAAAATGCAGCAAGTCAGAATGTGATGAAAACAAACACGTCAGGTGAGAGCAAGATAGACCTTCATTGCCAGCCTCTACTCTCTGTTCTTTCAACGTTTCCCTTGAGATACGGCCATCCTCTGTTGAAATGGAACTTTGTCATACTCAATGAATAAAGGCCCAACACGGCAACAAAGATGGACCCAGAGATACTGGTTGTCCAGTTGCTAAGTCCTGTCTGACTCTTTGCAGCCCCGTGGACTGCAAACCACAGGCTTCCATGTCCTTCACTATCTCTCAGAGTTTGCTCGAATTCATGTCCATTGAGTCAATGATGTCATCCAACCATCTCATCCTCTGTTGTCCCTTTCTCCTCCTACCCTCAATCTTTCCCAGCATAAGAGTCTTTTGCAATGAGTCGGCTCTTCGCATCAGGTGGCCAAAGTTTTGGGGCCTCAGTTCTTGCAATGAATATTCAGGATTGATTTCCTTTAGGATTTATTGGTTTGATCCTGCAGTCCAAGGGACTATCAAGAGTCTTCTCCAGAACCACAGCTCAAAGGCATCGATTCTTTGGTGCTCAGTCTTTTTATGGCCTAACTCTCACTACTGGAAAAACCATAGCTTTAACTATATGGATCTTCGTCAGCAAAGTAATGTATCTGCTTTTTAATATGCTGTCTAGGTTTGTCATAGCTTTTCTTCCAAAGAGCAAGCATCTTTTAATTTCATGGCTGTAGTCACCATCCACAGCAATTTTGGAGCCCCCAAAATAAAGTTTGTCACTGTTTCCATTGTTTCCCCATCTATTTGCCATAAACCAATGGGACTAGATGCCATGATCTTAGTTTTTTGAATGTTGAGTTTTAAGCCAGTGTTTTCACTCTCCTCTTTAACCCTCATCAAGAGGCTCTTTAGTTCCTCTTCACTTTCTGTGATTAGAGTGGTATCATCTGCATATCTGAGGTTGTTGATATTTCTCCCAGAAACCTTGATTCCAGCTTATGGTTCATCCAGCCCAGCATTTCAAACAAAGACAAATATCATATAATATCACTTATATGTGGAATCTTTTTTTTTTAAATGATGCAAATGAACTTATTTACAAAACAGCTACAGACTCACGTATTTAGAGAATGAATTTGTGGTTACCAAGGAGAAGTGGATGGGAGATAGACTGGGAGTTTGGGATTGACACGTATACACTGGGCTATGTTTAAAATAGGAAGCCCACAGATATCTATTGTATAGCTCAGGGAACTCATCCCAATATTCTGTAATAACCTAAATGGGAAAAGAATCTGAAAAAGAATAGCTACATGTATCTGTGTAACTGAATCACTTTGTTGTATACCTGAAACTAATACAACATTTAATCAACTATGTTTCCATAATATAATATAATATAATATAAAATTTAATATAAAATATTTTTTAAAAAGCTTAGATTTATTTCTTCTTACTTTTTACTTAAGCAGTGAATAGAAGGAGACGTTGTAACATCTTATTTCTTTAACTGAGTGAATCCTTCTGTGCACATTTAGGAGTGCATTCCCCCATTTTGGGGGGACCTTTTCTCTAGAGATAGAGGAGGAATGTAAAATATTGGTGTTCAGTAGCATTTAAATCAAGATATGTTTTTAATATACACTCGTGTTTAAGCATTGCCTCTTTTTGTACCAGTGCACAGAAATGTCTCACTGAATTTAGAGATTTGGACTGTTCCTGGTGGCTCAGATGGTAAAGAGGCTGCCTGCAATGTGGGAGACCCGGGTTCAATCCTTAGATTGGGCAGATTCCCTGGAGAAGGAAATGGCAACCCACTCCAGTGTATGGTCCATGGGGTCACAAAAAGTCAGACACGCCTGAGCGACTAACACTTGCTTACTTGATTTGGACTGTAGATATCTTATTCCAGTGATTTTGTTGCAAGAAAAAAAAAATCAAATACATGCAGATATTATTTTTACTGTTATCCTGATAATGATGAATGGTGACCCATGGTTATTATTTTGTGATATGGATGCACTAAACTATGGAAAATATAAGCAACTAGAAAAATCTAGTCAAGAGTTGTTTGGGGACCCAGCCAGAATATATTTTAAATCTTTTACCTTAATGCTTACAATGTTTGTATCTTTATTCATCACATAAGTGCTATGTATCTGCTAAAGGTCAACTTTTATTTCTTACTGTACTTTGTATATCTGTTCTTCACAAAAAGCTGCTTTTTAAGTGCACCACAGCTCAAGGCACAGAAAAGATAACATGAGAGTAAAAAGTGACAATTGGGTTTTCCTTCCATTTTCCTTCCCATATTTTGCTTTTATTTGTGGGGACTCATTATGTAAAAAGCCATCTTTTACCCCAGGCCAAAAGGTAGTCCATTGTTGTATTAAGCATTAAGAATGCACATACAGTAAAATTGTCTTGGTTTAATCAGTTGGTAAATCATTTTTACTTTTCTTTTTCCTTGCTATAGGCAGATTTCACAGTAGACTGCTTAGAAAATAGCTTTTACTTGAGTGAAAAATCAGAGTTCACTAGCTTCAGTTCTATCCAACTTATTTGAAGGTAATCCAGTTTAAACTATACCTTAAACAGGGACTATAACCTCCAATTCAGTGATATTCCAAATCACAGGCTCATTGATGTGTTTATGAGACTACTTATTTATTTGAGTTATATTTTCAAACAATAAAAATGTATCATTAAGAAAAACTTAATAATAATATTTGATATTGCCTATACGTGATGAAATGTTAATTATATGATGACACTTTTAGATATGCCTATATAACCAAAAGTGCCTAGATAGGATTTTATTCATTTTTGAGAGTTGAAATGGGGAAATCAATGGTAAAAAAATAGTTTAAATATTTCATTTTTAATGTCTTATAATAGACATTTATAAGATTGTTTTCTAGAGATGTACTTATTTCTAGTAATTATAAATTATTATTAATATGTAATTATGTGTTAAAAGCTTTTCTGAATATTTTTTGTTTGTTTTTCTGAATTTTGAGAACAAATCTGTGTTATATGTTATATTTAACACTTGTTAGCACTTAAACACTGAAATGAAGTGGCTGAAGCAGAGGCTATATACAGAGGGTAGCCATCAGTATATCTTAGATAGCTTTTAGATAGGATCAAATGCCACCTCACACACACACACACACACACACACACACAAACAGAGAAATTACCCACATAACCAAACTATTATAAACTCACTCAAATAGGCTTATTTGGATAGGAATAGGCTTCCCTTGTGGCTCAGATGATAAAGAATCTTCCTACAATGCAGGAGACCCGAGTTCAGTTCCTGGGTTGGGAAAATCTCCTGGAGAAGGGAACGGCTACCCACTCCAGTATTCTTGCCTGGAAAATTGCAAGGACAGTGGAGCAAGGCAGGCTGCAGTTCCTGGGGTCACAAAGAGTCAGACACAACTGAATGACTAATACTCAGTTTTTTCAAACCATAGAAAGTTGTAATATACTGAAAGCAATCCCATTAAATGAGGGTAAAACAGGTTCCACTTTTGTCTCCCTACACTCTAAATTCATACATTTTCACGTATAACTCATTACCCCTGTACATGAAACATCATGGTTTAATTCACCATCCAAATGACGGTACCTATATCTTTCCCCTTTCAGGCTATCAGTCCTCAGTACCAGCTCCCAGATGTGGTTTGTAGATACGTCTATGACTATCTTCTCTACTAGTTCATATGTTTCTTTATGATTCATTTCTATAACCTCGTTGCTCCACTGTCCCTCTTCATTCATCACTCAGGTAACACATGGGTTCATAGTCTGTTACCCACAGAAGTGGTCAATGTTAGCTGATGGGCATCTAGTGCCTAGAGAGATAGCACGTCCTATGCTGGTGTTTTAACCTTTACTTTCCATACACAACAATGTGGTTGTTGTGTCCGACTCTTTGTGACCCCATGGACTGTAGCCCGCTAGGCTCTTCTGTTCATGGAATTTCCCAGGCAAGGATACTGGAGTGGGTTGCCAGTTTTCTTCTCCAGGGGATCTTCCAGACCTAGGAACTGAGCCCGTGTCTCCTGAAGGCGGATTCTTTACCACTGAACCACTGAGGAGGCCCTAACCATGTGATTGCTATCTTACTTTTATGGATGAGGAAACTGAGGCACAGAGAAGTAGATACTGTGTTCAAGATTACACAGTTAATGGAGCTAGATTCAGACATAGGCAATTTGTATTGATTTTAAACTCTGCACTCTAGGATTTCAAACTCTTTACTGTGTAAGCCCTTCAAATCTTCATGTCTCCAAGGGAGAATCTATGATACATATCTGTGTCCAATAGCTCTGACTGTCCATGATTTCTTCCTTTTATCTAACCTAAATCCTCCATGTTTTAGATTAAGCCCTCTGATGCTTTCCTTGGTACATATAATCTTCTAAAAGGGCCCTTTATACACTAAAAGAGAGTTTTGAATCATTCACTTGCCTACTGGTTAAGTAACTCAAGTACTTTTAACCTTTCTCTTTAGATCTTATATCTGAATTTTATAAGCATTTTGAGGGCATTTTTTTGAAAACTCTTCATATTTTCTCCATTTTCTTAGCTGTGAATTGAGCAGACTCAATGCCAAATGTAATAGGTTTAAGACTAACCTATCAACAGTTTAGCATGTGTAATATATGATAGGGAATCATATAATTTTTATGTATTTTATAGATAATATTATAATATTTGAGGTTTAACCACCAAAATTTATTATCTAGCTATATTTTATAATTGCTTGCTTTTGGAACCATAGAAGTCTTAAAAGTTGTTTAGTGGTATTTTCCTATATTGCCTATAGGTAGTTTCCTTTTTAGTAGGGGATATTGTATCTCTTTTGTCTTATCTCTTTTATCTCTTACTTATATTTGACTATTTTATTTATTTTGTGCCTTTGTTTGTTACATAGTATTCCTTACTAAAACTCAAACTTTCTTGTAATTTAGTGATATAATTTTGCATAGCCTTTATTAATTTGTTATTACTATTTATTATCACTTGCTATTTTAGTACTTATTAATTTCTATTATATAATAATAGGAAGCATGCTATTTTACAACTGCTATCATACAAGAAAAGAGTTATCATAACAGACCTGAAAGTTAGAAAATCATGCTTGCTAGGTTAGTCCTTAACTTCAATCTGGAAACTTGCATTTCTAGAGTACTGCCACAGTTTTCCAACTGATAAAAATAGTTTTCCATACCTACATTGTTTGTGCAAACACTGTGGCTTATGCTGCATACCTGATTTCCTTCTATGAGTTTGAAATTTTAGGAAGTACTAGGCAGAAGATAACGTGCTATATGGCCAGCTTCATATAAAAACTTTAAGAAGCAGGTTCGAATGGGCTTCCCTTGATGAAACATTGTACATATGTCATTGCATGTTTATTGCTGGTATCTGTGTCACCCCTCATGGAAAGGAGAAAGCATAAGGAAGTCTCACATGGATTCTTCTATGATCCGTTTGTGTCTTTTTTACCCTATGATCTGGTAATATTTCCTTACTATGGTTGCTATAATCAATTTTAGCCATGTGTGCAACTATGTACTGAATTCCATGAACTCCTCCAGTGACTCTCCAAGTGTGAGATTCTCCCAGCACAGCCATCATTTACAAAATATTGGGTTGCCCAAGAAGTTCATTCAGGTTTTTCTTTTTTTTTTTTTTCACATCATGAACTCACTTAACCCTTCCAATTACTTCATAAAACTTCATGAAGAAAGTGGAGTATATATTATACAGCCTTCATTTTGAATAAAGAAATAGGTGTAAAAATCATCCATAATTTTGTTGACCTTATTCTATTTGTGCTTAACATTTCTTCATACTTTAAAGCAGGGCTAGACATGCACAATATTGTCAGTTCTCTCTCATTGGTCTTCTGTGTTCTTCTCAATTCCAGCTCAAGTGCCTCCTTCACAAACCTGCCGACTCCAAGGTACTTAGTGCTGTTCATACAGACACACACTCCCACCTTCCTTGCAGCTCAAGCTTCCAATGGCTATTATACCTGTATTGTTCTCTCAGTTAGTATTAATATTTGCTTTTGTTTTCTTTTGACATATCACGATCCACTTGATAGTGCTGAATATTTCTTAAAATGCATCTTAGCCAAGGTATCCATAGACAATTTATCAGAACACACAAGTTGAAAGTCTTACCTAAGAGGTGGGAATTTGAACAGAACAGGTGTGTAGGAATGATGATTTAAATGTTTTGGGATCTGCCTCAAATTAGGGATGACTCCATTCACTGAACGTGTGTTTGCTTTGACCTTAAGATGGAATTTTAGGATCTCCCAAGATAGAAGTTTATTTGAAGGTTTAAAATGCTCTCTTTCTCCTAATTGTCTGAAATTCTAAACTACTATTTAAATATTGCATGCATAATTTTTAGTCCTTTTCCTAAACACTGAAACAAATACCAGAGGTTTTCAGTGAGTGATTTATGCTGGGGGCAGAAAATTGGCATATGGAATCACATTGGAGTCCAGTGTTTCTAGAAGTTCATTAGGATGATTTATTCCATTGATTGCAAAAAAAAATATTCTATTTAAGTCTCATAACTTCTTGAAGAGCTGAGTTGTTGGAGGATGAGTCAAGATAGTTAATAAAGTAGGATCATCTTGGGCATTGATTAAATCCAGTGAGATTACCCCCATTCCCACCACCATGATACAGTATTCCATTAGTCTTAACTTTGAAGGCTAAAGGGACTTAAAGATTTTTCCCTAAAAAGATTAAAGAAACATATTCCACATGAAGAGATTATAGGAATCTCTCAGTAAAGATTTAGAGTTGGCAGGTTTATATATTATTTTGTTGGTAATCAGTCATTCAATCTTGTCCAACACTTTGCGACCTCATGGACTATAGAACATCAGTCTTCCCTGTCCTTCACTATCTCCAAGAGTTTGCTTAAATTCACTTCCATTGAGTCAGTGATGCTATCTAATAATCTCATCCTCTGCCATCCCCTTCTCCTCCTGCCTTCAGTCTTTCCCAGCATCAGGGTCATTTCCATTGAGTCAGTTCTTCGCATCAGGTGGCCAAAGTATTGGAGCTTCAGCTTCAGCAACAGGCCTTCCAATGAATATTCAAGGTTGATTTCGTTTAGGATCGACTGTTTTGATTTCCTTGGTGTCCAAGGGAGTCTCAAGAATCTTCTCCAGCACCACAGTTTGGAAGTATCAATTCTTCAATGCTCAGCATTTTTTATGGTCCAACTCTCAAATCTGTACACGACTACCGGAGAAACCATAGATTTGACTATATGGACCTTTGTGTCAAACATGAGTCTCCTGCATTGCAGGTGGATTTTTTGCCACTGGGTCATCAGGGAAGCCCAGCTTCCCTGATAATATATAGCACAGCTATATATTATAGCTGAATGCTAAGCTTTGGCCTATATCAACTTAGGAAAAATATTTAAAGCATATTAATAAGGAAGAAAAAACTCCTATATGATATTACAGTCAGAGATTCAGTTCCCCCCTGAGGAACTTCAGATTCTCCCTCACAGGCCAGCATCCTTCATGATTTCTCCAGATGTCATGTCAAGCAGGCAACTACCTATTACTCCATCTTTAAGTTTCACCCTGCTTCTGAGCAAATGACTGTAAGATCCACTGTTTGGGAAATTCAGATTCAGTAAACTGAGATTAACTATTTCCCAGGCCTTGCATGACCACTTTTGTATTTATGACATCAAATTAGACAATGTTTGCATGACCGCTTTTGTATTTATGACATCAAATTAGAGAATGTTTTGATCTTTTGAGAAAATGTTTGTTGTTCAGCTAGGTTTTTCTCCTTATTTATTTTGAACAAGGTAGTTCATTCTCCTGTTCTCCTAATTTGGTTAAAGTAAAGGTTGTCTATTTTTTTCTTAAAATCACAATAATTTTTTTTTCTTTTAAAAAGTTACCCACTTATTGAAGAATCCAATATTCACACAGAAATTGCTTTAAAGAACTCTTGTCCAGATTTATCCATTCAGGACCTAACCCTTACCTGTGAGTAAGTAGAAGCTGTAGCTTTAATCAGCTTCACTACTTTGAGAACTGTCACTAGAGTCTGAATTGTGGTTCAGTAACTTGCCAACTGCCTTTCTACAGGAGCAGAATTCTCCTGCACTGCCTCCTGTATTGCTTCAGGATGAACTTACAATGATTTTGTTTTGGTATGTTTTGGGTTTGATTTTACATTTTCCTTAAAAATAGCCTATTTCAATTTTGTTATATGATCATTCATCTGATGTCTTTGTACCATCCCTTTCTCTTATTGTAAATATATTCAGCCCAGCAAAGGCGTCATGGAATAAACTTATGTGCTAGCAAACTGCTGCAGAATGACATATGGACAGTTTCACAGACAAAAGTTGAAAGGCTAGAAGAACTCTAAAGATCTACTATACTGGTGTTCATAATAAATGTTCTCAATAGGTGGCTTGAGGTGGCATATAGTGAGCTGTGGCACAAGGATATGCCATGCTTCATTTCAAAGGAAGATCTATCTTGATCTCTTATATACACTGAGATGGGGCTTCCCTGGTAGTTCAGCAACAAAGAATCTGCCTGCAATTCAGGAGCCCCAGGAAATGCAGATTTGATCCCTGGGTCAGGAAGATCCCCTGGAGGGGGACACAGAAACCCACCCCAGCACTCTTGCCTGCAGAACCCATGGACACAGGAGCCTGGCAAGCCACAGTCCATAGAGTCACAAAGATTCTGACACATCTGAAACGACTTAGCATGCATACATGCATACACTGAGATTCTGCTAAAAATTTTTATTTCAAAATGGGGTTCTTTAATACATGGTAAAAGCTACTAAGTCTAGTCTAATCCATTTATTTAGTTTGATACTAGAATGTCTCATGGTGGAAATCTGAGCACTGTTAGCCAAGAATTCTTCTTCTACCTGAATATTTGTTCTAAGCATAAAACAACTAAATGGAAAAAAAATAATGTATTTCAAGAACCCAATGTAAGTATAGCCAATGGGTTGCCCCACAAAACCCCATTACCTTTTCTCTCTACTTAACTATACAGAGATTTTTTTTTTCCTATCCACCCCTCAGGGAGGATGATCCTATCTGAGGCTGATAGCTCAGTCCATTCTCTTTGTTAGATTTTGAGCGCAGCATGAAGATACACATGGAGATTGCTTTGTAACTGTCTAAAGTTGTGAAATGAATTCTGCTGAGGGACTTCAAGGAGGATTTGTTTTCTACTGTCAGATGAGACCAAATGTTAAGGGATCTGCTTTTTTCAACTGGCCAGTGAGGGTGTTAGAGGAGAAAAAGGAAGAAAACCTGAGAACTAAGACATCGTCAAGCCACTAAAAAAGCCAATCATGTAGCTGGTTCATTTCTGGAGTACTCAGTATATGAAATAATCCATTTCTTTTTTAGAAGCCATTGAGACTTCTTTATTGCATGTGACTCAAAGTCATTCTAACTTAGACTGAAATTGCCAGGGTAAAGGAAACAGATTCTAAGATGCACAGAATATCTGCTGTTTGTCAGACATTATACTAGGCACTTTTTAATATGCATTTTTGTATTCTATTTTCCACCTATTTGTGAGGGAAGAGTTACAGTCCTTCCCCTACAAACCAAGTGTCTGAGCCTCAAAAAATATTTGATACATTTCTAAATATTCATGGCTGGATTCCGCATATGTGTTAATATACAATACTTGTTTTTCTCTTTCTAACTTAACTTCACTCTGTATGACAGTCTGTAGATCCATTCACGTCTCTATAGATAGGATGATTTTGTTCCTTTATATGGTTGAGTAATATTCCATTATATATATGTATGTGTGTGTGTGTGTGTGTATCATGTCTTCTTTATCCATTCCTCTGACAATGAATATTTAGGTTACTTTCATGTCCTGGCAATTATAAATAATGCTGCAATAAACAGTTGAGTGCATGTATATATGCAAAGTGGAAATAGAGACCCAAATATAAAGAACAGATGCATAGACACCAAGGGAGGAAAAGAGGATGGGATGAATTGGGAGATTGGGATAGACATATATACACTACTACATATAAAAGGTATAAAATAGATAACTAATGAAAACCTACTGTATAGAAGAGGGAACTCTACTCAGTACTCTGTACTGACCTAGATGGGAGGAAATCCAAAAAAGAGGGGATATATGTTTACTGATATATCATACATATATGGTATAGTAGATATCATGCTGATATGACTGATTCACTTTTCTATACAGCAGAAAATAACACAACATTGTAAAGCAACTATACTCAAATAAAAATTAAAAATAAAAGATCCCATGATTGTTCTTATGGAAAATTTGAATTCAGGCTTTTTTTTTTCATTCAAAAGTTAATATATGACCCACAAATATATATTATTTAACTAGGTAAATGCATGTGAAATTGAAAGTTGCTCAGTTGTGTCCAATTCTTTGTGACTCCAAGAACTGTATAATCCATGGAATTCTCTAGGCCAGAATATTGGAGTGGGTAGCCTTTCCCTTCTCCAGGGGATCTTCCCAACCCAGTGATGGAACCCAGGTCTCCTGCATTGTAAACGGATTCTTTACCAGCTGAATCACAAGGGAAGCACTACCACCTTATTTTTATTGAGATATAATTGACATATGCATGCATGCATGCTAAGTTGCTTCAATCACGTCCAACTCTTGGTGACCCCATGTACTGTAGCCCACCAGACTCCTCTGTCCATGGGATTCTCCAGG
This sequence comes from Okapia johnstoni, assembly GCA_024291935.2. Classification (NCBI taxonomy): domain Eukaryota; kingdom Metazoa; phylum Chordata; class Mammalia; order Artiodactyla; family Giraffidae; genus Okapia; species Okapia johnstoni. The sequence continues at coordinate 71,371,505 of CM044319.1, read as the reverse complement.
CAAGAATACTGGAGTGTGTGGCCATTCCCTTCTCCAGGGGATCTTCCCGACCCAGGGATCAAACCCAGGTCTCTTATGTCTTCTGCACTGGCAGGCGGGTTCTTTACCACTAGCGCCACCTGGGAAGATGGTGACATATAACATCTTTGGCATATAACATAATTGACATATAGCACTGCTTAATTTTAAAATGTTTGATTTGTTGATTTTATAAACTTTTATTTTTAATATGATTATGAACGTAGTGTTTCTAACATATTTATCATGTCACGTAATTCTCACTTCTCTTTTTGTGATGAGAACAATTAAGATCTAGTCTTTTAGCAACTTTTAAATTTATAGTACAGTGTTGTTGACTGTAATCACTAACTTGCTCTGTACATTAGATCTCCAGAACTTATGTGTCTACTGGCTGCAAGATTGCAGCCTTAAAATATCTCCCTGACTCCCCTACTCCCAGAACCTGGTAACTGCCATTCTACTCAATGTTTCTATTAATTTGGCTTTTCTTAGATTCCACATATAAGTGATCTCATAAAGTTTTTATCTTTTCCTGTCTGGATGAGGGCATGGAAACTCACTCCAGTAGTCTTGCCTGGAGAATGCCATGGACAGAGGAGCCTGGTAGGATTGGAAACAGTCGACCATGACTAAAGTGACTTGGCATGCATCTGTTTAGACTCATTTAGCATAATGCCCTCAAGGTCACCCATGCTCTTGTAAATGTCAGAATTTCCTTCTTTATTATCTCTGAGTAATATTCTATTGTGTGTGTGTATATATATATATCATCTTTATTCATCTGTCAATAGACATTGTTTCTATATCTTGCTATTGTTAATAATGCTGTAATGAAATATGAATGAAGATATATTTTTAATATTCCATTTTCATTTCCCTTAGACATATACCCAGAACTGGGTTTGCTAAATCATATGGTAATTCTGATTTATAATATTCTTAATTTTTTGAAAAGTTCCCATGTTATTTTTATAGTGGCTGCTCCAATTTACATTCCCACCAATAGTGCACAGGGGTTACCTTTTCTTCACATCCTTGCCAATACTTTTCATTTCTTATCTTTTTGATAGTAGCCATTCTAAAATGTATAAGGTGGTATTAATGTCTCCTTGTCATTTTATTTTGCATTTATCTAATGATTAGAGATGTTGAGCCTCTTCTCATGTACCTGTTGGCTATTTGGGTGTCTTCTTTGGAAAAAAAAATGTCTTTTTAGTTCCTCTGCTCATTTTTTAATTGAATATTCTTGGTTTTATTATTGAGTAGTATAGGTTCTTTTTATGTTTTGAATATTAACTCCTTAACAGATATGTGTTATGTGTTAGTCTCTCAGTAGTGCCTGACTCCTTGCGATCCCATGGACTGTAGCCCTCCCAGATCCTCTGTCCATGGAATTCTCCAGGCAAGAATATTGGAGTGGGTAGCCATTCCCTTCTCCAGGGAAATCTTCCCAACCCAGGAATCAAACCTGGGTCTCCTACATTGCAGGCAGATTCTTTACTGTCTGAGCCACCAGGGAAGCCCCAGACAGATACACGGTTTGCACATATCTTCTCCTATGTTGCAGGTTGCTTTCTCATTGTTTATTGTCTCTTTTGCTGTGTGGCAGACTTTTAGTTTGATGTAGCCCCAATGACTTACTGTTCCTTTTGTTGCTTGTGTTTTTGTGTTACATCCGAAAAATCATTGCTAAGACCAATGATAAGGTTTGCTTCTACAATTTTTACAGTATCAGGTCTTACTTTTAAGTCTTTAATCCATTCTGAGCTAATTTTTGTGGGTGGTGTAAGATAGGGGTCCAGTTTTATTTTCTGCCTGTGGTTATCCAGTTTTCTTTGTACCATTTGTTGAAGAGGTTGTCCTTTCCCATTAAGTATTATTGGCTCCCTTATCAGATATTAACTGACTGTATATATGAGGTCTTTCTTGACTCTCTATTCAGTAACATTAGTCTATGTGTCTAAAACTATTTTAATGTTGTTAAATAACATTTATTAAAGAACAAATTTAGACAAGGCATCTGTTCTTCAGCTCTTTTCAGATCTCACCATTCTCTCTTTTATCTGGGATGCTACAAACATTTACTTTATATGCCCAACACCATTTTGAAATTGCAATCACTGGGTTCTAGCCCTGTCTAATACACAATGATACAGGTTATTTTAAAAATTATTATTGTTTTTAGGAAAATAGTTCACTTAAGCATCTGGTAAGAAGGGTTTTTGCTTTAAGAAATACCTTATAAAGCTAAATTTCATTATTAGAGACTAAATGGCTATTGTAGAAGGAGAATCATATTATATTTGTGACATTTCTAAAAGAGAAAAATGTTATTTTATGGTTTTAATAATGTGTTTTGGGGAAGAGTGCTATGTTGCAAATATTTCTTATTAATTTGTAAGATATAAAAGACTGTTCTCCATAATGAAAGAGTACCCAGGCTTATGCATCACTTAGAGTAATCAACTCTCCTTTCAGATCTATGACTTATATTTCCAATCTGGGAAATGCTATCAGTAGGCTGAGACATGATAGTTAATATTTACTGAGAACTAATTTGAATGCTGTGACATGATAGCATAAAAGCTACAGTGGCTATATGAATTTTTATATTCACAGTTATTTATTTACCTTTTATAAGTTTCAAGTACAAACAACTGAAGATGTTCTTGGGAAGAACAAAAATGAGCATGTCACCTTGGCTTGACTCCACATTTGTCCTGTGATTGCAGAATTTCTGGTGTAGTTTCTTGTTAAAAAGAAATACAAACGGGTGATTTAAAAAAGTACAGTGAAGGCATTACTATCATTTTAAGTAGTTGTCATATAATATTTAATTCTTGCATTAGGAAAAATGAAATTCTAATTTCTCTTAATCTTATTTTTTTTTAAGATACTAGTCCTATTGGTAGGGACAAGAAGAAACATTAGTTGCTAGGATATTTGATTATTACACTACTTATCAAAGAAAAGCCTGTTTTATGGTACTAAAATTATTGGTGTTAAGATGGGGCAATACCAGGTTAAACTTTTTAATGAGAATATAAAATCCTCTATCATAGCCCAATCAATATAGAGATGCAGTGAATAAGACACATAATGTGAATCTTAAAACAATCTCTTTCAATACTAGACTGCAGTTCTTTGATCTGGACAAGAAGGATACCTTTCTTTACCAGTACATTCATTTTTGTCACTATATTGTTATATACCAAGTAGCTGCTTAAGTCTGAAATCTTGAAAAGCCATGAAAAGAGATGAAGCTAAAATGAGTTTCTTGATGATATTGAGAACTGAAACATTAGAATACATCTAATTGGGGGAGGTATTTATTTTTTCTTAATTAACCTCCACATTTAGTACTTTTTAGTTAGCAAGTGATATTTGGTGAATCTTAGTATGCTGCTACTTATGCTGTTTTGTATGATGTTCTGTATTTTTTTAACTTATTTTCTAGCATGTGTTTTAATATCTTCCACTTAAATTTATTTTCTGTGCATGTTGTTTCATAAAATAGATGACCATCAATATTAGATTTTCATGTCTTATATTGCTGTATTATAGTACTCAAATGTAGACCTTCTGAAATGTACTATCTCATAACCCTATCAATTAGTGGTGTAAGGTGAATAAATATAATTAAAAGATCATATTGGTTAAGTGAAATCTCACTTCATTGTTATGAAGATTTCTGATATCTAGGTCATACTGTTTTTCTCATTTGACATACCAAACATTAAGATATCTTGATGCAATGATTCAAATGTAAACAGTACATATATTCATAGCCAACTAGTTTTACTTAGGAATTATGTTTATTACTTTTCAAGTATTCAGTGTTAACTCATGTTAATATTTAGCAGCCACTATACAATTAACTGAAAATATACTGTAAGTAGTATTAATTTAAAAGATCAAAAATGAAGAAAGAAGAAGCAAAATAAAGATTTGCAATTAAATCAATCAGTAAATCAAAGATATAAAATACAAGAGGTGAGAAAAGAGGCTGTGATAAAGAAAGGGTATCATAAGAAAAACTAGTTATCTGACCGCATAGAGTAGGCTTCTCAAACCTAGCACCTTGTTTGAATCCCTCATTTCTAAATTGGGTTGTTAATACGCAGGTCAAGAAAGCAGATATTGTTTGTGTCTACAAGTTAATCTAGTCTGAGTTGGCTTACAGTAACTGACAACTGGTGGAGAAGGCAATGGCACCCCACTCCAGTACTCTTGCCTGGAAAATCCCATGGACAGAGGAGCCTGGTAGGCTGCAGTCCATGGGGTCACGAAGAGTGGGACATGACTGAACGACTTCACTTTCACTTTTCACTTTCATGCATTGGAGAAGGAAATGGCAACCTACTCCAGTATTCTTGCCTGGAGAATCCCAGGGACAGGGGAGCCAGGTGGGCTGCCGTCTATGGGGTCGCACAGAGTCGGACACGACTGAAGCGACTTTAGCAGCAGCAGAAGCAGCAACTGACAACTGGAATTATTCATCTGAAGGATATATGGTGAATGTGACATCAGAGGAAAGATGATTAGTCATTCATTCAACAAAAGAGGCATAGTCCTAAAGACAGACAGATTATAGCTTAGTCATGGGTTGTGTTGGAGAATAAGTAAACTAACAAATTCAGAAAGTGAAAAGTGTTAGTCACTCAGTCGTGTCCCACTCTTTTTGACCCTTAGGACTGGAGCCCACCAGGCTTCTCTGTTCATGGAATTCTCCAGGCAAGGATATTGGAGTGGATTGTCATTCCTTTCTCCAGGGGATCTTCCTGACCCAGGGAATGAGTCTGTGTCTCCTGCACTGCAGGCAGATTCTTTATCTTCTGAGCCACCAGCGAAGCCCCTAACAAATTCAAAGTCACATGCTAAATGTTAGAACATGGATATCTACAAGTGATATGGATGTACATCTGGAGAGCTTTCCAGAGGGCAGGGAATGTTGAGCTAAGCTTTGATGGATGAAAAAATTACCCAAGGGCATGGTTTAGTGTCAGGTATTTTATATACTTTATCTCATTTAATTTTTATATAACACTTCTATGGTATCTATGTTTTCTTCATTTTAAATTTGTAAATACAGATGAGTAAAAAGAAGCATTCAAGTTAGGCTGCTTAAACTCACAAAGCCATTGAGCTGCAGAGCTGTAGCAGAGCAAGCAGGAAGGGCAAGAGATACAAACAGCATCACTTATCAGAGAAATTGCAGAGTTCAGTTTATCTGCGGTGAATTATTCATTAATTTATATATTTGTTAAATGACTAATTGATATTGTGGGTAAGACAAACAACATTTATTCTTAAAAAACCTTATGTTCTAACAGTGAGAAACAGACAGTAGACAAGTAAAAAAAAATTATAAGTTCAGATACTGGTATGTCCTATGAAGAAAAGAAAACAAGGTAGTGCGATGGAAAGTAAATGAATGATGAGTAAACCATACAATGGGGCACTCAAGAGTAGCCAAAATAAATGAACTAGAATAGCGTTTGACTATATAGATGAATATCTATAATCTAATATTAAATAAAGACAGTAAATCCTAAAAGATTGTGTGCAGCCTGACATCTGCTTAAAAAAGTTAGAAACAACTAAAATAGTGTATGTGTATGTGTGTGTATGTTGAGTGTATGTGTGTGTACACATATATACATATACACAAGTATTAATATCTTATTTTTATAAATACATAAAGACTCATTGAAAGGACATAAAATGAAAGCAAAGGAGTGGTAAACACAGATTTCAGGTTGGGGGCAAAGGTGTGGTGGAAGTTGTATATTGTGGATTATTGTCAAGGTCTTAGTTTCTGTTTCGTGTGGTAGGTTGACAGGTAATTAGTACATTATTTAAAATAACTAAGATGGCTCAGTGGTAAAGAATCCGCGTGCCAATGCAGGGGACACAGGTTCCATCCCTGGACCAAGAAGATCCCCAGAGCAGGAAATGGCTCCCCACTGTAGCATTCTTGCCTGGAGAATCCCATGGAAAGCAGGGCCTGGTGGGCTGCCGTCTGTGGGGTCGCACAATAGTTGGATACGACTTAGTGACTAAACAATAACAACAAAATGAAAATAAGAAGGTAACACCGAGATGAGAGTGTCTCAGGACTTACAGATCAATGCCATTCTCTGAACCTGAGCTTCTCTTAACAAAAAGACAGAGAGTGGTTGGTGGAAAGTGCCCTGAGGCTGAAACCTCAATGAGCTGCCATATGCAGGCTCTGAGCAACAGCACCCCCAGAGGGAATGGCAGACGGTTCTGGAGCACACTTGGCCGGTGTGAACAGGGAAGACCTGGGAGGAGTGGGTGTGGACAAGCATGGAAAGAAGTGAGTTGCATTCTAGATGTAGATCATGTTATACACTCTGACTCTGACTTCCTTTTCAGTCTGCAAAATAGTGAAACCAAATAAGACATTTTTGTGAAAGCCACCACTACATCTAGAAAAGCTTTCTTTGATGTATTAGTTTCTCTGTGAATTTGTGTTTGAAGAAGAGTCTACTTCGTAAGGGGGAAAAAAAATATCTGTCCTGGATGTGTGCTAAGTATCTTGTCATCCATTTGACTAATTTAATTCTGTTTTGAGTCTGCCTCTGAAAGATCACAGTGACCCCCTAGAAGAACTCTAGGTCCCCAGATGCAGATCACACCAGGTTCTAACCTTCCTGGCAACTGCTTCCCCACAGAAGCACTCCCTCCCGGAGAGTATACTCCGATTGCAGAGGCATGCCTGTGCCCTGGAAGAAAATTTGATAGTAGTGAAGAGCCTGTGTACCTTCCTTATTTGAGAAAATGGTAACTACAAAATCAACCTAGTTAATACTTATCTACAAGATTCATAAGAAATATTAATAGTGGAGTGTTTCACAAATTCTATGAAAATAGTCTGCCATGAATATAATGTTGAAGAAATGCCAATGTTCTAGATCAATTGCACATCTAAAAGTCACTCCACTTTATATAACATTACCAGGATTCAATTTCAGTATCATTGGTTTCATTCACATATCTTGACAATCTTTTCCAATCTTCTTTATTTTATTTTCTTTTTCCAATCTTATTTTTATAATTTATTTTCCTACAGAGTGGAGTTGATATACAATCCTGGAATGAACAAAATATATTAATAGACCAAATGTCAAAAGCTGTGAATTCTACCTTAGTACTACGAGATAAGTTTTGCTTCTTCTTTGCCCCTGCTCCCTCCACTGTAGAAGGAGGGGGCTGGCCTAGAATGATCATGAAGATATCTTATAGCTGTATGTGTGCATGCATGCATGCTCAGTTGTATCTGACTCTTTGCAACCCTGTGAACTATATAGTCCACTAGACTCCTTTGTCTGTGGTATTACCCAGTGAAGAATACTGAAGTAGGTTGCCATTTCCTCCTCCAGGGGATACTCCCAACCCAGGGACTGAACCCATGTCTCTGGCGTCTCCTACATTGGCAGGCAGGTTATTTACCACTGAGCCACTTGAGAAGCCCATCTTATAGCTATTCATGTATAATGCTATGAAGAGACTTATCAAGAATGAAAGTGTTTCATTTTCATTTTATAGTGAAAATAAAATGATTACGAAGTTTTCAATTATCATGTGCAAAGTAATAAAGTTGTTACATCTAGATTTATTCTTGAGCAAGTACAGATAGATTGAAGGTATTTTTAAATGACCAAACTAAATTGAGCAAATTCAGCATATTAACATAATTTCATTCACCAAACATAACTTTTTTAAGTTAAAAATTGCATATCAGCAAACAAAAAAAGCTATTTTTCATACTGGACCAATGTTTAAAAGTAAAACCCCGGCAAGTATAATTTTAGTTCTAATAAACTATAAACAAAGACCTTTAATTTCCCCAGATAATTTCAAATTAAATATGTAAATATATTCACAAATTAATTAAAGTATGGATTACCAATAATAATGAATAACAATAAAAACAAAAAGCCTTTCAGAAAAGAATAATTCTGATAATAACAGTTGGGTCACAGATTTAATATGTTCCTTAAACTACCAGGATTGCCTTAAGTAAAATATTTTATTACTTTTTTTTTTTTTCATGAATGAAGAAACACTTGTGTAGCCTAAGCATGTGTTCTGGTATAGAATTAATCAGCGTATTTTATTTTCTATTGGCTTATTCTTTTATGGCCTTCAGAGTAATCCAGCTTCTTGCTAAAATTCAGTTTCCAGTTCTCATATCATGCAAAGTCAGGTACGTATCTTAATTCAACAAATATTTATTGAGTGGCATTGTTCTAGGTACATGGGAGGCACTGTGGAATAAAGCAGATGGAGATCCATGTCTTTGTGAAGCTGATATGTTTATGTGGGCAAGGGAAGACAATCAGCAATAAACATAGTAAATGATATAGTACATGAGATCTTGATAAGGGCTGTGGATTAAAAAAGAGACAAAAAGGATTGGTGAAACAAGATTTTCTTTTTTCATTGTTGTTGTTGTTGTTGTTCAGTCACTAAGTTGTGTCTGACTCTTTGCGACCCCATGAACTGCAGTATGCCTGTCTTACTTGTCCTTCACTATCTCCCCGAGTTTGCTCAAACTCATGTCCATTGAGTCAGTGATGCCATCCAACCGTCTCATCCTCTGTCACTCCCTTCTCCTCTTGTCCTCAATCTTTCTCAGCATCAGGGTATTTTCCAATGAGTTGGCTCTTTGCATAAGGTGTCCAAAGTATTGGAGCTTCAGCATCAGACCTTCCAAAGAATATTCAGGGTACATTTCCTTTAGGATTGGGTGGTTTCATCTCCTTGCTATGCAAGGAACTCTCAAAAGTCTTCTCCAGCACCACAGTACTAAGGTATCAATTCTTTAGCACTCAGCATTCTTTGTAGTCTAACAGTCACATCCATACATGACTACTGGAAAAGCCATAGCTTCGACTATATGGAACTTTGCTGCCAAACTGGTGCCTCTGCTTTGTAATATGCTGTCTAGGTTTGTCATAGATTTCCTTCCAGTATTCTTGGGCTTCCCTTATGGCTAAGCTGGTAAAGAATCTGCCTGCAATGCGGGAGACCTGAGTTTGATACCTGGGTTGGGAAGATCCCCTGGAGAAGAGAAAGACTACCTGCTCCAGTATTCTGGCCTGGAGAATTCTATGAACTGTATAGTCCATGGGGTCTCAAAGACTCGGACTTGACTGATCAACTTTCGCTTTCACTTTCCTTCCAAGGAGAAAGCATCTTTAATTTCATGGCTGCAGTCACTGTCTACAGTGACTTTGGAGCCCAAGAAAATAAAATCGGTCACCGTTTCAGGTTTTTCTCAATCTATTTTACATAAAGTGATGGGACCAGATGCCACAGTCTTTGGTTTTTGAATGTTGAGTTTTAAGCCAACTTTCTCACTCTCCTCTTTCACTCTCATCTAGAGGCTCTTTAGTTCTTTTGTTTTCTACCACTAGATTGGTAACGTTTGCATATCTGAGGTGTTGATATTTCTCCTGGCAATCTTGATTCTAGTTTATGCTACATCCAGCCTGGCATTTCACACGATGTACTCTGCATAGAAGTTAAATAAGCAAGGTGACAATATACAACCTTGACGTACTCTTTTCCCAATTTTTAATCAGTCTGTTTTTCCATGTCCAATTCTAACTATTGCTTTCTTGACCTGCATACACGTTTCTCAGGAGACAGGTAAGGTGGTCTGGTATTCCCATCACTTTAAGAATTTTCCACAGTTTGTGGTGATCCACACAGTCAAAGGCTTTCTTATAGTCAATGAAGCAGAAGTAGATACATACATATATATATATATATATATATATATTTTTTTTTTTTTAATTTGCTTGCTTTTTCTGTGATCCAGTGGATGATAGCAATTTGATCTCTGGTTCCTCTGCCTTTTTCAAATCTAGCTTGTGGATTTACCGTAACTAATTATTAAACAAAACTTTTGAACATCGACTACTGGAATGAAGTCAGTGATAATACATATGTTTGCTTATGATTTTAGCCCCAATCCATGTCACAGTTCTTGAACTACAGTAGATACCCATTGTATGTGTTAGGTGCAAAAACAAAGAAATGAGGGGTATTATGCACTTTGTTATTCTTGATCATAATATTATTTTGTGCAATTCTTTTATCAAATTAGTTCATTTAAAAATATCTTGGAAATATGTTGAAATATTAAAGTTCAGAGTTTATGTTGAATATATTTTATTGCATTTCCTTATATCTCTATGGAAGGCCCAAAGCTCATCATAAGTTGATCTTCATGTTTTCTTTTTGATATATTGGTTCTAGGAACGTTATATGTAGATAGTTAATACCTACACTATTAGTCTAAATTGAGATTTCTAGTCTAAGAAAGATTTAAGCAGTCTTTCCTTAAGTCAAAATTCCCAAATTAACAGGATTATTTTGTATATATTAAACATGTTTATGGTGCATATGTATAAATATATTATGACAAATATATTACAGTTCTATCTGGATGGCTTTAAATAATGTATTGAATTCAGCTTTATTTTATAGAGAGATTTAAAAAATCTACATTCCTGAACAGATTATAAGCTGGAAGTCAGGGACTGTCATTAATCTCTGCATCTTCAGAGATTATAGCACATAGCAGGTATTTAATAAAGTTGCATGACTTACTAAATGCTCAGAATAATTAGATCATCAGCTAGGGACTAGAAACCATTTTGTTAAATAGAAAAATCTCATAATAGTGTTACAGAGAATCAAGACAATATTTAATTTGTTGTTGCTAAATTGTAGAAGCCAGAAGAGACAAAAAATGAAAGATTGGATTCATTTTGCTATTTATACAATGTCATCTTTTGCCCTTTTCTTTGAGCCTGTTCAGAGTTGCTCCATTAAGGAAATAATAAGGTCTCATAAGTATGTGCTCTCGATTGTGCAATCTCATAAAAGCTTCAGAGATAAGTATAAGTATGTTCATTGCAGTTAACTACTTACTATCATTATTATGATGATAATAAATCTATAGTGTTAATTTTATTCAAACTGTTGAGTGAACTTAACATTTTAAAACATACTTTGTTTTTCTACTAAAGTAAAAACAATGATTTGTGATATGAAAAGGTCCTCCACTGTGGAAAAAAAACAACTACATCTACTCTGTCATCCTGAAACAGTTTTGTTCCTCTCTTCTGAGTTATTAACTTTATTTAAACAGTTATAATGCAATTGTTACAAGCCCTAAAACAACATTACTACATGGAAAATAAGATAAAGAAGTTTTACTGTACACTAATGTAAAATATAGAGAAATTAACAAAGATGAAGCCAGTTACACAGTCATATAAAGAAATTTACAGACAACTTTAGAAGTAGGAAAAATAATCATAAATTGGATTATATGTACTCCATTTTCCCTCTTTCTTTAGGTCTTACTTAATTTTACACATCAAATAATCATTGTCAAATTTTTGTTTCCTTTCCACTATAAACATATATTTTAAAATGAGACCTTTCTGGTATAATAAATTTAAAGAGCTTCTATATTTTATTTAGGAAAAACCTTGTGAAAAAAATCTTTGAGTGATTCTTTGAAATACTATTTTATCTTTTCAAAGAAAACAAATTAATGTTATGGGTTGAATTTAACTTAAAAAAAGTAATTTGTTCCTAGGGCAGATCATGTATAAATGAGATAGACAGTTGTCTACTTGGTACAGTTTGAAGCACACTAGTAAACTCGTCTTGCCTAAATTATTTCCTACTTTGGCTCTCCACGCTGCCAGAAATACCCAACAGCTGACTTTTATTCATTAGCAATGCAGCATATGCATGTTGTTGTTCCTGTTTAGTCACTCAGTTGTATCCAACTCTTTGCAAAACCATGATGATAGCCCACCAGACTCCTCTGTCCATGGGATTCTCCAGGCAAGAATAATGGAGTGGGCAGTCATTCTCTTCTCCAGGGGATCTTCCTGACACAGGGATCAAACCCACATCTCAAGTGGCTCCTGGATTTCAGGTGGATTCTTTACCACTGAGCCACCATTTCCTAACTTGGCCTTCCATGCTGCCAGAGATACCCAACGGCAGACTTTTATTCGTTAGTAATGTAGCATATGCAGGTAGTCTTTGCCAAATAATAAGTATTCTTGGACCAGATATCACATGAACTAGTCTAGTCCCTGAAGGGGACTTGGTTTACTGGATGCTGTTCTTCTACAGCAAGTAGCTGAAGAGGAATGAGAATCAGAGCAGCTTAAACTTTAAAAGGAAGGCTTAAAGAAACCTATGAAGTAGAGAATATTTTTTAGCAGTAATTTTAAAATACTTAAGTGGAGGATTCTTGGCAGCTAGAGGGCAACATGAAAATGCTGGCTATCTGAAGTAAAGTGCCCAGATTGAGTGGGAGTGCTCCAAACAGGAGCTTGGAGTATCAGCAGAGCTTAAATCGCTGCTGTGTTTGTCATAACAGCTCTCATGCATGTTACTCATGCTGCTGCAGACATTTTGTTTTATAACAAATTTTACATTTGTTTATTCCATCTTCCCTTTCTACTTTTCTATGAATGTAAATAGTGAGTATCAATGACTTTTCCCTCAAATTGGGCCCTCAAAAAGTAAGCGCAAAACATGGTGAAAGGGGTAGCATTAACCAGTTATAACAAAACTGTGAAGTTATTAGAGGACAAAAATTGCATATACTAATAGATGCCCTATCTTTGATCACTGACAGGTTAAGTTGTAAACTTGGAGTTAACATATTCCAAAAAGTCTTAGAAATATAGACTTAAATTGCCATTGAGTTCACTGCAATAGTATTAATATATAGGGAAGATGTTTTAATTAAATAAGATTAAGTTTCCATAGATTCATTTTAGACAGAATAATAATGCTAATTCTGCTAGGAATTGTTTTGTATAATATAGAATTTTTAAAGGAAACATAATCTATAACAGATTATATATATCATTATATTTTTAGATACTGATGCTCATAAAATAAATGTCTTATTTCTTTCATTTGAAAACTTGATTTTCAGGGTGTTCTTATCCATTTTATTGGTTGCAGGTCAATTACATTAAAATATTTGATTAGACTTTCTATAAGTCTGACATCTCACAATCCCTAAACCTAAAAGCATCAATAGTTTTGCAGTTTCTGGTTATTTCCTTTCTATCATTCTGTGTATGAATATCTTCTCATAGTAGTTATATTAGTTAACTATTGCCTCCAAAATGATTCATCAAAAACCACCATAATGAAAGTCAGTAAATTAAAATCGTCATTGATTCTATGAATCCATGGTGAGCTACAGTTCTGATCTGGTGATTTATACAAGATTTGAATGAGGTGCTCTGCTTCAAGTGTCAGGCCCAGCTGGGATGGCTTGGGGCACTTTCACTTCATGCAATTTATTCTAGGATCCGGGTGAAGGGATCACAGCTGTAATAGTATTGGAACTCTTAGCATGGCTATAGTACAACCCAAGAGGGAAAGCAAAAACCTCCTGGTGCCTATTAAGCCCTAGGCTTAGAAATGGCACTTTGTCACTTCTGCCATCTCACTGGCTAAAGCAAGTCATATGGCCAAACCTAAAGGCAAGTAGTAGGGAAATGTAATTTTCCTTCAGAAAGGCCACAACAGAAGTTTGGATGTACAAAGGGATAAATAATTTGAGCTAACAATTCAATTGAATACAACTGTAGTTATGTATTATTATACTACAGCTATAAAAATAATCATGATATATTTTCTATAGCTCTTCCTAACTAGACATTTATGTACATTTTGGTTTGTTGTATTACATGCAGAATATATCAATGAACATCTTTTTGCACATAGTTTTCTTTCTACATTTTTCGCTAGGATAGCTCCTCAGAAAATACATTGTTCAATTAAAGTGTATAGATAATTACGTAACTCCTGAAAGTCATTTCAGCACTACCAGTTGTAGTAATATGCACTATTCCATTCCACTTGCGCCAGCATGACAAGTCTTTTAATTCCTAGTTGTCACTGCTGCTATTAAGTACGAATAAACTAGCACCTATTTTTCTTTGTTGTTTCATTGATTATTAAAAAGTTGAACACTTTTTCAAATGTATTTATGAGTTGTAAATATCTGCTTTTGAATTCCCTGTTTATATCCCCTACTCAATTAATTATAAGAATGATGCTAAATGACTCAAATGTGGAATATTTCCCACAAGCACCTCAAACTAGACTTAATAGTCAACTCAGCATCTCTCTTCTCAAACTGGTTGGGTTCATCTGCCCCAGTGTTCAGTTTTTATTCATTTATTGAAGTGAGAAATAGGGAATTTATTATTGTCTCCTTTATCACCCACATCTAAAACCAATGAAAACGTTTTCTATTTCCATTTCATATCTACTCACTGTTCTTACAACACAAGCCTAGTTCAAACATTGTCCTCTCCCAGGCTACTGCAATATTTTCCTTATTGTCCTTTTGGCCTCTAGTTTTTCCCAAAGTATTCTCAGTATTGCTTCAAAAATTTTTTACTCAGAATTATTTGATGTACGTTATACCTAAACTATCTGTCATACCTATGAAAACAATTGAGAATTTTGTGAAAGTCCTCCTACCAGTCTGCTCCATCCTCCATCCATCTGCCCTTGCCTCATTCATGCTATACGTACTCTAGAGACACAGAGCTACTTTAAGTGGTTACTAGTTATTACCACTTTTCACACCTCCATTCCCTGCAAATGCTGGGCACCTTCCCAGAACACTCGTTTCCTAGCACTCCCTGTGCCAAATGCCTGTTTTTTCTTCAAGCTTCACACCAAAGCTTTCCCTAATTCCCCTTGGCAGACGTCAGTCTTTTTCCCTATGCACTTTGTCCATTTCCATTATAATGTGTCTTTGTGGTAACATATTTTTATCTTTTTCTTTACTTAAGGAAGGTTTGCCTTGTGCTGAGAGACCCTGCCATTTCATTTTTATATCTCTAGCTCTTTGGACAAGGTGCTTCACACAGTGGACAATCATTAAATTTTTCTCAGTTGCTAATAAATAATAATTGAGTTAATTTAAAAATGATTTCATCTGAATAATCACAATTGTATTCTGGGCCACGGGCAAATAATAACAAGGGAAGATTTAAGTAATGTTTAAAACTTATTTGCTGTTATTCAGTCGCTACATCGTGTCTGACTCTGCAACCCCATGAATTGCAGCATGCCATTCTTCCCTGTCCTTCACTGTCTCCCTGAGTTTGCTAAAACTCATGTCCATTGAGTCAGTGATGCCATCCAACCATCTCATTCTCTGTTGTCTTCTTCTCTTGCCCTCAAACTTTCCCAGCATCAGGGTATTTCAAAGGCTAGCAAGGTAATGCTCAAAATCCTTCAAGCAAGACACGAACAGTACATGAACCAGGAACTTCCAGGTGTAAAACCTGGATTCAGAAAAGGCAGAGAACCCAGAGATCAAATTGCCAACATCTGTTGGATCTGGCTGATTTATGTTGAGGTTTGACAGAAAACAGCAAAATTCTGTAAAGCAATTATCTTTCAATAAAAAATTAATTAATAAAAAAAGCAAAGAAATCCCCAAAAATATCTACTTCTGCTTCACTGACTGTGCTAAAGCCTTTGACTGTATGGATCACAACAAACTGTGGAAAATTCTTAAAGAGATGGAAATACTAGATTACCTAACCTATCTCCTGAGAAACCTGCATGCAGGTCAAAAAGCCACAGTTAGAGCTGGACATGGAACAATGGGCTGGTTAAAATTGGGAAAGGAATACATCAAGGCTGTATATTGTCACTCTGATTATTTAACTTCTATGCAGAGTACATCATCTGAAATGCTAGGATGGATGAATCCCAAACGGGAATCAATATTGCAAGAGAAATAGCAACAACCTCAGATACGCAGATGATACAACTCTAATGGCAGAAAGTGAAGAGAATGAAAGAGACTCTTGATGAGGGTGAAAGAGGATAGCTAAAAAGCTGGCTTGAAACTCAAGATTCAAAAAACTAACATCATGGCATCCAGTTCCATCACTTCATGGCAAATAGAAGGAAAATAAGTGGAAGCAGTGGCAAGTTTTATTTTCTTGTTCTTCAGAATCATTGAGGACAATGACTGCAGCCATGAAATTAAAAGATGCTTGCTTCCTGGAAGGAAAGCTATGACAAACCTCAACAGCATATTAAAAAGCAGAGACATCACTTTGCCCTCAAAGGTCCTTATAGTCAAAGCTATGGCTTTTCAGGTAGTCATGTACAGATGTGAGTGTAGGACCATAAAGAAAGCTGAACACCAAAGAATTGGTGCTTTCACATGTTGTGCTGGAGAAGACTCTTGAGAGTCCCTTGGACTGCAAGGAGATCAAACCTGTCAATCCTAAAGGAAATCAGTCCTGATTATTCATTGGAAGGACTGATGTTGAAGATGAAGTTCTAACAGTTTGGCCACCTGATACGAAGAGCCAACTCATTGGGAAAGACCCTGATTCTGGGAAAGATTGAGGGCAGGAGGAGAAGTGGGTGACAGAGGATGAGACAGTTGGATGGTATCAATGACTCAACAGACATGAGTTTGAGCAAACTCCAAGAGATAGTGAAGGATAGGGAAGGCATGCTGCAGTACGTGGTGTTGCAGAGTCGGACAATAGCATCTTGATGTAATACTGAAAATCAGGCTTTTAAAAGCTAATATTATTCTTCACATTCAAACTTGATGAAAAAGAGAGAAAATAATAAAGTTTAAATAGTACTTTTTAAAAGTTGAAGCTATATCACTAATTTTTGAGCAGACATTTTATAAACACACATGGAGAAATGTTCAGCTAGAGATAAGAATTATATTCTTCACTTTTTGTTCTCTTCATGGCCCTACTCCCCTCCCACCTACAAGAGAACTGAGCACATCACCTCTGACATGACTTGTCTTCATCATGATCCCATGGAATACATTAAGTAACACATTCAGTGTTCTTTTTCATAAATTGTTAGTTATTCAAGTTAATGTAAAATATAGTTTAGCTTTAGCACTTTTAATCTAAAATATGATATCTGAATTCTCATTTTTTTTCAAAAGTTGCATATATTATCCTGAATTAAAAGAAAGATTGTCTTTATTTCATCCTTATTTCAGAGTAGTTCAAAAAAATAAAAAAATTGGCTTTTAATCATTGAGAAACTATTTTTAACTAGTATTTTCTTTTATTGGAATATACTTCTGCCCCAACCCCCACATTCCTCTAGTAACAAGTACTAGTAATTCACAACTCAGCCGAGACATCTCCTGGTATCTGAACAGTGCCAGACTACAGATGGCCCTCCTCTGTATTCTCAAACTGCCCTGTTTTAGCTCTTACCGCACTGTATCTGATTTTGCCATTAGACAGATGGTAGAGACTGTGTTTATCATATCTGTATGTGTTACAGTGTCTCTGCTGATAGGCCACAGATATGTTTTGTCCTGTACAGTGTCTCCTAATCGTCTAAATTTTTTCCTACTAGTTAGATGTAGGAATTTCTAGTTTCTTTGGAATAAAAACAGTTCTGAGGCTTAGTCAAACTTGTGTCCACATTCCAGTAAACATCGCTGGAACTATGAAACAATTTCAACTTTGAGATGAGGCATGTGGTCTCCAGTTTGTCACAGTACCATGCACACATTTTTCTCATTTGCGTTACCTGCCTCCCCACTGTTGTCATATGGATTTAGGACTCCTACAGGTAGACTGTGTGAGGCTGTGCTTCACATCTGTCATTTAAGAGTGCCTGGTCTTCCAATCAAAAAATGGGCCAAAGAACTAAACAGACATTTCTCCAAAGAAGACATACAGATGGCTAACAAACACATGAAAAGATGCTCAACATCACTCATTATTAGAGAAATGCAAATCAAAACCACAATGAGGTACCATTACACACCAGTCAGAATGGCTGCTATCCAAAAGTCTTCAAGCAATAAATGCTGGAGAGGGTGTGGAGAAAAGCGAACCCTCTTACACTGTTGGTGGGAATGCAAACTAGTACAGCCACTATGGAGAAGAGTGTGGAGATTCCTTAAAAAGCTGGGAATAGAACTGCCATATGACCCAGCAATCCCACTGCTGGGCATACACACCGAGAAAACCAGAATTGAAAGAGACACATGTACCCCAATGTTCATCGCAGCACTGTTTACAATAGCCAGGACATGGAAGCAACCTAGATGTCCATCAGCAGATGAATGGATAAGGAAGCTGTGGTACATATACACAATGGAATACTACTCAGCCATTAAAAAAAATACATTTGAATCAGTTCCATTGAGATGGATGAAACTGGAGCCCATTATACAGAGTGAAGTAAGCCAGAAAGAAAAACACCAATACAGTATACTAATGCATATATATGGAATTTGAAAGATGGTAACGATAACACTATATGCTAGACAGAATAAGAGACACAGATGCATAGAACAGTCTTATGGACTCTGAGGGAGAAGGTGAGGGTGGGACGTTCTGAGAGAATAGCACTGAAACATGTATATTATCATATGTGAAACAGAACACCATTCCAGTTTCGATGCATGAGACTGATGCTCAGGGCTGGGGCAATGGGATGACCCAGAGGGATGGGATGGGGAGGGAGGTGGGAAAGGGGTTCAGGATGGGGAACACATGTAAACCCATGGCTGATTCATGTCAGTGTATGGCAAAAACCACTACAATATTGTAAAGTAATTAGTCCCCAACTAAAATAAATAAATTTATTAAAAAACAAAACAAAACAAAAGCAATACTTAGAGCAGTGTCATGGAAAATCAAAAAAAAAAAAAAAGTGCCTGGTCTTGGTCAAGCTTATCTCTCTACTTATTTATCCATGAAATGAGGGTACTAATAGTATCCAGCTAATGTAACAGTTGTGTGAATTAAATGAATGAAGGTAAATATGGTTCTGAAATGGAGTACTAGGCATATGCTTCATACAGTCTATATTTATCCTAAGATATTGATTTTTGTTTCAGTGTGATAAGAATTTTGAAAAATGAGGAAGCTAGCTATTAGGGAATATTCTTTAATGGAAAAGATAGGAAGAGATATATAATGTGTAATGTTCTTTTATTAAGATACATACTCAACTAAGAGACAACCATATTAAGAATAATAGCTGAAACAAAATAAAACTTTTTAACTCTCACCTAAAGGGACCAAAAGACATTCGTCCTACAAGAGTTTACAGCTGATACACTGTTTCTACAATGTTGGTGAAACCCAGATACTTTCCATCTCATGCTGCTACCATCCCATTGGGTGTTGTTCTTATATATACAGTTGAGAATGACTGTTAATCATGTACCCTCGAGGAAGAATGAAAGAGGAAATATATAGGCTCTTAAACTTAAAAACAGACTCAGAAGTGATACACTTCTGACCACTTGGTCCAGACTTTGTTGCATGGCCACATTGAGCTGCAAGGAACACTGGAAAATACAGTCTTTAATTTCGTAAATATATGGCTAACGGATCTCCTTTACCTTGGGAAAAAGAGAGGGGGGCTTACCTGGCAGTCCAATGGTTAAGACTCCTTGCTTCCAATGCAGGGGGTGTGGGTTAGATCCCTGTAGGGAACTAAGACCCCGCATGCTGAGTGGCACAAAATTAAGTAAATAAATAATCAAACATTTTAAAAAAGGGAAAAAGAGAGGGAAAGAATTAGGGGAGACAGCAATCACTGCTACAGCCTCAGAAGGTGAAAGTATAAATTTACAATAGTTGTTCAAAGTTTTGTCCTGGAAAATAAAAACTTATTTTGTATATATATGTATATATTTACTATTTGCTATTGAGTAGAGTAAGAATCAGATGTATCACAACTATGCCTAAGAGAGGTTCACTAAAGGTATTACAACCGCTCCCCTATAACAAGATCCCCTACCATTCACAAGGAGGTACCATGCTCTGTTGAGGCTCCAAATTAGAAAGGTTTCCGATATCTTCCCTGTGGTCCTGCCTAAATCTATTGAGATATATATATATATATATATACACATATATATATACTCAGTATCAGTGTAGTCCAGGACTCTAATTATGTAAAGTCTTGAGATAGATGCTAGGCAGACCCTGGGTCTTCATGTATGTTTAAAATAAATGATTGGGCATAAGAATTTCCCCTGTAACTTTGTGAGACTTTTCAAAGACCTAAACACTATAATCCAACCAGGAAACTGCATTCTCACATTAAAACAATCTACAATTATCCATGCAGGCTGAGTGTAATTAGTTAGTTGGAATCAAGCCAGACATTGAGGCTAACACTGCTACTTTCCCTGAAAGGTGCCTTGGGATTTTTAATGGCCACTTATGGTCAAGCCTGGAGTTTTGCATATCATCTAGAAAATAGTACTCCTGGGAACTTAGCATTTCCAGTTCCATTACTTGCTAATTATTGACAATGTTTCCACAAATAGGGGAAGTAAATGTTAAATACTGATCTCAATTTTTTTTTTTTATGTGAAATCTCAACTTGATTATTTTTTTCAGGAGAGTTCTGTGTGTTTTATGAGTGGTGGTGCTTGTTGTTGGTGATGATCAATTAGTTTTATATTATTATGTTATTCAAAACTAGTTGAGATGTATAACTTTATTTTCCAATATCACAAACATGTTTGACAAATTTTAAAAAATATACAATTTTTTTAATTTTAGAAACATTTATCAATATTTCTTTATAAATAATACACATTAAGATATCTTTATATCATAACAGTATTTTATGAAGACTGAAATAGAATTTTTACATTTTTAGCAGATTTATACACCCTAAGCAAAAATACAGAAATTTAGTTGTTTGCTATGTGCAGTGAATTAAACATTTTCCAGTAGAACTTGTCACAATAATGAAATCTTTTGAAAATGGAATATTAGAAGAGTTGAAATTCCAGACAGGAAAAATTCTCTTTATATTTCTTAACAGTTTTAGCAATCTCTAGAAATTTGATTGATTGTTTTTTTATTTCACTTTCCTGAGAAGAAGCAAATTGCTGAACTTTTTTGGCAAAACACTTTATTATGTTTTTGGCAAACCTCACATCTGAGGAAAGTCAAATGAGCTTTTCTTTATGTAGTAAAGTTGTTTTTGTGAAAAACATATTTAGTGTTATAAAAATGTTTTGATAATTAAATTTTTTTTTTATTTTTCTTTACCAGAAACTTGCATTTTTGAAATTTATAAAGTATTTAAGCTTTGATTTTAACTTTACCATTTGTGAAGACAGTCCATGTAGAAAATATCTCATCCCTTGTAAAATAATATCACCATACAGGCTATTGTGAGGGTTAAAAAGAGGCCCTACCTATAATTATTCTGGACAAATAGATATTAACTGACTGTGGATATCGGATGCATAGTCATACTACCTGCGGTATGTTTAATCACAATTTATATATTCATGGATGTGAATATATAATTGATGAAAGTCCTGTGGTTTAATGTTTGTGTGCACAGGCTCTAGAAATTACCGTCACTGTACTCTGATACTTATAATGCTGGAACATTGTTCAGAAACCTTTAAATTGATTTAATTATTTGTTAACTCAGGTAATGCAAACATCCAACTCACAGATCAGGATTCACCAGATGAGTGAGTTTCTGTCTGTTTTGAGGTTTTCATGTTAATACTGCTTTATTATTCTATTTATTTTCTGGGTAATTACCTATAATTTTAAAGATTTAATCTTAGTGTCTTCTATATTTTGTATATGTTATTTATATGATGTAATTATAAGCTATATATTATCATGCTTGCAGTAGTTTTATGCAAACACATCCCTTATTGTTTAACAGTAATTATGATATTTTCATATCATCTTATTTACCCTTATATAATGCTATAAAGTAGTAGTATACATTTTTCCCGAAGAATGAAGTGAAGCTTTGTTTTACTAACATCATTAGTAGGATATTTTGTTTCAGTATTACATGTATGGTCTTCCCTGGTGGCTCAAATGGTAAAGAATATTCAGGAGACCTGGGTTCGATCCCTGGGTTGGGGAGATCCTCTGCAGAAGGGGATGACTACTCACTCCTGTATTCTTGCCTGGAGAATTCCATGGACAGAGGAACCTGGGGGGCTAAAAGTCCATGGGGTTGCAAAGAGTCAGATACAACTGGGCAACTAACTCACTCTTTCACTCATTACATGAATGCATTATGAATATATATGCCTAAATCATATTTTAATTGCACTGAAGCTACATTTAAATATCTCTTACTTTTTATTGGTGAAATCATTCTCATATTTTAAAACTATTTTAAAACATATTTACAATAGCTGTATACTACTTAGCATATATATTACACTACAGTTTATTAGTCCAGCAGTGCTAAATATTTTGAAAATCCCTAATACTCTCACAAACATATTATATATTATATTTTTTACATATTATGTTTTTGTATATTATATTTATATTTTAATATGTGTATTATATATTGTATATTATTGACAAATTCTCTAATTAAACAAGAATTACTAATTTAAGATTCTGAGGTTTATTCATGAATTAATTTTGAGAATAGTTATAGCATTGTATTATTAAGTATGTCAGATTTATAAAAATAGGAGACACAAGTGGCAATGTTACTCAAAGGAATTGAGACATAGTTCACTGTCCTTTCATGAAGCACTAAGTTAATTAACTTCCACATGCCTTGAATTTCACAGTTTTAGGATAGGAACAGCAACATATAGTCAAAGCAAAAATGTCCCAGAAAAAAATTTGTTTAAATATTGATGTTATTAAAAATCTCCACTGATGTCGTTTAGTTGCTAAGTAGAGTCTAACTCTTTGCGACACCATGGACTGCAGTGTCCTTCACCCAATCTTCACTGAATTGTAAAAGTAGATTTGATAGCACAGGGAAGCACACGGAATTCCTTTGAAGAAAGGCAATATATGAAATAGGAAGAATAATAAATATTTCCTGTAACAAACATTGACGTAAATGCAGAGCGTGCCATGGAATTGATCCCTGTTGGATTTCTTTCTTTTTATTTTTTATCTTTCAAGATGCAGTATCTCAGAGGTTTCAAAGCAACACAGAATTATTAATACAACTCAAGAGCCACCTGCCACTGTGATCTTGATAGCATGTTATCCTGGCCTCAGGAATCTCCATTATATAGAGCTATTATTGAATTGTTTCAACTTGCTTTTTTCTCTGTGTATGGGTCTAAAAAGTAATACATTGACATTGTAAAAACCAGTAACCCCTGCCTTGCCTACTCTAACTTATCTATTCTGATGGTTATCAATATATGTTTGAATATGTCTTGAATGTGATTATTACTTGTTTTGTTAGTTTTAGACATCATCCATTGTTTTATTGCCCCTGGGTATTGCATTAGATGAATCTTCATTCTTCTCCAACTTTTCTAAGTAGAGTAAAAATAAAACCATAAAATAAAATAAACAAGTATGGGTTTTAGGATCACAAACTAGTCTATGGCAAACAGAGGCTGCATAGAACCCCATTGAAATGGCTCTAATGTCTACTCAGAAGTGGTAACAACATTCGCTACTAGGGATGAAGATTGGATGCAGAAGCCCTCACTATAACCACAGCCCTCCACAATGGACAAGAGAGGGAAACCACAGCACTTTCGAAATATAAATAAATAAATAAAAATAACCTGAGATATGGAGTGAGAGGAAAGAGCACAAGTCTCAAGATTCTTGCATCCTAGTTATAGAGGAGAGATCAAATTTTGGTTCATAGTTTGATCCCCAGATTATTACCTGGCATTTTTTTAGAGCAGGAGAAAAAGCAATGGACAACTAAAATTTCATCTACACCCCACCCCTGGCTGAAAGTATACTAGCTGTCTAATGTCATTTCTTGGGATTTCTTTCTTTTGAAAGTTTGACTAACAGAATGACTTCTTAGGAATTTTTTTGACCTGTTGATTTCAGTGCTAGTGGGACCTGAAAGTCAATTAATTCCTTTCTTTCCAAAGAAGAAATTCTGTTTGTTTTATAGAAATCAGTTTTTTTTTTCATAGCAAAAGCCCATTCAGAATTATTAATATACAGATTAAACTTTTCTTTTTCCTTTGCTGCCTCTAGTCTCCAAGGATCAGATGTATATTACCACTGGGCTGATTGATTTAGAACCAATAAAGTCTGGGATCATAATTCCTGACTGTAACTTTTTTTTTCTACTTTTGTCCCCTTTATCTAAATCACAATTTAACCTTCCATTGTCCTTTAGTTTTCTTTGTGCTATTAAGTTACTCCTGTAAACAAGACCGCAGTAATATACAGCCAGTTAATACATTTCATCTTTCAGGTTAGCTTTCACCTATATAAAATACACGTAACTTCTGTGGTCAGCATATAGTGTACCTTGGTAATATTTCAGCAGCACACGTTCCAAACTTCATTCTATAGCCAGAGGCTTATTTCACCTCCATTACAACAAATGGGATCACAAAATGAATGAAGAGGAGGTGTAGAATCCATTGCTTTCTCAACTCCATTCTTCACAGAACACTGGGGCTTTTTTATTTCTTTCATGCATGCAGGCTCAGTCATTCAGTTGTGTCCAGCTCCTTGCGACCACACAGATAGTAGCCTGCCAGGCTCCTGTGTCCATGGGATTTTCCAGGCAAGAATACTGAAGTGAGTTGCCATTTCTTCCTGCAGAGGAACTTCCCAATCCAGGAATCAAACCCATGTCTCCTGCATTGGCAGACAGATTCTTTACCACTGTGCCATCTGGGAAAACCCCTTTACTTCTTTGCTTTTCTGTAAATCATAAAACTTCCTCACCTTCCCTTTCCATTCTCTATCACTAGGTAGAAGAGCTAGTAAGACTTGATAAGTGAGATACAATATCAATATGGTTATTGGTGTAAAGCCTGAATAATTATAGAGGAACTCCTAGATTTATATAAAACATTATTTATCTAATTTTTTTTTCAATTTAAATCTAGGAGTTCCTCAATAAACAAGATGTGGTAAACTGCCAGCCAAAGAATGTAACTGGACCACAGGTGTGCTTGGCTTTGTGTAGCCAATGTTTAAAAAGTGGGATATTTACCAATATATCCTGAATTCTTGATGCCATGAAGAAAACTGAACTCTGGCAACCCTAAGCTCACACTGCCTCTGGGTAACACTTTTGGATCTGAGTGGCCCCTGTTCCCTGTAGTTGTAAGAGTGTCTGCATTTGCCACAGTTCCACCCACTCCTATTTTTCAGCCTTCCTCACCTTACCCTTTGAAGGCCAAGCCCAAGAAGACATTAGAGTTTAAGACAGAATCTTGTGTTTTGCTAATTAGAGCATTTAAAAGAGGAGATGTTGTAGAATGCTTTATCATTTAGACCCTTTAACAAAAACTTAATAATGTAATGAAAGTCCCTCAGTCGTGTCCCAGCTTTTTGTGACCCCATGGACTATAGCCGGTCAGGCTCCTCTGCCATGGGATTTTTTTTCAGGCAAGAATACTGGAGTGGGTTGCCATTCCCTTCTCCAGGGGATCTTCCCGACCCAGGGATTGAACCTGGGTCTCCTGCATTATAGACAGATTCTTTACTGTCTGAGCCACCAGAGAAGCCCAACAAAAAGTTAATGTAGGCTATTTAGATAAGTCTATAGGAAGTTTATGGTTTTGGTTTTTATCATCTTTTGCTCATTTGTTTTCATAGAATGTAGTCCTTTTTTGATTTATCAAATGAATCACAATGCACTACTTTTTGGATTCACTTCTCTTTGAGTACTTCTGAAAAGAAATGTGGTTGGGATAAAAATATTAACTTGATACATTTTCCTATTATAAACATGCATTTACCACCTGTTAGCCAAATAGATGCAAAACTGCTGATTAGCAAAGTTGAGTGAATTAGTGGATAAAATGTATGAATAAATAAACTTCTACACTTTAGCATATCTACATTGTGTGGAAGGATTTTCCTTGAAAATGTGCCAACTTTTTTTTTTTCAACTTTTGGATCACATCTTATTATCCTAGCTGTAATTAGAAATCTTGTGAAATTAAGAACCATTAAATTCAATGAGTTTCAGCATCGGAAATTTGCCCAGAGGCACACAGCCGATTGGTCTGCCCAGGACTGGGTTTTCACAGACTTCTCCCTCCTCTCCTCCTAGTCACTCTAAAAGGGAGCGTCTCTTCCACTTAGCTAATTAATTACACCTGCCAACAAGCAGATGGTCCTATAGGCTTTGAAGCACAGAAATAGCTGGGTGCACATCAGAGATGACGCTCCCTTCAGTTCCACTTTAGATTATAACTCTTGGAGCTCCAGAGAAAAGAGAATAGTGAATGATTACAAAAGGACCCTTTTTAATTTTTTTTTTTTTATTTTGAAAATGTATTTTAAGGCATGAAGATGTGGTTCTCTTTTTTGTGATCTCAACACAAATACACTTTTAAAATGATTATGTTTAGCATCTAGTTAGGAGCAATACTTGCCAGATGTTGCCGTCTAATTGTTCTGAGCCTTAATGTAAAATGAGAATAGAGGACCAGGGCCACTTAGAAAATGGCTGAGAACAGTTCTCAAAATATGATAACTTTCGAGTAAATGATATTTTTATGTTGTTGTTTAATTATAAGGAAAGATGTATATGTAACAATGGTAAAGTAGAACTGAAGCCACGAGTGGTACTCCTGCTAACATCACCACTGGTACTCCAGATTTTTGTGCTTATCCAGGTAGACTCCTTTTTTTCTTCTTCCCTTTTTTCACCCATTTTCTTCCTCTTGTATCTGAAGCTCGGTAGCTTAAAATAGAGATTATCACAGGAGATTAATTTTCTATGTATTTCTACTTTATATGTGAGAAAGTGTTAGTGAAGGACTTCGTATTTGGAAGAAATGAAGTCTTTGAAATTTAATGTATCCTTTCATTAGAGGTAGAATAAAAATTCATCTATGTATAATGTATATGTGTCTGGTTTCTCAATATGTTTATGAAATCAATATAAATAAAATTTCCCCAACTTCCAAGTAAAATCACCTACCTCCTTTTCCACTATTAAAATAAAACAAGTTATCTTATACACATATCTAAAGCTGAATATATTGTTATAATAAGGATGGGAGGATAATTTTTAAAAAAATGTATACCCCAAGAAAATATTTCAGTCATCTTACAATATTGAGTTGTATACAATTCAATTCAATACTATTACCTACAAAGAAGATACCTTGATAAATCTACATTTTACAGTGTTTTAATTTTTGAATTCCTTTTCCTTCATGTGAGCCATTAAAATGATTAGAATTTAAACTTAAATTCTGATTGATTTCATTTCACTAATTTGAGTGCTTTGCTCTCTTGTACTCTTTGTATTAACTGCTTCACAACACTTAAGGAAAAAAAAAGTATACAGAGAATGCAGATTTGGTTAGGAGAACCAGATGCCCTATACATCTAAATTACCCGTTTTCATATCTTTAGAAATTCAGTTGCAAAGAACATAGAGACAGATTCTATTCTGGCTATGATTTGGATAAGGTAATTAAAAATCATTTTACTCCATTTATTAAAATGTAGCTCCCAAAACTAAGCACATATAGAGTTTCCAGAGTACTTGAACATAATAACATTGCTTTTCTTACTTTAATTCAGTGTTTTTACTTAAGTAGGTTGAATTCTTGAAATTTTATTGTGCTGCCTTTTCCTATGTGTCTACTTTCAACAGAGGCAAAAGGAAGGCACCTCCAATGATGAGATTGGGATGTAGTCCAACCATCTAACAGAGCAAGGATGTTTTTTAAATACGGTTTTTCATGCAGAAAAGATACCTTAAAAGCATAATTTTACCTTTCAACTCAATAAAGTATTTTCAAAAAGACTTCAGGGAAATTACTGTGACTTCTTAATTATACTTAGAAGTAGATTACATAAGCTAAAGTTGTGCTTCATCTCTGCTTAAACTGCCCCCCCCCCTTAAATTTCTCAGTCTTTCCTTCCTGTTATGGAAGCAGAATAGAATAAAGTTTAAAAGCAGGACCCCAACTCAGCAGGCAGAATGAGCTGGAAAGGCATCCTTAATATCCATATCCTCATTTTACAAATAAGGGAACTGAGACGTGGGGAGGATAACTAACATAACCAAAGTCTCACAGGTCATCTATGGGGGGAGTCATGGTTACCCACAGGAATGAAGCCTGTGCAGCATTTTATATTCCAGTAGTTTTCCCTTTTTGAATGTCAGCTCTCTAGTTGACTGAACCATCCGACATATTAGGCATCTTGGCACTTGGGTCATTTCTTCATGCCCAGTTTCCAAGAGCAGCCAGATACCCAAAATACATTTTAAATCACTATTTATTAACCCTGGAAGTAATTTTATGGTGGAAGCATTTTAAGATAAAAGTATATCTTAATTTAGAAGATACGACAGTACAAGTTACAGAGCTATACCATTGTATAGTGGAGCCATCTTTTATGGCATAAGAAGTCACAATATGAAAATGTTCAGAGTGATGTTACTAGGATCCATAGGATATAATTATTCATTAAGTATTATCAAAGAAATTGTATGAGCTTTTTCTTCACATATTTTAAGTATGTAGCTTTAACTCTTAAAAACTCTGAGCAAACATGGGGGGATAAATTGGGAGATTGGGATTGACATATACACACTATTATATATAAAATAGCTAACTAATAACCTACTGTATAGCACAGTAAGTTCAATATTCTATATGAGAAAAGAATATAGAAAAAGAGTGGATATATGTATATGTATAACTGATTCACTTTGCTATATACCTGAAACTAACACAACATTGTAAATCAACTATAGTCCAATAAAATTTTAAGAAAATGAATAAAATAAAATTGGCCCTGAGTGGCAGAGCTTATAAATGACAGGGAAAAAAATATTTTAAGTAAGTAAAAGAAGGCAAGGGAAAAGAATACATACTATGTTATTCCATTTATACTGGCAAAGAGCTTCCCTGGTGACTTAGATGGTAAAGAATCTGCCTGCAGTGTGGGAGACCTGGTTTTGATCCCTAGGTCAGGAGAATCCTCTGGAGAAGGGAATGGCAAATCCAGTATTCTTGCCTGGAGAATTCCATGGACATAGGAGTCTGGCAGGCTAAAGTCCATGGGGGTCACAGAGTCAGACACGACTGAGTGACTAACACACACACACACACACATCACATACTGGCAAAACTAATATATGGTGCCAGAATAGTGGATTTGGGAATGCTTGATTGAGAAGGAGCCAAGATGTCTTTCTGGAGAGATAGAAATATTCTTTGTTTTTGTCTGGGTGGTGACGGCATGGAGACAGATACATAAACACCAAACACACGTATATTTTAAAAACATTGAACTTAAGATTTGTGCATTTGACCATGATTTAGTGACTCAAACAAAAAAAAAGGTATAATAATTTAAAACTTGATGCAAACCAATCTAACTTCAAAACTATTCCTCTCTCCATTTTTCCATGCTACCTGTTATTTTAGGTTTTGAAACCTGTGCTTTACAAAATGATAACTAGTCCTATTCAGTTATTCTTTTCTAATTGTCTTTGGATTAAAACTGTACTTAAAAGAAATAGTCATTGTAGACATATCTGTGGGTTTTGTAAGTGTTCTAGAATCTGATTCTTTGCACTCTTATTTTATGATTTCTTTATTTTGTAATTTTTTATTTATTATTTTTGGCATCACTTTAATGCTATAGACATTTTAGCAGAGACACACAGGCCCCCAAGCCATGCATTTGCTATTTTTCTACTAGTCTTATATAGCCTCTTAAAATGGTGATGCTTGTGATTGTATTATAATCATTCTACAAGATTAAATCATTCTGCTTTCTCTTGCTTGATTTTTTATTGCAAGTCTTAGCTTGCCAGCAACAAACATATATAGCAATATTATTTATTGTTATTATCATCAAGATAAAGCATACTTTTCTGAAAAACTCTAGAGAAATGGTGAAGAAATCACACATTGTGAGAAGTTATTAAAACTATATAAACTAATACTGTAGGTGAGATATTTGAAAGTGACCTTGTAGTATATCCCAGGCTTATTGTATTAAAGCCTGTAAATAAAAGGGACAAATCATTTCCAGACACTAATATGACTGTCCCCCTTATTGGTGATGAAAGCAATGAACTCTACTGATTTGTTTTACTGAAGCAGTTACATTTTCTGGAAACTTGGAACAGTTACTTAAGAAGATCATTGTCTGTAACGAAGGCTTTCCGGTGGATAGGGGAATAAAAATGTTTGATATTTATGCAATGGGGTATTCTATTTTAATAATAAGAAGATAGCAAAGCTTTCATTCTTTCCCTTTATGTACCTTTGATTGTGTTCATCTCTCTTTTATTAGATAGATATGGTGGCTCAGCTGGTAAAGAATCTGCCTGCAATGCGGGGAGACCTGGTTTTGATCCCTGGGTTGGGAAGATTCCTTGGAGAAGGGAACAGCTACCCACTCCAGTATTCTGGCCTGGAGAATTCCATGGACAGAGGAGCCTGATGGGCTACAGTCCATGGGGTCACAAAGAGTTGGACATGACAGCGACTTTCACTTTCACTATTCATTCATTAATATGAATTTTTTCATTCAACTTCTGAAAGCCATAATTTTCTGTTTATTTTTATAACTTTGATATAGTTTTAATGCATTTTTCTAAAATATTATGAAGTGCCATTTCCAAAACATTGAATCAGACCCCCCCTACAGGAAATTAAATAGTTAGGAGGGTAACATCTGGTACATTAATCACTCAGTTGTTTACTAATAACCTCAAAAAGAAATCAGTTTTACCACAGTGCTTTGTAAATGTTTCACACATAGGAATATCTATTTTCAGGTAAATGGAAATAAACCTCTTGCCTTAAAAATTACACTTCAAAAATAGTATGCTAGAGACTAAACTTTATTAATCATTGGGAAGGTGCACACATTAAAATGATACCACTTACTACTAACCAGAATGGCTACAAAAAATAGAAAAAACGCCGGTTGATAAGGTTAAGAAGCAAGTAGATCTTTCATACTCTACTGATGGGAATATAAATTGGCAAAAGCACTTTGGAAAATTGTCACTGTGGCCCAGGAATTTCACTTCTATGTATGTCTACAACATAAATGTGTACATATTGTCACTAAAAGGCATATCCTAGGATGTTCAAGTAGCACTAGAAGTAATAGTTCAAATGTGGAAAATACACGACCCAGATGTCCTTGCAGAATTAGATAAGCAAAACATGCAATACCATACAGCAATGAAAATGAACAGTATAGGTAAATTTCACAAACATAATGTTGAACAAAAGGGATCCAGACAAGAAGAATGCATGTAATGTTATTCCATTTATGTATAAAGTACAAAAATACGTGAAAATGATCTTGCTCAAAGTTAGGATAGAGGTTTCAATAGGGAGGGAAAGCATGAGGAAGGCTTCTGTTGTGCTGGAATGTTATGTTTTTTGATCTGAGTACTGGGTACGTGTGTGTTCAGTTTGAAAAAATACTTTGCATATGATAGATGCACATCTTTGTATGTATGCATGTGTGATTGTTAAGTTGCTTCAGCTGTGTCCAACTCTTGGCGATGCTATGTACTGTGGTCTGCCAGGCTCCTTGATCTATGGGATTCTCTAGGCAAGAATACTGAAGTTAGTTTTCATGCCCTCCTCCAGAGGATCTTCCTGACCCAGGGACCGAGCCCACATCTCTTATGTCTCCTGCATTGGCAGGCATGTTCTTTACCACTAGTGCAACCTGGGAAGCCCCTCTGTATGTATATTGCACTTCAGTAGAAAAGTTGGAAAAAAAATTTGCGCTGTTCAAGTCACGAGATTTAGGTTTTGTACGTATGTACAAAATGCCAAGAGATTTCTTCTGAGTCAGTGTGGCAGAGACTGCTTGTTGTGTCCCAAGTCCGTTATAACTGTCTAACTTTTAAACACTATTTCGCTTTAGCTAGTCACATGACTATTCAGTACAAAAACTGCAGTTCCTTACGTTTCATGCCCAGCTGTGGCTCCATGACTGAATTCAAACCAACAAGAAAAAATATGACTGTCTTGTGGCAGTCTGCAAGTATCCTCATTAAGAGACAATATAATCAGTAAACAGCTATTTGAATAATTACTAAATATAAACTGTAATGTAATCAATAATTGTGTGACAGAGCCTATGAGTACAATATTCCCATTATAGTGTTGAATAAACTGAGTCTCATAAATATATACAAGGCCAAACATCTAGTAAGTAAGAACTAGATTTTGAAGTTAGTTTTATCCAGCTAACTAGATCGAGTATTATTGTTTAATACTCAAAGCCCTAATAGAGAAATATTAATCTATCTCTCTACCTACCAACCTACATATAATATATCTATCATCTTTTTATGTTTCCATCTACCTGTAATATGCAATATATTATAACTTTGATATATAAAATGAATTCATGGGGAGGTTGGATTAGAAGCAAAATGTTGAATCTGCTATGAGATAATAGAGACTAAATTAAGAAGTAGAAAGGAATATAAAAATAGTAGGGTAAATTAAAATAAACATTATGAGGATTTTATTTAGGGTGTCATGACAGATTAAATATTGAGCTGAAAGAATTAATTATAAATCTCAAGTTTTCAGTTTTACAGCATGTTACTCTGATTGTAATGGAAATATAGAAATACAAGGGGAGTAGTTTGGGAGAAATCATTACAAAAAATATTAAACATGTTGACACATACATAGAATTATATAATAAAGTGAGAGAACAATTTGAGAAGGAGATTCTATATCTGTAATATAAGGCCAGTTACAATGCAAAATTTATTTTAAAATTTTCCAGAGACTAGGAATGTCTAAGTGGGTTACTACCTCCTTAATGAATAGAAAGAATGATATATAAGATCAAACAAATTTTACCTAATATTTTATATAGTTATAATGTAAACATCATCTAGTAGATAAGAAGATATCACCATTGTGTTATTTTTTAAGTAACTAACAACTTCTTAACAAATGTTAGTCATGTTCTGAAGATATCAGTATTATTATAATCTTCAAAAGTATTTGAATTTCTAGTATGTGCTTGACACTTTCTTTGGTACCAGGGCCCCAGAAAGATGTATGTTGTGGTTCTTATCCTCCAGAGACCTGTATTATGCTAAAGAAAAGTACACAGAAGAACAAAGAAGGTGAAGTAGCATTTGCTTTGTTAGATGAGCGATCCAGATAATCAGTGTCATAAAAGTTAGAGGTACTTCTCTAAAAACTAAATGGTCATGGTAGACTTCTCAGCAGAGCTAGGACTCAGGCTAAAAAATATTGATTGGATTTAAGCTAAAACATTGGATCCTGAAATGTGTATTAATACATTGGAACATTGTGGAGAGAATTACTGAGCTCCGTTCAATTGAAATAAAGATTATTTTTGCTATAATTTTCTATCTTAAGCCGACTTTCAGTGAATTTTCTAATCATTTCTTCTTGAAATCGCCTTGCTCTGTTCAAAAAAACTGCCCACTGTTTCTTCTTGACGTTTGGTATCTGCATCATGAGCTTTTGACTCTGATCATCGAGCTGAAATACAGAAGGTTACATCACTCATTTACATTATCACCATCTCCCCACTCCCAATACAAATGTGACATTTCAATTTTGCACACTTCAACTCTCCTTAAATCATCTGTATAAAAACTTCAAAGCTTGATTGATGATGAATGAGCCATTGTCTCCTCAAGCACCCGGTTCTCATTAGCCTTTAGAGTCTCAGCTTATTAATAATGAACCTTGAGGGCTGACCCAGTGGGGTAGCAGCAATTCATTGTGCTCCTAGCTGAAAGGTCTGGGTTTGGGAAAGATACAGAAATCTCTGGACCAAGTCCATTCCAGAGATGATGTATTAAGTATCACAGGTGGATGATGTGAGCTATATTACTTTTGTATCATTATCTGCCAACACTCTTTCATGGCTTAAGGTGATGACAGTGAAAAAGATACATTGCTCTATGTCTGAGGAAATCCAGTAACTGCTTCCTGTAGCTTCATCTTGAAGATGGACTTTTGCCACTTTGGGTTTTGACTTCTTGATTATGACCTTTGGCTTGAATAGGCAATGAAAGTCTGATACATGCATTATTCAGAGGTTCTCAATTAGACAAGTGCAATATTTCCAATCTTTATTTGTATTATCATTTTAATTCTGAGGTTGACCTGTAAACGCACCCATGCAAAAAAAGACATTTAGATATACAATCAAGGATTGAGGCTTAGTATTTCATCCTTTCTTGTGTTTGATAGCTTTGTGAGTAAAAGGAAATGTTTACTGTTGATACCGATCATATAGACTAAAGTGGAATACAGCTAACTGCACTTAAAGTTATAATCTTTACTTTGTAAAAAGAGAAAGGCATTCAGTCTTGTTTATGAATTGTGGCTGGTGGGGTCAAAGTAATTTTGTCAACTTCTTAAGCTAAGGAAGAAGGTCTTATTAATCTGTATTTTCAGCAGGGATGCTACATCACAATTAGGCTGTTTCATACAGGGCGGGGGAACAAATGCCAGGATTCAGTATTTTATCACATTTTCTTTTGAGAGAATATATTTGCAAAATGTCAATGACTCTCTTGATGGTCACTCATCCCCCAAATTCAGTATAATAACTAGCATCTGAAAAGAAATGAAAAGTACAAAAGAACTTATTTAAATAACACAAAGATTCCCTTCTTCATTAGATTCATGCAAATGAGAATTGAGGGAAATAAATGGTCACTGTACAATCTTTGTGGAGTGGAATGCTAAGACAAAAGTACGTTATGCCTTCTCTAGAATGTCATATTGTCACTTTACCCCTTTCTAAAAAATGATTGATGTAACAGTGTGAGGTAGATTTATGGTTCAGTGTAAAATATGAGTTTAGACTTTTATGTAGCATATATTAGATATTTTGCACACGTTAGGGGGAATTTTGTCTTTCTCTGATAGCTCAAAGTCATCTATATTCACCTGATAAATAATAATGGAATTTGGTAAACAAAATGGTTTAGGGATACCAATGAAAATTGTCTAAATATACCTTATAAATATTAAATATTTTACCTGTAGTAATTTTGCACATTATCAATTAACAGCTTATATAAAGAAAGCTCTTTCTCATTCAACTTATAAAAATGCTAACCTCAAAATTATATATATAATATATATTTTTATACTCAAAATATTATATTTTCTTTCATGAAGCAAACTCTTATAGTGCATCTGGCTTGTGCCGGGGTACAGTTTTGAACAAAACAGAAATGACTCCTGGCTTAATTAAATGTGGGAACCAGTAAAAATTACCTCAGTTCAGGTCAGTCACTCAGTCATGTCCGACTCTTTGTGACCCCATGGACTGCAGCACACCAGGCCTCCCTGTCCATCACCAACTCCCGGAGCCTGCTCAAACTCATGTCCATTGAGTCAGTGATGCCATCCAACCACCTCATCCTCCGTCGTCCCCTTCTCCTCCTGCCCTCAATCTTTCCCAGCATCACAGTCTTTTCAAATGAGTCAGCTCTTCGCATCAGGTAGCCAAAGTATTGGAGTTTCACCTTCAACATCAGTCCTTCCAATGAATATTCAGGACTGATCTCCTTTAGGATGGACTGGTTGGATCTTCTTGCAGTCCAAGGGACTCTCAAGAGTCTTCTCCAACACCACAATTCAAAAGCATCAGTGGCATTTTTATACAAGATAGTTTTGTTCTGTGAACTTGCTGGAAATATTTTTATATAATATGATACGACAATTGATAGATTTTTTTTTCTACCAATTGTTTCAGTGACCTAGAATCTATTTGTGTCTGTCTTTATTTACTCTTGATATATTTCCTGCAGGGAAAGTGAAGTTAAATGGAATGAGATTAGTGTACCTTGAACTCATTTAGTTATTCAACATTTTTTGAGTCCTTCTATACCAATGGCACCCCACTCCAGTACTCTTGCCTGGAAAATCCCATGGATGGAGGAGCCTGGTCGGCTACAGTCCATGGGGTCGCTAGGAGTCGGACACGACTGAGCGACTTCACTTTCACTTTTCCCTTTCATGCATTGGAAAAGGAAATGGCAACCCACTCCAATGTTCTTGCCTGGAGAACCCCAGGGACGGTGGAGCCTGGTGGGCTGCCATCTGTGGGGTCGCACAGAGTCGGACACGACTGAAGCGACTTAGCAGCATACTTCCAGGTATCTTTGTTTGAATTTCAATTAAATCTGTGCCTCATTTGCCTAGATTCCTTAGAAATTGTCTTGTGTCATGATTTTAAAATATAATGATTAATCATAATTTCATGCTGCTAGTGGACTAGAAACTCTTGGTATAACAAAGTTGACACAAGCTGTTAGCAAAAGTATAGCCAGACATTTTTCTGGTATCACTCTAGATAAATATCTTAGCAAGATTTTCTCTTTTCCTAATCTTTGTCCCTTTTTCTAAACTAAACAGATAATTTTAGAAAAACTTTTATGGTCAATGACTTTATGGCCTTTCCTAGTGGCTCAGACAGTAAAGTGTCTGCCTACAATGCAGGAGAACCTGGGTTCAATCCCTGGGTGGGGAAGATCTCCTGGAGAAGGAAATGTCAACCCACTCCAGTATTCTTGCCTGGAAAATCCCATGGACAGAGGAGCCTGGTAGGCTACAGTTATGGAATCGCAAAGAGTCAGACAGGACTGTGCAACTTCACTTTCACTTTCTTTCATGGTCAATGAAGGTAGAAACATTAGCTATCCCTTTTGTCTGGTAAATAATCTGTGTCTTTTAGCAACTTTCTTGCAGGTTAATACCTTTTCCTAGAATTTTAGTCCAGCAATAAATCTAACTGAATATATCCACACAGAACATATTAATTAATATTTTAACACTAACACTGTATAAAGTTAAGAAATAAATGGAAATGATATAAATGAATTAATGCAATTTGACATTATTTCCTGATGCGTATTTAGGTAATCAGGTTAATCAAAAGAAAATATAAGGTGAAGCGTACACAAAAACTCTTCTATAAATTTCAATAAAATATACACTTTCTGACTGAAATTATGGCATTCAAAGGCAGATTATGGTCTAAGCCAAACAAAAAGAGAAAAAAAAGACTATTTTCAAGGAAAATATACACATGCATGAATAAACTATCTATTATTAAGTACTAAAATGTTATAAATCCTCCTGACCAGAATTGCTAGCAGATGCTGAGTTTTGAATTCAGAATGATAAAAATATCATCCAGATTGATCATGATTATAGTCTCAATTTAAAATTTGAACATGTAAGATTATACATGAATTATTATTACCTCTTTTTTAAATCCTTTTCTATGTATAAGCCAAGCTCTTTAACAGAGTATTTCTAAGAAATAAATGTTGACATTGGTAGCAGATTAATTTTGTTGAAGAAAGGGATTTGATGCGATTGTTATTCAGCATAATATAATCTGATTCTTTTGAATATTTTTAGATAGGAAGTTGTAGATGGATGCTGTGTTCCTTCAGTATGAACTATTTGAATTAAAATGTGACTCCTGAAAAATATACTCTTTCTACAATGTTTGAACTATTACATTTTCTAGTCACATTGTTTTAAAGTAGAACTTTTCCATATCTAGACTGAAAAATAACCTTAATTTCCTGGATAGCAGTCAAAATCTCCTTTCTTTGTCACCTAATGAAGAATTATTGCTAGAGCAGAAGAGCATCACCTAATGTCTCATGAGAAAGCTATTAGTATGAGATCCTCACATTTCTTAGATAAAAACTTAATGCCAAACATTAATGCCGAAATCCATTTTCACAATCTTTCTTACCTCTTACATCTCCCTTCTTGCTTTGATGAAGATTGTATGGTTAGGTCATGAAAAATAATGAAATGGGTTGTAGAAGCAGAAAGATGATCTAATTTTTTTATTTCTTTTTTTCCCCCTCCCACTTGAGAAAATGGATCCAATAGTCAGTGATAGAATTAATAACGGAAATGGGATTGATTTTAAATGTGGAAAGTCCTACAATGTCAAAATTAATCTGGAGGATTTTATACATGCAACGTAGTAAGACACTTTATATGAGACCTCCAATCTTACTTTCACAAGTACTTTTTTTTATAGTGTTACATATTCCTTTCATTCTTTTATGCCCCTTTTTGCTTTAAGGGGACTCTTGGCTTCCATCATAGTTTAGTTGGTAAAGAATCTACCTGCAATGCAGGAGACCCCGGGCAATTCCTGGGTTGGGAAGATCCCCTGGAGAAGGGATAGGCTACCCTCTCCAGTATTCTTGGGCTTCCCTGTGGCTCAGCTGCCAAAAAATCCACCTGCAATGTGAGAGACCTAGGTTTGATCCCTGGGTTGGGAAAAATCCCCTGGAGAAGGGAAAGGCAACCCATTCCAGTATTCTGCCCTGGAGAATTCCATGGACTGTATAGATCATGGTGTCGCAAAGAGTCGGATAGGACTAAGTGACTTTCACTTTCACTCAGACAGTCTTCACTTTCTTTAAAGGTTTAGCTTGGAATACTGCACAGGAGAGGGCTTTCCTGATGGCTCAGCAGATAAAGTATCCACCTGAAATGCAGGAAACACAAGAGACACGCGTTCGATCCCTAGGTCAGGAAGATCCCCTGGAGAAGGAAATGGCAACCCTCTCCAGTATTTATGCTTGAAAAATCCCCTGGACAGGGGACCCTGGTCACAGCGTCACAAAGGGTCCAACACAACCAGGAGACTAAGCATGCACTGAACAGGAGAGATGATTTTCTTAAGGCTGGCACAGGAGGCAGAGTTGGTTGATGTCCTGATACCCCATCCCTCATCTTCCTTGCTAACACCCCTGCACATTTTGAGTTTTGTTCGCATAGCAATATGTCCACCTTAAGAATTTCTCACTCAGCCTAGGATATTGTTCTGGGCAATAAAATGCAGGTTAATCCTTGGGAAAACATCCCTTTTCAAATCAAAAGCCACCTGTTCACTCTTTTGTCTTTATCTTGCCTTGAATTCAAACATCTTTAGATGCAGCAGTCATCGTATGCCTGGAATGAATAAAGCCAACATACATAGTAGGTTGTGGGTACTGCAGAATAGCAAAACTAGTATCCACAACTGCCTCTGATAAGCTTCTTATCATGTGAAAAAAAATCATCCCTTATCCATATAAATCACTGTTAATTGAATTTTGTTTTTTGTATCTGACTGCTTTATGGACTGTTATATGATTTCTCTTGTTTTTGTATTAGGAAGAAAAAATGTAGTATATATTGAGTAGGAAAATGCTATATGTATTTCTAATCAATTTCTCCAAATGATAAGAATAGTATTTTCAGAAGGAATATCTACCTTTTTGTCTGGATAATGTAAAGCTATCTGTACCAGAATCTATGTATATAATTAGCCACTGTTCAGAGGGAACAAGTTAGCTGATTAAGGCCAGTGTCGTAAAAATAAGAATCAAGTAAAAATTGGCTTTGATGCATTGTATCACATAGTCATGCCCTGTTGCAATGAACCAGAGAATATCTATGATATCTTGCTTTGTGTTGTTCTTAAAGAATAATTGGCAATTCTATTGACTGCATTTGAGATGAATAAAGAACACTTTTGTGATTGAAGCATTAAATTTACCTTCCATTTTGTGCTAATTACTTACCTAACTGACTCCAGTCAATGTCACATTGACTGAAACAATATTTTTAAGGGAAATTTGGCAATTTGAAGAAAACCTTAAAAATATTCACAATCTGTGAATTTTATTTATAGGAAAAAAAACATTTAAAAAGCTAATCAGAGATAAACAAGTTAAATTACCAACAAGGGGTTGATTAGTTAAATAAATACTGTTTAAGTTACACCACGGCATATCATATTCTCCTTAGAAATAACACAGAATAATCTTTCATTACCTTTGAGTATTCACTATTTAGTATTAACAAAATTATAAAGTTATGAAATATACATGCAATATTATTCCAATTTCAGAGGAAATAAAACAAAAAAGAGACTGAGAGCATCTGTTCCAAATAGTGAAGAGTGTTTCTCTCTGAGTGTTTGAATTGTAAGTTGTTATTTTTCTTTGTATTGTTCAATGTTTTCAAATTTCTGCAATCTGTATGACTCAGGAAAAAGGTATTTTATAAGAAATCTTGACTATTAACAAAGTAACTGTAATTTAACCCTGAAGATAGCTTAAGAGTAAATTATTTTGATTGACTATCTTTCATCATCAAAAGGTTGATAACAAATCTATGTTGTTTGTTTTAATACAGAAATCCTAAATGGCGGCGTCTATGTAGACCAGAACAAATTTCTTTGTTATACAGACACTATTCATTGGCAAGATATTGTTCGGAATCCATGGCCTTCCAACCTGACCCTGGTGTCGACAAATGGTAGCTCAGGATGTGAGTAGCATTATCCTTTTTAATGTCTCAAAAGATTCTTCTACCTCTTGTTTTCACAAAAATGGCTTATGTTTATCATGTCCTAACTAATATTTGAATTTTGACTGCATCCCGTTCTATATAACAGAACAAACTTTTTACTTTCTATTAAGCTCTTTTTGGAATCATACTCCTCCTTTACAAATTCTCGTTTTCTTAACTGGATCCCTTTTGCTCAATCTAAATCATGTTACTATATTTCTAATGTCTAAGCCTGTGGCCTTTTGTCTATAAACTTAAGGCTGGTGTATAACTGCTGCTTCAACTCTTTGTGACTGTTATATCATTGAGAAAATGGTAGTAGGACAAAAATGTACTTTCCTATTTAGTGTAATTTTTAGTAAAAATAGAAAACAGTGAACATTTTAGGATTTCTAAGCCTTCATTTACCCACAAAACCTGCATGGTAATACCTTATGACATTTCTAAGCACTATAAAAAGAGTGGAGAAATATAGATTTCAAGCAGAAGAATTTCATTACATTCTGATTTTAGTCATTAGCCTAATAAACCAACCAATTTCTCATTCTTAAAGTGTTTAGTGTTTCTATCACAGATAATTGGTTCGATTCAGAATAATTAATCTGATTAAATGATAAGCAAATGATATTTGAGCTATCATTAAAATCTTTTGAAATTATTCTGCCTGGATTCTGTTTCACTTTCATAAAGCAGACAATATTGTCCCCACATTTATTATTACTGAGATTTGTATGAGAGCAGAATCTTATCAAGTGTTAACTTGAGTTTTATATTTCCCATCTAGTATTATATGTATCTTATATGAAATCATAAGTATCTTGACACAATTCAATAATTGTTTGCAATAGTACTAATTGTGTTGTAACACTTTTTTAGGAAATCAAACTGCAAGGGACAATCAAATTTCTTGATGGTCCTAATAATATAACAGGGAAATGTGAATATATTTGATCTAAACTGACAGCTGTGTTATCTAATAAATGGCTAAATTTTTAGAAAAAAACTAAAGTAATGTAATTTGCTTGTCACCTTTGACCAGAAATTTATATAAGATATTATCTTTGTTCAACAGTGTTCAAGTTGCATACCTTGTAAAATTACATGTGAATGAAAAATTGAATCTGTTCATACTAACAAAGCAAATGACGTGCTTCAGAAATGGCTTCAGTTTTCAGTCTGTGCATATTATAGTAAGATTTATATGAAAGGAAAAAATCATAATGTTTAGATAAGAGGAAAGGCCTACTGAATTTCAGCTTATTAGGTACTGGCCTCTAATGCATGAGTAACATCAGGCAAGGATGAAGCCCAAGACAGAAGGCAAAGGTATTATCATCACCAGCCTTACAGGATGTAGAGCAGTGAGGTCTGAGGGATTTGCAAGCAGTTTCATAACACAGCATCTCTTTTTGTTATTCTTTTGAGGGAAAATTTGAATGTTGGTGCCTATAACCAAGCAACATTAGCTGTGTGTGCTTTTGAGTGCAAATAATTGCTGGTACAAAAACTGTAATATGGAGTAGATTCACAACAATGATTCTTTACAGATTAACCACCAATTGCTTAATGACATTATTTTTTACATAGGCTGACACATTATACATAGTGCATGATACCATAGCTGATAGTAATCAATACCTGGTCTAAATCAAGTGGGCCTAAGGAAGCATCACTACAAACAACACTAGTGAAGTGACGGAATTCCAGTTGAGCTCTTTCAAATCCTAAAAGATGATGCTGTGAAAGTGCAGTACTCAATAGGCCAGCAAATTTGGAAAACTCAGTTGCCACAGGACTGGAAAAGGTCAATTTTCATTCCAATCCCAAAGAAAGGCAATGCCAACGAATGCTCAAACTATAGCACAATTTCACTCATCTCACACGCTAGCAAAGTAATGCTCAAAATTCTCCAAGCCAGCCTTCAACAGTACGTGAACTGTGAAATTCCAGATGTTCAAGCTGGTTTTAGAAAAGGCAGAGGAACCAGAGATGAAATTGCCAACATCTGTTGGATCATCAAAAAGGATGAGAGTTCCAGAAAAACATCTATTTCTGCTTTATTGACTATACCAAAGACTTTGACTCTGTGTATCACAACAAACTGTGGAAAATTCTGAAAGAGATGGGAATACTAGACCACCTGACCTGCCTCCTGAGAAATCTATATGCAGGTCAAGAAGCAACAGTTAGAATGGGACATGGAACAACAGACTGGTTGCAAATGGGGAAAGGAGTTCATCAAGGCTGTATCTTGTCATCCTGTTTATTTAACTTATATGCAGAGTATATCATGTGAAATTCCAGGCTGGAAGAAGCACAAACTGGAGTCAAGATTGC
Source organism: Okapia johnstoni (assembly GCA_024291935.2). NCBI lineage: Eukaryota > Metazoa > Chordata > Mammalia > Artiodactyla > Giraffidae > Okapia > Okapia johnstoni. The sequence continues at coordinate 71,328,721 of CM044319.1, read as the reverse complement.
TGGGGGAAATATTAAAAACCTCAAATAAGCAGATGACACCACTCTTATGACAGAAAGCGAAGAAGAACTAAAGAGCCTCTTGATGAAAGTGAAAGAGGAGAGTGAAAAATTTGGCTTAAAACTCAACATTCAGAAAACTAAGATTATGGCATCCAGTCCCATCACTTCATGGCAAGTAGATGGGAAAACAATGGAAGCAGTGATAGACCTTATTTTGTGGGGCTCCAAAATCACTGCAGATGGTGACTGCAGCCATGAAATTAAGATGCTTGCTCCTTGGAAGAAAAGCTATGACTAACCTAGACAGCATATTAAAAAGCAGAGACATTACTTAGCCAACAAAGATCTGTCTAGTCAAAGCTATTGTTTTTCCAGTGGTCATGTATGTATGTGAGAGTTGGGCTATAAAGAAAGCTGAGCACCAAAGAATTGATGCTTTTGAACTGTGGTGTTGGAGAAGACTCCTGAGAGTCCCTTGGACAGCAAGGAGATCCAACCAGTCAATCCTGGAGAAAATCAATCCTGAATATTCGTTGGAAGGACTGATGCTGAAGCTGAAACTCCAATACTTTGGCCACCTGATGCGAAGAAATGACTCACTGGAAAAGCCTCTGATGCTGGGAAAGATTGAAGGTGGGAGGAGAAGGGGACGACAGAGGATGAGATAGTTGGATGACATCGCTGATGGGATGGCATGAGTTTGAGGAAACTCCTGTAGTTGGTGATGGACAGGGAGGCCTGGCATGTTGCAGTCCATGGGGTCGCAAAGAGTTGAACACGTTGAGAGACTGAACTGAACTGAACTTACTGTGGCTTTATCCTGAGTCAGTTGCTTCATTTATCTTCTCCCCATGGTTGATTATTGGCAGTTCTTGCGGTGTTAAATTCAGCTTCCACATTGAGTCCCAGAACTAGACACCACCAACCAATCAAACCACCCAAGTTAAGAATTTAGTAGGCATCATTGATTTCACCTTATCTTTGGTTCTTGGCACTTATTTAATCACTAAATGACACTGAATTTGCCTATTTCTTTATTGTACATACTTTTAAGTTACCATTGCTTTAGTATAGGATTTCATCTGTTGCCTGAGTTATTGGAACAATCTCTGAATTCTTAATATTTTTTTGAGTCCATGACCTTGTAGTAGTCTGATGAAATCTATAGTCACTTTCTCATAATACTTAAATGAATAGGCACAAAATAAATATTTTATATTGTATATCAATATGCATAAAATTAATAAATTTATAAAGGATTACAATGAAAAAAAATTATGTTGAAACACACGTCAGTATACTTTAAATCTATGATATAATAATATGCTTTTTTATTATATTACATAAAGTATTCTAACAGTGGAATTAATATTCAGTGTGGTTTGAAGTAGTGATTGGCATAAATATTATTTTAAAAAGGAGAATCACTTTAGCAAATGGTGTTGACAAAACTAGATAGCCACACGCACAAAATTGAAGTTAAATTTTTATCTTGCGCTAAATATCAACATGAATTAAAGATCTAAATGTAAGACCCCAAACTAATGTAACATTTCCCCCATCAAGTTCGAGAACCTCCTAAATTCTATCCACAGATATTTTAGGGGATCCAAGGATCCTTGGTTAAGAGCCCCGATATTTAGGTACTCTCCTTGACTTTAGTCCTGACAACTCTACCAGACAAAATGCCCACGAGTGCTCAATTTAATGGAAATCTAACCATGGCCTTGTCTAAAAAAACATCATTGCAAGCATTATATAGGGTCAAATCTGAACAAATTCAAAGGCTTGGACTTTTCAGCAGATTCCTACTTATTTCCCCCCTTTACGGAATGAGTTCTTTCAATTCTTTTGTCTGTATTGCTCTTCCTTTTCTGTTTGCCAGACAAAATTTTGTTCATACATTCAGACACTTGTCAGTTGTTCTCTCTTCTAAGAAGTATTCTCTTCTACTGTCTAGATTGGGTAACATTTTCTGTGTAACCCGATAATGACCAGTGCTGAACCCAGGCATGCTGCCTCACTCTAAAATAAAAAGTCCTTGTAGAGAAGGCCCAATTCATCATTCTTTCCTCTGTTCTAGCATGTGATAGATGGATAACAGATATGTACTGAATAAATAAATAAATAAGTGAAATAGATCAGGTCATAAACAGGAAAATCAGAAGGATTCAAATTATATTTTCTTCCATCCATCATTTATATGAAAGAGAATAGATCTGAAAAATAAATCATAATCAACAGACAGGTAGCTTATACATTTCAGGTATTTTTCAGGTAACTATGCCAATGTGTGTCTATATGCTTAATTTAATATATATTTATATAAGTTACACTATTTCTGTTCATTATATTTAAGTTCTATTTGTATGTGTTATTATATTTATAACAATTTTTAGATAAAATATATGTCTATGTTTCCTTTAGTGTTTAGAGACACTGATATGTGTAATAATTGTAAATATGTACCAATCACATGATTTTGACAATTTAATAATATTTAATTACTAAATTATATTTTGCAAGATATTTCTTAATTATGCTTTTGGGTATGAGTACAATATTAATTCTTAAAGCAGAAAAGTGCAATGTGTTCAAGAGCAACCAGGCCATTTATTGACATAATATTTTGACTATAACTGAAACATTGAGGAAAAGGTTTGAAGTGTCTGAAGTTTAAGTTTGAAGTGTTTGAAGTTTAATATTAGTTATTTAAAAATATGTTATTTCAGAATAATTATAACCAAATGGTATTTTTCAAAATACTTGAGAAATCTCAATCTAAACTTTAGCAAAGTAAAGAAGAAATGAGTGTCTTCTTTGTCATACTGATCCCTAGCAAGACTTAGCATTCTAACGTTATTGAATAGCTACATCAATAGGGAATGTTAAATAAACTACCCTTCACAGAGAAAAAACCATGTAGTGAATGATGTTTCAGTTATTTGGAACTTTATAATGACACTCAGTGATGTCAAAATGCTGGAAATTAGTCACTCACAAAAAATTAAGCAAATGCCAGTAAATCAGAACCAAAATATGAAAAAATAGATGACAGTATGTTCTAAGAAGATGTATAGTTAAGAGAATGGATTTAGTAGCCAAACAGGTTTGTTTGAAATCTAAGTAGTTAGTTTGAAATCTAACTTGCCTCTTAATATTAATAGTTACGTGACCTTGGGCAAGTCACTTATGCTTTTAGCATCTCAATTTCCACAACTATAAAAGGAGAGTGTCAAGAACTGAGCTGAGCTGCAAGACTTCATGGTGGTCAGTTAAAATAAAGAACCAATAAGAAGATAATACTCAGCTTTTAATCACTTATGGAAATAGTATAAGCAAGAAGTTACACTGGAGAAAGTATGAAGTCCATTGTGTCATTTTTCACCAGAAAACAGAATGGAGAAAAAGTGTGTTAAAGTACCCCTACCCCTCTAAAGACATTTCAGCAAAGGCACCCAAGGAAGGCATTTGATATAGAGGCCTCCAGATGGACTATCAATATGCTAATGGCTGGTCAGGGAGCCGTGAGTTCTCCTTGACTGCACTCCCTGTAGAGACTTCAACACATTGATGTGCACCATCTTTGCTGTGAGGAGGGCTGCTTTCCTCTGTGAGGTTAGCCAGGTAAAGCCTTTGTAGCTATTTGTGGCCATGCTTGAAATGTCACAGATAGGTTCTTGGCTAGGAGCTTAAATTACCAACTTCCTAGGGTTATTATGGGTCATTATGAGGAAGGGTTTATTATGAGGAAGAAATTAATTAATATGTGTCAAAATTTGAGTGATTTCTTATGTTAAAGAAATAAAGAAAAACATGAAAGAAAGTGTCAGTTGCTCAGTCGTGACTGACTGTTTACAACCCCATGAACTCTAGTCTGATGCTGGGAAAGATTGAGGGCAGAAGGAGAAGGGGATGACAGAGAATGAGATGGTTGGATGGCATCACCGACTCAATGGACATGGATTTGGGTAAACTCCGGGAGTTGGTGATGGACACGGAGGCCTGGCATGCTGCCGTTCATGGGGTCGCAAAGAGTTGGACACAATTGAGCGACTGAACTGAACTGAACTTTATCTTTTAATGATTATTGTATATCTTAATAATTGCCTGCTCCTAACTATTGCATAGTGTCCTACATAGATAACTTTGATGAACTAGAAAATAATCAAATATCAAAATATAGTCAAACCTGATTTTCTTAGTGTATCAACTGTTGTTACTCCTTCAATATTAAAATAGTTACATAAAATACATGAACTTTTCAAAGTTTAGAATTTCATAGTAAAGGAAAAGACAAAATTTATCTATAGGATAAATTTCAGTGCAGCTTCACTTTTTGTGTATTATATACACATATACCCACTCTTACATAAATGCATATATGGAATCAACTTATGTATGCTTTTTTGAGTTTTAATATAAAAGTTTTAATTAGAAAAATGTGAAAAAACATTAGAAAGCATAAATTAACCTGCATGAACTGAAAAGACAATTCTCTGAAAAGGTGTATAAAATAAATTCTTCATGTCTCATCTGACAAAACAAAAGAACCAAAGGTCATGTTAAATTCAGATGCATTTTTTCTAAACAAAATATTAGCAAACAACGTAATCTTGGAATGTATTTTTTTAAAAATTAGAGCAAGTAGAAGTTATGCCTTCCTTTAATGTTGTTACTGAGAGAGTAAGGACTTGAACCTGACCCTTATCTGAGAAGGTCTTTATAAAAAGAGGTTTTCCAGGTTGACTGAAATTCACTCTAGCATAAACCTTTATGTAAAAACATTACAAGGTACAAGCATAGCATCCTTGCTAGCTCAGTTTTCTGGGATAAGAGTGCAATGTTTCACTTTTTGAGTAAAATTTTTGTGACAGATTTTTACTTTCATCATGTGCAACACTTTTCTTTCAATTAAATTTTTTTATCAAATAATATATGTATATAAAACTATGAAATATGATCTCTGCTTTATAGAAAATAATAGAATATTCCTCAGGGGTACTACACCCCAGGTGACAGAACAGAAAAATTCTCCCACATTAGAACTTTCTTAGCTCAGTTCAGTTCTCATATTTATCATGCATTTCCATGTAATATTTTATTTTATTGTGAATCATATATACATATATATGTATGTATGTATACATATGCACATTTATATGTAGTATATATGAGGTTTCCCCAGTGGCTCAGTGCTAAAGAATCTTCCTGCAGTGCAGGAGACACAGGTTCAATCCCTGGGTCGGGAAGATCACCTGGAGAAGGAAAGGGCAACCCACTCCAGTATTCTTGCCTGGGAAATCCCATGGACAGAGTAGCATGGTGGACTATAGTCCATGGAGTCTCAAAAGAGTCATGACAGAGATTAGACAATGACAAGAATATAATATATATGTATAAAGGAAACAAATGTGTGTATAAACACATACACTTACATATACACACATTTGGTCACAATATTTTATGATTATAGATAAGTTTTCACTTTCATTTTACATGTAAATCACCTAAAATCTGGAATAAATTCCATAGTCGTTCCACTCTGGCCATATTCTCTTACTGCCAACCCCACCCTCTGCTGCAGATGACTCCAGTAAACCTCATGGCTGTGCTTGAGCACTCCCTCAGCTGCTCTTAAGTGAGGGTACCCACTGCACCCCAAATTTCCTCAAAGAATAAATGATATTAGTGATGAACATGATTTTTCTAATAATAATAGTGCTTATTGAGGGGCAGAAAGACCCACATTTGGCTTTTGTGTTCCTGCTCTTGAGTTACAGGTAAGGATGGGCCTGATTTACTGGGACCCTCTCTGACCATTTCCAGACCTTTAGGGTAGATACCTTTATTGTCTCCTAGATTTGTTGCCCCTTCTCTCCAGGAAAAGGGTTATTTCATTTTGTTTCTATATTTGTAGAAATATTAATTCATTGCATAAGAAAATGCCCACTATGCATTTAATGTATATAACAGGCTTCCTTAGAAAATAATATATTGTAATGTCCTTAGAAAAGTTTAAATAATACATTTCCCAAAGCATCATTTGTTCAGTCAAAAATTACACCATTTCAGAAATGTTCTGGTAAATGTTTAACAACCTCTCTTAACAAAATAAGGAGGAAAACATGCCACTGATTTGTAGAGTTTGCGATTTTCATGGTGTAAATATACCTAATGTTGTCCCTTTTTAGCAACCAATGTAGATTTTGGAAGAGATGCCCACTTAGCATGCATTTAGGGAGGATTTCCAGCATACAGACTCAATAGCCATGAACTAATCAGGAAATAATAAATTTTAAGTATATATTGCCTTTGTTTTAATAAAATTTAATTGTGGATTTATATCATTTTATGTTTAGTAATGGCTGCACTTAACAACCAGCTCTCACAGTTCTAGAAAATTCGATTGAAAGCCAAGTACACTACTACCGTGTGTGAACATCAGTAGTCCTGTGGAGGTAACACAAGGCTAAGCCCAGTACAGTGCTTATCATTTCTCTCTGTAAGGATTCAAAGAGAAAATTAAGCCTACACATCATACATGGTATGAGCTGATCATGGCGCTTAGCCTCCTCTGGGGAAAATGGTGAATAAACACACACACATACGCCTCAAGAAAGAATAACCTCTTTAGAGACAGAGCAGTTTAACTCAAAACTTATGGAGGAAAATATCTTCAGGCTCATATTCTGCTAACATTTTTTATTTAAATTATTAAAAAATATACTTAGCTTCTGCATTCATGTTAACTTCTTACACTGAAGATTTTCTCAAGAATAACAGATAGAAGTTACATCTGTTTTGCTAAAAGTCTTGCTTACAGAGTGAGCCTTGTTTACCCTTTCAGAGTAAACTGAGTTTCTGCCTCTAAGATTAACTCCTCTGCACCCACAAACATATTGCTGTAGCTGTTAAAATGTTCAACTTTCTACCCTCAAATAGATCTTCATGAGCATAGCTTGTTGGAAGGAAATAGCAAAGATGTTGTGTATCATGGTCTACCATTACAAAAGGCAAGATTTTCTTATGCCTGTTGATAAGTAGATTAATGGTTTCCAAACTTGGACATTTGTCAGAATCTACTCCCAGAGATTCTTACTGAGTAAGTTTGGCTTAAGGATGAGAAGCTACCTATTTTCAAAGGACTCTAATTGATAACAAGGTTAGGGGTAAGTAGCACTGATCTAGTGTAGGATTCGATGCTAGTAAAATGATAGTACTATGTGAAACTTCTATCACTTATTTCATTAATAACTGTAGCAATGCGTTAAGGGCTTGTGACCTTTTGGACCTGGTATATCACATACAATTAAAGAACTGTATTGCACCTAGAGAAAGCCCATGCACAGCAACAAGGCCCCAGTGCAGTTATAAATTAATAAATATTTTTTTAAAAAAAGAATAATGCCTAGAGGTCTAAAAATACAATTACTATAAGTAATACTTTACTGAGATGTCGAGAAATGCCCTTCTACTTTTGATGTCGAATCCAGTCTCTGTACAAGAGACTGACACAGACTTGCCTGTAAGTGTCCCAGAGTCTCTGGTGGAAGTATGGGTTGACAGTGGCCTGCTGCGGGGTCAGAGGCACTGACGACAGCAGTCCTGGGAGCCACAGCATGCTGGCATAAGTCCTTTTGAAGGAGGACATTACCCCTACAATAGTTTGGCCTCAGGCCAAACTACAGGGCAGGAACACAGCCCCACAGCATCAACATAAAGTTGGATTTAAGACTTAGTGAGCAAGGCCTCACCCACCAGAGCAAGACCCAGTTTTCACCACAGCCAGTCCCTCCCATCAGGAAGCTTCCACAAGCCTCTTATCCTCATTCATCAGAGGGCAGACAGAATGAAAACCACAATCACAGAAAACCTACCAAACTGATCACATGGATCACTGCCTTGTCTAACTCAGTGAAACTATGAGCCATGCTGTGTAGGGCCACCCAAGACAGACAGGTCATGGTGGAGAGTTCTGACAAAACGTGGTCCACTGTAGAAGTGAATGGCAAACCACTTCAGTATTCTTGCCTTGAGAACCCCATGAACAGTATGAAAAGGTCCCCATACACACACACACAAAAAAAAAAGAACTGTATTTCTAATTCTTATAGAAAGTCTGTAAGGTAGATATTAACAGCTCCATTTGGGGTTGCTGAGAGTGATTTTAGCAGTAACTGCTCACTGTCTTCCAGTGAATGGTTGAAGAGATCAAAATTTTATAAAATGGCAGGTCTCTGGGGTTCAGATTGTCCAGTTGAGGGCAGCTATCAAGATTTTACTGTTTGAAATTATTTTAAATTTTAGAAAAATTTTTCACTATGGAAATTTTCATTGAAAAAACCATTACTTAACTAAAAGAGATTATGAAAAAGGTTTTCACACTGTTCAGACAGAATGGAGAAAGGCCATGCAATCAGACTAATCAGCTTTTCTTTGAAATAGTAACGCCTAGCATTTTTCGAAATGGAGAACTTTTGGAATCAGAGATCCTTAGCAATGAATGATGTATTTTTTATTGGGGGAGAAAAAGTAATAATGGCTACAGGCTTTGTTTGAACTGAGTAACAATCAAAAAAATCCAATCAAAGTAATATAATAAAAAATAAATTTTTCCTAGTTATCTTATAGATGGATGAGTGGATAAGCAAAAAAAAAAAGTATGTATACATACATATACATACTGCTTTGAAAAGGCAGGAGATTCTGACATACACTACAAGCTGGATGAACCTTGAGGAATTTATGCTAAGTGAAATATGCCAGTCATAAGACGACATACCATAAGATCTTACTATATGCAATACTTAGGGTAGTCAAAAATCATAACAACAGAAAATATAGTGGTGGTTGCAGGAGCTAGGAGTGCAAGAGGATAGGAATGATTTTTTATTTCAGATTTACAAGATGATATGAACATAAGGGATAGATTTTGATGATTGTTGTACAACAATATACTTAAAAGCAGTTAAGATGGTAAATTTTGTTATGCATATTTTTCCCCAATAAAAATGTTTAAAATATAAATTTGGAAACATTCATGTAAAGTAACTAAAAGTAAGAGAACTCTGGTGATCTTCCACATTTTTTATTCCACTTTTTCCATAATTTCAAAAAATGTCCCCCTATATAAAGCTTTGTTCATCCTGCTTTGTGAGGATTTGCAAATAATTATAAACCTGGAAGAATTAGGTGTAGGGATTGAAATGCCAGTTGGATAAAAATTGACTTAAATTTTCACAAATTTTAAGAGACTTATCCAGATCACATAAGATACTGTGTGGACTCAAATAGCAAGTATTTGGTTAGTGTGAAAGAGATTACAGAGCATTCCATAGTTGAGTTAAACAAATAAATAAACCCCTTTATATACCGGTGTTTAAAACAACTAGGTAGAATTGAATAAAAATAGTACTGAATCCATTCAGTATTATTCTCTATTATTTTTCTCTATGGGCTTCCCTGTGGCTCAACTGGTAAAGAATCTGCCTGCAGTGTGGGAGACCTGGGTTCGATCCCTGGGTTGGGAAGATTCCCCTGGAGAAGGGAAAGGCTACCCACTCCAGTATTCTGGCCTGGAGAATTCCAAGGACTGTATAGTCTCAGTTCAGTTCACTTCAGTCGCTCAGCCGTGTCCGACTCTTTGCAACCCCATGGACTGCAGCACGCCAGGCCTCCCTGTTCATCACCAACTCCCGGAGTTTACTCAAACTCATGCCCATTGAGTCAGTGATGCCATCGAACCATGTCATCCTCTGTCATCCCCTTTTCCTCCTGCCTTCAGCCTTCAATCTTTCCCAGCATCGGGGTCTTTTCAAATGAATCAGCTGTTGGCATTAGGTGGCCAAAGTATTGGAGTTTCAGCTTCAACATTAGTCCTTCCAATTAATATTCAGGACTATGGGGTCGCAAAGAGTTGGACACGACTGAGCGACTTTCACTTTCACTATTTTCCTCCAATTTGTTTACACTATAATGGGTTAAGGGTGATTATGTATGTGTCTGTATCCTGTTCTACAGCCATAATGTATAGATTTCCTTACCATTCACGTTTATTCCTGTTTACTAATGAATTCATTATTGTTTTCATGAAACTCAGTTGCAAAATTAAATGGAATTTAAAGAGCTTACATTTTCCTTTTCTTCTCTAATTTCTCATCACTTAGAGAAAGCTAGGAAATTAAAGGAAGATGTTTATAAGTAACTGAAAATGATGTATTCAGGTCTCCCCTTTCATACCATTTACAAGAAAGAAGTTTTAGACATGTCTTCCCTCTCCTGTTGGTTCCCCTCACTGTGCCACTTTTATTTTGAAGTGCAGAGCAGAGGTATGAGAGAGTCTGCTACTTACACTCAAGGTTTGGGGCAGGGGAGCTGACATCCCTACAGTGAACTGGGGAAAGATGAATAAAGAGATCAAGCTGCTAACCCACTTAGCAATCTTTCAAGCCTAGATTGTTGCAGGCAGCCCCATGCAACTTTTACTTAATTCTTTGCTGCCTGGCAAAAACAAATTATGTTCTATTTAGAGGTGATTCTTTTGGCAATTGTAGGTGCTCTTTCTAAGCAGAGAAGAGAAAATGGAAAGGAAATTATGCAGTGACATTTCTCTTAAACTTCTCCTTTAAGTAAGGGAAATACATAAAAGGAAAAAAAAAAAAACCTTGATTAAAAAATGTACAAAAGAAAAATCATCTCAAAATTAGATGTCCTGATCATCCTCTTTTATTCTCCTAGCTCCTCACACTTTATTAAACTACGATTTTGATCTAAATAGCTTTAAAAAATATATTCTCTATACAATCAGTTCAAATTCTATACCCAGGAGTAGAACACAACATCATAAGAGCTACCTATATGTCTAAGTTACTAGTCACTTTGCTAATAATTATTACTAGTTATCATTTGCCAAAGTGTGTTTTCCAGATTAGAGATGTTTGCTTTACAAGAAAAAATACAATGATAAAACTAAAAACTTTCAAAAGCAATAAAATGTTGGATAACCACACTTCTTCATTTCTAAATTTGAGTTACATAATTTTAAATATCAAATATTTTATTTAAAAAATGTGCTGTGTATTTTTAATGAATAAATACACATCTGCGGTTCCTTATGGTTGTATGATTGACATAGATCTTTATGGTGGTATGATTGACAGAGATCTTCCTCTTTGAATCAGTAGAGAAAAATAAATTAATATCATGCAGTTTTGTAGCATTCTTATGAAATGATAAATTATTTCTATTAATCCACACAGCAGATTCAGACATTTTATCTGAGGGAGAAAAAAATATTATTTCATTAATAGTAACTTAATTTAGAATAAGAGTATAATGCATGCTAAGTCATTTCAGCCGTGTCCAACTCTGCGACACTATAGACTGTAACCTACCAGGCTCTTCTGTCCATGAGATTCTCCAGGCAAGAATACTGGAGTGAGTTGCCATGACCCCCCTTCAGGGGATCTTCCCCACCCAGGGATCAAACTCGTTTCTCTAACGTCTCCTGCACCAGCAGGCATAATGTTTACCACTAGTGGTATTTTATATCTTATCCTAAATCTGGGGACTATGAGCAGCCTTCCTTTAGCTTTTCATTGCCATTTATAAGTAAATATGCCTATAATTCTGTGGGGATAGAAAGTGGAATGGGGAAGGACACCATTTTAAAATTAATTTTTATTGGCGTATAGTCACTTTCTTGAGAAGCGAATTGCAACCCACTCTAGTATTCTTGCCTGGAGAATCCATGGACAGAGGAGCCTGGTGGGCTATAGTCCTTAGGGTCGCAGAAAGTTGGACACGAGTGAGCAACTAACACACACGTACACACACAGTTACTTTACAGTGTTGTATTAGCTTATATTGTGCAGCAAAGTGGATCAGCTATATGTATAAACATACTGGCTCTTTTTTGGATTTCCTTCCCACTTAGGTCACCACAGAGCACTGAGTAGAGTTCCCTGAACTATGCAGTAGGTTCTCATTTGTTGTTGTTCAGTTGCTAAGTCATGTCTGACTTTTTGTGACCCCATGGACTGCAGCATGCCAGACTCCTCTGTCCTCCACTATCTCCTGAAGTTTGCTCAAATTCATGTCCATCAAGTTGGTAACCATCTCATCCTTTGCTACTCCCTTTTCCTTTTGTCAATTTTTTTATGCCAATTCCTTTTGCCAATCCTAGTCTCCCAATCCGCCCCACCCTTCTCTTCCCCACTCCATGTGCATACATTCTGCATACCTGTGTCTCTATTTCTGTTTTGAAAATAAGATCGTTTATGCCATTTTTCTAGATTCCACATGTATGCGCTAATACACGATATTCGTTTTTCTCTTTCTGACTTACATCACTCTATATGAAAGACTCTAGGTCCATCCATGATTCTACAAGGACACGTTTTTAATGCTCTTGACATCCACCAGTAGGACCCTTCACCTTACTCATTGAATGGTGGTGGTAGTTTAGTCACTAAATCATGTCTGGCTCTTGAGACCCCGTGGACTGTAGCCTGCTAAGCTCCTCTGTCCATGGGATTCTCCAGGAACGAATACTGGAGTGGGTTGTTATTTCCTTCTCCAAGGGATCTTCCCCATCCAGGAATCAAACCCAGGTCTCCTGCATTGCAGGCAGACTCTTTATCAACTGAGCTATGCTACCTGTTCATTTCTCAAGTACATCAAAGATTTTAGCTGTGTGCTATGTGCTTAGTCACTCAGTGGTGTCCAGCTCCTTGTGACCCCATGGATTGTATGTAGCCTGCCAGGCTCCTCTATCCATGAGGCTTCTCCAGGAAAGAATACTGGAGTGGGTTGTCATGCCATGCTCCAGGGAGTCTTCCCAACCCAGGGATCGAACCCAGGTCCCTGGCATGGCATTCCAGGCAAATTCTTTACTGTCTGAGCCACCAGGGAAGTCCAAAGATTTTAGCAAGTGACTCCAAATTATCTCTTAACTCCATGCAGCCATTCCCTAACTGACTTTGAATAAGTATTTGTTAATGATCTCATTCAACACCCTTGCCTACTAATATCTTGACCTCCTCAAATCTGTTGAAATTCCTCAGTATTTGTTCTAATGCTATCAAAACCAGGTCTTATTGTGACAAAGTTAAAGTTTGTATTCCTAGGTGTGTTTTCATCTATTTTATGTGTCCTGTCCTCCTTTGTCCTACATGATTATTCTATTCTTGCATCTGGTAATATAAATTAGTTACTTGATTATATCAGTTAAAAGTATGTAATCTGGAATCTATATTTCTGGGCTCCAATCTCAGGCCTGTCTCAGGCCTATTACTTACTGTATAATGTTTGGCAAGTTAATAATCTCCTCAGGTCTCAGCTTCCTCATCTGTAGTATTTTCCTTCTAAGTTTGTCATGAGAAATAAATAGCTTAGAACAATGTCTGCTACATGATTAAAATGATGCTATATCTAAACCATGACTAACTATTTAATATGCTAGCTGATAAGGACTTTGCAAATGAAAAAAATAGCTATATATGCAATAATTTACAGATCATTAATTTTTTTCTATAAATAACAACTCAGTTTCCAGATCTATCTAGTAGTTCATCAACAAGAAACTCCATTGAAATATCTTGTTGATGGAGTCCTATTTAAAATATATATTATAAATCCATTACTCTTGAGAGGTAGTTTGTGTGAACTTCAAAGGCAAATTAATGAGAACATTTTACACCAAGACATTTTAGGCTTATTACTTACTGTAAAGCTTTTGGGGTCACTTTCTTATAACAATCATCAATTTTAAAATCACATTTTCATTCCTTAGGCTTACAGTGGCATTTTTGAAATGTGCCTATTTGTTAACGTGGTTGTTTCGATTTTAAGTATGAGGGCTTGGGGGACAAAAAAGATATATATGTATAAAAACAGCTAAGTCCCTTTGGCAGGTGAAAAAATGGTAGAAACATAAGATGAGACTTCTGGCTGTTATGCCTAAAAGAGTCTGTTTAATGTAGTGTCGTGGATCTAGCTAATCTTTTCCAATATGTTACCCATTTTTCTTCGTTATCTGTCTCCGTGATGTCTCATCTCTCCAACTGACTGCTACAGGCTAGCAATCTGTAACAAACACTCATTCTCAATCTTTAGATATAATGAAAAAAAAAAGGGGGGAGACTACAAGATTAATGGCCCCAGCCATAATTATAAAGTCTCAAACCACAGATATTATAAGACCTTTCAAATTTTACTCAGGGTGGAAGAAGCTGGGTTATCACTATAGTGTGATATAATGGTCTCTTAGTGAAGAAAATGTTGAGTTATTTGATCTGGGAAGCTGGCTGTGTTTTGAGTACTGTTAGGAACTGTGGAGACAAAATTATTTCTTCCCCTAAGGAGTTTGTAATAATTTCATCCATTTCAGTTGTCTCATGATAATACCTATTTCTTATTAATTCATAGGGGAGATAGATCTGTATTGGAGTTGTCAAGTAGAAGGCAGATGAACACAGGGTGCTCATGGAGACCACACCACACACAGATACTGGGAATTTCATATTGTTCATCGTGGAATAGAACCTGTATATCACTTCTTAAATAATGACTACTCTGACAGCATATAAACAACAAATGTGGGAATATTTTAGGTCTTCCTTTCCCACCTACTCAAACAAAACATTCTGTGTCTGCCAGCCTGATCTTTCCAGTGCATTGGACCATACTGTCCCTCATACCTACACACACACACACACACACACACACACACACACACACACACACACACACAGAAACTCCCTAGAATGTTGTATTGTACACTTAGGATATAAGTGCATTTAAAAAAAAATGGGCAGAGAATCATTAAACCAGAGGTCTAGATGGAATAAAATCAATTTAGGGAGAATGTCAAAGTCAGTCAATGCCATAATAATGACACAATGGGAAAAGAGTAGAAAATTGAAAGGTTTGTGATGGGAGAAGGCAGGAAGGGAGAGAGAGAGAAGGAGAGAGCTTGGAGGATAGCTTGTAATGAATGAAAGACTTAAGAGAGTGACAGCTAATATTTAAAATTGTGGCCATGGGCAAAACTTTGGATCCCATTTAAAATGCCCTTTGGGAGGAGTAAAGTTCTTTCATGTGTATTTTGGCTGTTGAGCCATGTTTCTCAATGTGAGCCTACTCACAAACTGAACATGTACCCGGTTATGATTCCTTGCGGATACATTAGCACGTCTGACTAGCAGTCTCAAAAATGCGCGTTATGGGATGGGCAGAGACCCCACCATCAATGAAATGTAATTGTTTGTAGTAATCCAAAGAATTGTGCCTCTGTGTGTTTCTCTTTTTGTCACATACTTTGAAATATTCTCTGCCCCCTCTCCCTCCTTTCATGTAACTGAGCTGAAATAGTCAAGAGTGTGATATTCCAGTAGTAGAGGGAGATTTAACTGCTTTTGGATTATTAATAACATTTCTGTTGATACTGTGGCTTCTCAATGATTGCAGAGACCTCTGAAACCCACTGTTCTTGTCTACAAAACCTGTCAAAGTTCCTAAGATGTCACAGGTTCCTTCTTTCCCATAGCTTGATTGTGCTACCTTACTGATCATTTCAACTGTCTGCATAAACATGTCTGTCTCCAGATTACTTCATTTGTCTTTTGTATTACCTCTGCTGACCGTCTCCATCTCTGTCTCTCTTTGTTTTTCTTTATATTTTTATATACAATATTGTGAGGGAGGGAGAAAGGAAATAATATGGACTGATGCTTATTGCATGACAGGTACTTTAGATATATCATTCAACTTAATCACCTCTAACATATATAGGAAGCAAGTATCATCATCTATATTTTATGAGGATCGTCAACTCAGGTAAAGTTTGTTGCCTAAGGTCCCATCAATTGTAAAGGTGAAAAATGAACATGGGATTGACATGTACACACTGCTGTATTTAAAATGAATAACCAATAAAGACCTACCATATGACACAAAGGAATTCTATTCAATATTATATAATAACCTGATTTAGTCATTCTTGGAAAAAGCCTTGGAGAAAGAATAGAGAACAGAGGAGCCTGGTGGGCTACAGGCCATAGGATCGCAGAGTCAGACAAGACTGAAGCAACTTAGCACATGCACAAGCACTATATATATATACACACACATATATGTACATATATATACATATATATAATTCAATGTTCAAAGAGAGGTCAATTTAGTAGAAAATATGATTGACTCAGTTGTTATTATCTATTAAGTTTCAACTGCCCCTATGGTATAGAGGTTATGATAACCAACCAGCAGTTAGATATGTAAATACAAAGAACAAAAGTAAATCTGGCCTGGAGAGCAAGTCTGATTTACGGGAGTCAGATTTTTGTTTTTTGCTTGCTTCTAAGTTTATACCTATGTTCTGAATACTTATGTTGTCAAAGATACTACCTTTTAATATAATACATCATGTATTTATAACTTATCTTACACTTGCTAATATATTAGGTAACAATATTAATGATCACTAGTATTGTAATTTCTAAATTTTGTTAGAAATACATATTTTCTGTGTTCTGTTTACAAATGATTCTCAATGCATTAATAATACTTTATAATGTTTAATCTGCTTAATTGGACAGAGGAGCCTGGTGGACTAAGTCCGTGGGTGGCAAAGAGTTGGAGACGACTGAGTAACTAACACTTTTGCACTTGTATTCTAGAAACTGATATTTGATATTTTAAAAAATGAACAAATCATTTGTACTTACTAAAAAAACTGAATGCAGATAAAAATGACTTCGATTCAGTTCAGTCGCTCAGTCGTGTTCGACTCTTTGCAATCCCATGAACCGCAGCACACCAGGCCTCCCTGTCCATCACCAACTCGCGGAGATTACCCAAATTCATTTCCATCGAGTCGGTGATGCCACCCAACCATCTCATCCTCTGTTGTCCCCTTCTCCTCCTGCCCTCAATCTTTCCCAGCATCAGGGTCTTTTCCAATGAGTCAGCTCTTTGCACCACGTGGCCAAAGTATTGGAGTTTCAGCATCAGCATCAGTCCTTCCAATGAACACCCAGGACTGATCTCCTTTAGGATGGGCTGGTTGGATCTCCTTGCAGTCCAGGGGACTCTCAAGAGTCTTCTCCAACACCACAGTTCAAAAGCATCAATTCTTCTGCACTCAGCTTTCTTTATAGTCCAACTCTCACATCCATACATGACCACTGGAAAAACCATAGCCTTGACTAGATGGACCTTTATTGGCAAAGTGATGTCTCTGCTTTTTAATATGCTGTCTAGGTTGGTCATAACTTTCCTTCCAAGGAGTAAGTGTCTTTTAATTTCATGGCTGCAATCACCATGTGCAGTGATTTTGGAGCCCCAAAAAATAAAGTCAGCCACTGTTTCCACTGTTTCCCCATCTATTTCCCATGAAGTGATGGGACCAGATGCCATGATCTTAGTTTTCTGAATGTTGAGCTTTAAGCCAACTTTTTCACTCTCCTCTTTCACTTTCATCAAGAGGCTCTTTAGTTCTTCTTCACTTTATGCCATAGGGTGGTGTCATTTGCATATCTGAAGTTATTGATATTTCTCCTGGCAATCTTGATTCCAGCTTGTGTTTCTTCCAGCCCAGCATTTCTCATGATGTACTCTGCATATAAGTTAAATATGCAGGGTGATAATATACAGCCTTGACGTACTCCTTTTCTTGTTTGAATCCCAAAGAAAATGACTTCAGAGCTTATGTTTTCTGCATTTTAGCAGGAGTTATAGGAACAGAGTGCAGTAAATGACAATATTGTAAATTGATTATATGCACAATAGTACTTTTGAATAATAGATTTTACAGTATTTTATCTTCTCTAAACTGTTGGCTATAATTTTCTGTTTCAAAAAATGCTGTCATAATAGTTACTAAAATATATTTATATTTAACTGACAATTATTTTATTGCCATTTACATTTGAATCAATAAACAAACAGTAGAATCAAAGTAAATGTCAGTTAGAAATTTAAAAATGGACAGGAACAAAACCTTTTGACACAAACACACTAAGTGACATGCTATCAAGGAACTAATCTCTTCTTCCATTTAAAGGGTGCTTTCTGTTTTCTTATGGATAAAATAGAACAAATAGTTGTACTTATGATGCTATTGTATAAATTAAATGAGATACTATGTGTAAACCACTCAGTCTACTAGTTAGAATGTAGAAAGTGCTTAATAAATCGTAGATGATGTGGTGAGGTTGATGATGTTGATGATGATATCTAGATTGAATTATACAACACAGTGTAAGCCTTAATGTGTAAAATAAACACTTAAATACAAAAAGCAAAAAAAAAGAGAACAAATAGAGAAGTTAACTAACCTAGCAAAGGAACTAAGGAATGATACAATTAGTAACAGAGAGAGAATTGAAATTCTTACCTGTCCCATGCCAGATAGACTCTGTGTCTGTATATATCTATCTATTCACATGAAATGCTGATTTAGAACCACACATGGCAGGAATTTACATTGATCCTATTAAATGTCTTATTGTTACTTTTGGCTCATTTTACCTTCCAAGTGCTTTTAAAATCTTAACTTTTATCCTGTGTGTGAGCAACCACTGCTTTGTCCAGACGTGTTATTTTAAAAAACAGCAAGCATATTCCATTGTTTTATCCAACTCAGTGATGAAAAGGTCAAATATGATAGGTATGTACAGAGGCCTTTCACACACTGCTAGAAACAGCACATAAATCTAGGCCCACCAGGACATCAATCCTTTTATCAAGTATTCTGATACATGTGCCAGGCATCTACTGATCCACACATCAGTGTCAGATTCCATCACTGTTTTCCAGAAGTATATAAAAAAGGACATAGTCAAGTTCTTTCTGATATCCAGATCATTCCTCCATAAGCTATAAATCTTCTTTAAAATAAGACATGAAATTAGTGATAGTTTCTTAATGTGTATTTTTTTTGAATATATGTACTGATCTCCTACATCCCCTAAGTGTTCCATAAAGCTAAAAGGTTAATTGAATTATAGTGCATCCATATGATGGGAGGTAAATACAGCAAAAAACAATCACATTTGTTTAATGTCACTCCAAAATGTACAGTATAAAATATGAAATATATTTGCTGTGAAAATAGCAGATTACAAAACAATGTAGAGTATTTTATTAATTTATAAACTATATATAAGTGTATATATATATATAATTCAAAAAATGAAAAACATCAAAATGCAAAGTATATGGATGATATTTATCTTCTTATTTTATATTTTCTGCATTTTAAATAGTTTTAATTTGAACGTGTGTTAGAAGTAAAATATGGAAATTCCATCTGAAATATTTAATATAAATAATGTAGGTAAGAGAAGACCTCATTGAGAGGTGGCATCTAGGAAAAACAAGAGAACAGGTGAACCATTTGACTACAAGCTGTCAAAGAAAGAGAGGTCCAGGGCAGAAAAGCATAAAAATTCTAAGTGAGTCATGCACTTTGTTTATCTGCTAGGAACAGCAGGAATGAGAGTGAGACGAGTGAACCAGGAAGGGAATAGCAGGAGGTAAGGTTATGGAGGCCTGAAAGAGAGGACCAAGTATTCTCAGATTTCCACGACCATTAAAAGGAACTTGGGCTTTTACTTTGAGAGAAATTGGAAGTTATTGGTATTTGACCTGGTCTAAGAACATCATGTGACTCAGTGGTAAGAATCCACCTGCAATGCAGGAGATGCAGGTTTTATCCCTGGGTCAGGAAGCTAGCTTGGAGAAGGAAATGGCAACCCACTCCAGTATTCTTGCCTGGGAAATCCTATAGACAAAGGAGCCTGGCAGGCTACAGTCCATGGGGTCACAAAAGAGTTGGACACAACTGAGCGAATACACAGCACCATACCAGCTAATATATTGAGAAGAGATGGTAAAGAAGCCAGAGCAGAAACTAGGACACCAGTTTGGAGGTTATTGCATTAATCCAAGCAAGATATAATAGTGGTTTAGTGACGTGGGTGGTAGAAAGTGATTGGACACTTAGATGTACTTTAAAGTGAGAGTCAACTGGATATGATAGTGAATTTGGATCTGGGATGTGACAGAAAAGAGTAGCTGAGAATGACTTAAAAATGTAACTAATCTCTGAAAAGGCTGTGCTGCCATTGTCAGAGATGGAGAAGGCTTTACAGGGGTAAATATTTGGTGGGGGTGGGAAGATCAGAGATTAAATTTTGGACACATAAATATTCAAACTATTGCTAATTATACAGGTATAGACATTTGTCAAAGAGTTGCAAGCATACAACTGTTTCCACATGGTCTGGACATGTAAATTTTGGAGAGTTTAACCTATTAGGATTATATGAGGATTGACTGTGTTAATATACATAAAATTTTTAGAGCATTCCTGAAAGGGCCACCACCACATAAGGCTGAACAAGCTGGACACTGCAGACCTCCAAGGGAATATAATCTAAATAGACTACACTCTGTCTAGGATGAAGGATGCTTTGGGATGTTGTTGGTAGCCCTGGCTGGCTTGTCATAAGTGCTCATAAATCTACTGATTCTTATCACTATTATTGATTACAAACAGCAAACATATCTAAATATATTCTTTTAAGTCTGCTGCTGTTGCTGCTGCTCCTGCTCAGTCGTTTCAGTCGTGTCCGACTGTGCGACCCCATAGACGGCAGCCCACCAGGCTCCCCTGTTCCTGGGATTCTCCAAGCAAGAACACTGGAGTGGGTTACCATAAGCCTGCTAGTAAGGTCCTTAGTTCAGACTCCATCTTATATGTTTAGTATGACATTTGACATTGATTGGAACTAATTCTGTTCCTCAGTAGGGGGAGTTCTACTCTATGTTCACAGCTATGAACAGGGATAATTGATGCTTTATAATTGCTTAATTTGATAGAAATCTTTGACATTATCAAATATAAAAGCTTCAAGTTTTTCAGGAAATTAAAAAAAAATTTTATAATATGAATCATTGTTGTTATTGATAGTATGACTTTTCAAAAAATCATAGGAAAAAAAAATCAAAGGAACATGTTGGCTTCTTTGCTATGGTTCTCTTTGAAGTTTGTCTCTGTGCATTATAGTAGTCTACAGGAGTTTAAAGGTATGCTGGGAGAATATAAAATATACAGAATAGTAGTATCATAGACAGCATTGTATCAGATCTTTCCATTCAATGAGAAATTAAATTCCTTTAGTAAGAACTCCTTTAGTCTATTCATTTGACATATTATGTATTAGATTACTTCTGTCAGTCATTCTTAAGATCACATGAGGCTATGGATATAAATAAGTAACAATCTTATGTTCTAAATAAGTTATCATCAAATTTCTCTTTGACACTGAAATTTGTGTACGTCAGCCCATTCTCTTTGATTCTGTAGATAGAAACATCACCGAATCAATGGGCGTGAGTTTGGGTAAACTCCAGGAGTTGGCGATGGACAGGGAAGCCTGGTGTGCTGCAGTTCATGAGGTCGCAAAGAGTCGGACATGACTGAGTGACTGAACTGAACTGAACTGAACTGAACATGCTAATAGAGTACCTAGTTTCCATTATTATGTATGATTTAAAGAGGTTTTGAAAAATGATACTCATTGGTTTTCCCACCTTACTTTCCCCAGGCTTCTATTTGTACCTGAGGTTTCTGCTATTATCATACCTATGCTAGATTGTTTACAGAAGACCTCAGAAGAAACAAAAATTTGCTAAGTAGGCTCAGTATTTTGAAACCTTTGCAATTCTGCGTGCCACACTAACTGGTCAGTCTATCACCTATTCCTCTGTAATCATGTCTGAGGTGGTAATGGACTTAGAGATAACTGTGTGCTTTGGTGGTCATAAGGTCATTTGGTGTCCTAGGTTGTTAAATCTATGGGGAAGGGTGGATAGAAGTGTTGAAGAATGAACTTGATATATTTCACCCTTCTGTCAAAAATACTCTTGATCACATGAATAGGTATGTTACTCTCAATCCTTTGACTTAGGTTGCTTGAAATGAATAACATGATGTTACTTATAAAAATGTTAATGAGGTTGACACTACTTATTTATTTTCAATACAGTAATTAGTAAAACAATCAAACACCAAGTCTTGATTTAATTTGCTGCTGGGTGAAGTGAAGTGTTAGTCACTCAGTTGTGTCCAATTCTTTGTGACCCCATGGACTGTACCCCACCAGGCCCCTCTGTC
Organism: Okapia johnstoni; assembly: GCA_024291935.2. NCBI lineage: Eukaryota > Metazoa > Chordata > Mammalia > Artiodactyla > Giraffidae > Okapia > Okapia johnstoni. Next base: position 71,306,532 of record CM044319.1, on the reverse strand, counting down.
CATGGGATTTTCCAGTCAAGAATGCTGGAATAGGTTGCCATTCCCTTCTTCAAGGAATCTTCTCAACCCAGGGATCAAACCCAGGTCTCCTGCATTGCAGGCAGATTCTTTACTGTCTGAGCCACCAGGGAAGGTGAAGAATTCCATATATATATATATGTTTAATTTTTAACTTTGTCTTTCTAGTCAGTGAAAATACCTGCTCAGTTTTTTTCTGAAGAGCAAAATCTATAATAATAAAGTTTCCATTCAATAATTAGCTTTCAGATCACAAAGATAGGAAGATTGAATTAAGACTATATGAAAATGTAAAGTAAGTCTATAGAACAAAAGTGTGAAGATAAATAAACACATGACAGTGAGAACTGTCAGATAGGAATAAGGGAAATATTAGCATCTGATAAAAAGAGTAATTTCACATTACATTAATATCATTAAAACCTACTAATACATCATTCGTTGGAATCATCTTGTGACTTTACTATCATAAGGGTGATTTATAATTATTTAAATTTGAATAAAGGCTATGTATTTTCTAGGACTCCGGGGGGAAACAAAAATGCAAATTAATGGAAATATATTCACAAATCAGAGTAAACACTGAAAATGAGAGAGTGCTAGATTTTCACATTGTTTAATTCTGTATGTTTAGTTACCAAGCAGCTGATCAGATCTAATTGTCACAAAATATGGCCATGATGTTAGTAGAGTTTGGAATTATATGCCAAAGTATTATACTTCTATCTATATGCTTTGTTGTCTTGGATACATTATCCTTGGAATCCCTGGAATCGCTTTTTAAAAACGGATTTCTATACCTCATCGCAGACTATAAAATCAGCATTTTGCACAAGCTACTCACACGTCAACACTAACTTTTAGGAATCATACCCTGACATCTTCTTCTACCTTGCAAGTCAAATCACATCTTTTCAATGCTCAAAAACCTTGACCAACACCATAACACCTATGCAGGCTAAACACCAACCAAGACTTTCAAGATACTTTATAAGCTGATACTTCAACAACTATTTCTATGCAAATTGCTCAAGGGACCATGAAGTATTCATTATGGTCCCAAAGAGTTGTGCAAATCCATGTCTCTGTGTCATTGTTTAGGTTAACCATTCAGCCTGGAGCTTGTCTCCCTCCTCCTCCTTTTCTGCTGGACAAACAAGACAGCCAAGCCCAAATGAAATGCCCACCCCCATGGAGATACTTTTTTAAAATCTTTGTTTCTCTACAATATGCATACCCGTGTTTTTGATTATCATATTTATTTGCCTATATTCCTGCCTATTTCCTGGTCCTTGAAAGCTCCTTGATGGCAGAACACTGACTTAGTCGTCGTTTTATGGTCTGGTCAAGAAAAGGAACTGGTTTAGCATAGACTTCAAAAATGTTTCACTTTCCTTTTTTTGAAATATATGGATGTAAAAAAGATATTGTTCTCTCACTCTTTCTCCAGTAAATATAGTGTTAAGTGGTCAAGAATGCCAGTTTTTAAAAGAACTGAAAGAAGAATCCAGGGATGTAACGGCATCACCTTTTAGCTAGGGGCAGTTTGGGGATATAATCTTTTATGGTTGCCAGTGGCTTTATACTTTGTAACTCTTCAACTGTCCCAGCATATTACTTGCATAAGGCAGTACAGAGGTGCATATTAAATCCCGTTCCTGCTGTCAGGCAGTTTCACAAACAAGTAAAACTTCCAACATGGATTTATGACTCTTAAAATTATCAATGGACATGAGTTTGAGTAAACTCCAGGAGTTGGTGATGGACAGGGAGGCCTGGAGTGCTGCAACCCATGGGGTCACAAAGAATCGGACAGGACTGAGTGACTGAACTGAACTGAACTGAAAATTTATAAAGTTGCTCAGGGACTCTAGCTGCTAAAAAAGAATACAAAAGCTACATTTTTAGTAACATCTGCTGGACAAACATAAAAGATTAAATTTAGTCCTATTTGTTAACTTCTCAGTCGCTTCAGTTGTGTCCGACTCTTTGCAACCCCATGGACTGTAGCCCACTAGGCTCATCTGTCCATAGGATTTCCCAGGCAAGAATACTGGAGTGGGCTGCCATTTCCTCCTCCAGCGGGTGAGCATGAGCGTTATAAATAATGGATTGACAAACAGAGGTCATCGCCTGTGAATTGAAATAACACTTATTTGCAATAATCAGCACTTATTTTTTAATTATTTGTTAAAGTGACAGAAATGTTTTTTTTTTTTTTAATTTTTGTTTTGTAGTTAAGATCTCCAATTGAGTCAGAATGACAGGAAATAGAAATATTAATTTAAATAACTACACTATCACTAAACTGAATAGAAACATCAGGTTCTTATTTTTAAGTAGTGGATTTTCCCAAATAGTTTTAAAAGAATTATCACAATAAATAATGAAAAAAAACTGATGTAGTTGATTGAAACATAGAGATAGGCAGATTTGGATGGCATTGGCAAAGGCTCAGTACCCTAAATGTTTTGCTCACTTACATAAGCTAGTGTCTAGTTTCTCTTTTTTCCTGTCCTCCTTTTAAAAGCAAACTACTGGAGAAGTAGTTGATAAAATGAAGTGACACTAAAATGTTATTGACATATACAGTTTCTTTTCCCCATGGAATCAGGCATCCTGTGGTACTGCTCATCTGAGAACAGAGGACAGAAAGAAAGTTTTGAGTAAGACAATAAGCCATAGTTAAAGTATTATCATTTCTGTTGGGACACAAACAATAAGATGCCACATTTATTCTCTCCACTGGAATGCTCTGGGCAGATCTCATTTTAGGTGTTATGTAGATAAATCATATATGAGGAACATAGTGGTCTTCGGAGCTACCAGGCTTTGCATTGGGAATGATCCACCACAACATGGCTTTGTCTAACTGTTTCTTCTTGAGCTGGGGAGTGGGGAGTGGCTATTGAAAAAATCAGATATATTTACTTCTTTCTTTAAACACATAGAGGGTGAACATCAGATATAACATAGCCAAAACCTTTTGCCTTCATGATAATGCTGAATTAAGCCTGAATTTTCTTAGAATAGTAACCATGTCTGTTTCAGCTTAATTCCAATATTTCTCATAGTTCCTGATACACAGATACAGATGGTATTCAAGAAATACTTATGAATAGATGGATGAGAGGAAAATAGGGGGAAAAAGTTAGCAGAATTTTTTCCCCAGTTCTGGATGAATAATTACTAAGGAGACCCTTGTGGGCAACAAAAATGTTGGGGAAAAAACTAAAAAAAGATTTTTAAAAAATATTAGACATAATAGTCCCTAAAACTACCTCCATCATGTTATCATGTTGCTAACTTGTGTCCGACTCTTTGTGACACCATGGGCTGTACCCTACCAGGCCGCTCTGTCCATGGGATTCTCCATGGAAGCATATTGAGTGGGTTGCCATTTCCTTTTCCAGGGGATCTTCCTGACCCAGAGCTCAAACCTGTGTCTCCTGCCTTGGCAGGAGGATCCTTTACCACTGAGCCACCTGGGATGCTCCCTAAAACTACATTACTCAGTTGTCTGCAAGAATCAAACCAAGTTAGCCCAAGTGCTGAACATCACACAGTTTTGAAAACGAAAAGCTGAACTGCTGAGTGCCTGAATGGATACCAAAGGCTCAGAGCTCTAGAAACAGTGAAATGAAGGACAGGGCAGAAGGAGCAGCCATTGATTCAGGAGCAGCAGGTTCAGTTCATGGTCCTCCAGCACACTTGTCATTATAGAACTTGAAATGTGTGGGCCAAGTGATCACCTTCATGTGGTTTCCAAAAGGGATGGAGGGAATCTAAGTCTGAGTAAAACCCTGGAAAAGACGCATTTTTAGGCTCCTGTTTTAGCAGTGATTAATATTTTTCTTTTAATATGAGTGAAAAATGGAAACTACCAAATAAAATGTCTTAACAGCATATAGACATCATAGTTAAATTATCAATATTTAAAACTTCTGTGTGTGTGCAGGTAGTATACCACTTATGCCCAACTAAATGGGTCTTGCCATTACATTTTGATAAGAATCGTAAACGAAATTGCTAGTAATACTTCTTTTATATTAAATATGAGAGTAGGCTTTGAAATAGTAAACTGAAACCGCAAGAATAAGAAGATTAAAAAATAGGTAATCCGATTAAAGGGGATCCATTGAAGATTTTAACATGTCATCACTGACTCGATGGACATGGGTTTGGGTAAACTCCAGGAGTTGGTGATGGACAGGGAGGCCTGGCGTGCTGCACTTCTTGGGGTTGCAAAGAGTCGGACATGACTGAGCAACTGAACTGAACTGAACTGAATGTTACTCAGCATATTTTAACAGCTACAGATAGTTGTTCATTCACAATAAATAAAGCTAAATATTTTATTAGAACCAAACACTATTAGAGAAGTCATAGATTAAAGGATAGATCGTCCTCTGCTTCAGACAATTAACAGACTACTTAATGTGTTAATTTAAAGGATTTTAACATATCTAAAGAAAGACATTAAGACGATCATAAACCACTTTCTCAAAAAAGTTTGTACTCAGAAAAAGTTTGCAATGCTTCCCATTTTGTCTCACAGTCCTTTCTAATTTCTGCTGGTATAAATCAATTTAGATTTATTAGCTTTATACAAAAGAAATCCAGTCAGTTTTTAATAATAATTATCATTATCACTGATTAAAGTTATATTGTTCAGGCCAGATGGAGTTCTTTTCCTGTCAGCTAGAATGAGCTTACATTATGTAGTTATAATGTGTTTGGATTTAAATAAACAGATGGCAGAATGACAGGATATTATATGCTGGTGATGTCAGTAGCAGTGCTTCACAAACGGAATTGCTTTAAATAAACTCCACTGGGGCCAGGATCTTGATACTTTTAAGAGTGTGGCTGGGATTGAGCTTAAGTATTATATTAATTCGAAAATAATGCTGTTCACTTGTGGAAGAGTAGACCAGTAGGATGGTCTGAGGTTCAGCCTTTGAAAGGGTATCTGCTGAATCTGTCCCTTAACTGTGGAAGCCTTTAAAATGTTAGGTCCATACAGTCTCATAAAGAGAGACAAGAACAAACAAACAAAAATGCCCTAGTTGCAAGAACTTCCACATCCAAAAGGAAATAAAAATTAAATAAAAGGAAGAGTTAAAAACTGTGGGTCAAGGAAAGATGGAAACCTTTGATATAATGTTATTCCACAGTTTTTACACTGTAGTTAGCTATGGTAAAATGAACATCTTGAATAGGCATGTCCAGTTCAGTTCAGTTCCAGTCGCTCGGTTGTGTCCGACTCTTTGCGACGCCATGAACCGCAGCAAGACAGGCCTCCCTGTCCATCACCAACTCCCGGAGTCTACCCAAACTCCAGTCCATTGAGTCGGTGATGCCATCCAACCATCTCATCCTGGGTCATCCCCTTCTCCTCCTGCCCTCAATCTTTCCCAGCATCAGGGTCTTTTCCAATGAGTCAGCTCTTTGCATCAGGTGGCCAAAGTATTGGAGTTTCACCATCAACATCAGTCCTTCCAATGAACACCCAGGACTTATCTCCTTTAGGGTGGACTGGTTGGATCTCCTTGCAGTCCAAGGCACTCTCAAGAGTCTTCTCCAACACCACAGTTCAAAAGCATCAATTCTTCTGCACTCAGCTTTCTTTATAGTCCAAATCTCACATCCATACATGACTACTGGAAAAACCATAGCCTTGACAAGACAGAACTTGTTGGCAAAGTAATGTCTCTGCTTTTTAATATGCTATCTAGGTTGGTCATAACTTTCCTTCCAAGGAGTGTCTTTCAGTATCATCTGAAGTGATTTTGGAGCCCAGAAAAATAAAGTCAGCCACTGTTGCCACTGTTTCCCCATCTATTTACCATGAAGTGATGGGACCGGATGCCATGATCTTAGTTTTCTGAATACTGAGCTTTAAGCCAACTTTTTCACTCTCCTCTTTCACTTTCATCAAGAGGCTCTTTAGTTCTTCTTCACTTTCTGCCATAAGGGTGATGTCATCTGCATATCTGAGGTTATTGGTATTTCTCCCAGCAATCTTGATTCCATCTTGTGCTTCCTCCAGCCCAGCATTTCTCATGATGTACTCTGTATATAAGTTAAATAAGTAGGGTAACAATATACAGCCTTGTTGCTTTTCCTATTTCGAACCAGTCTGTTGTTCTATATCCAGTTCTAACTGTTGGTTCCAGACCTGCATACAGGTTTCTCAAGAGACAGGTCAGATGGTCTGGTATGCCCATCTTTTTCAGAACTTTCCACAGGTTATTGTGATCCACACAGTCAAAGGCTTTGGCATAGTCAATAAAGCAGAAATAGATGTGTTTCTGGAACTCTCTTGCTTTTTCGCTGTTTCAAAACATGTTGGCAATTTGATCTTTGGTTCCTCTGCCTTTTCTAAAACCAGCTTGAACATCTGGAAGTTCACGGTTCACGTATTGCTGAAGCCTGGCTTGGAGAATTTTGAGTGTTACTTTACTAGCATGTGAGATGAGTGCAATTGTGCCATAGTATGAACATTCTTTGGCATTGCCTTTCTTTGGGATTGGAATGAAAACTGACCTTTTCCAGTCCTGTGACCACTGCTGAGTTTTCCAGATTTACTGGCATATTGAGTGCAGCACTTTCACAGCATCATCTTTGAGGATTTGAAATAGCTAACTGGAATTCCATCACCTCCACTAGCTTTGTTCATAGTGATGCTTCCTAAAGCCCACTTGACTTCACAATTCAGGATGTCTGGCTCTAGGTGAGTGATCACACCATCGTGATTATCTGGGTCGTGAAGATCTTTTTTTGTACAGTTCTTCTGTGTATTCTTGCCACCTCTTCTTAATGTCTTCTGCTTCTGTTAGGTCCCCACCATTTTTGTTCTTTATTGAGCCCATATTTGCATGAAGTGTTCCCTTGGTATCTTTAATTTTCTTGAAGAGATCTCTAGTCTTTCCCTTTGTTTCTTTGCATTGATCGCTGAAGAAGACTTTCTTATCTCTCCTTGCTATTCTTTGGAACTCTGCATTCAAATCGGTATATCTTTCCTTTTCTCCTTTACTTTTTGCTTCCCTTCTTTCACAGCTATCTGTAAGACCTCCTCAGACAGCCATTTTGCATTTTGCATTTCTTTTTCTTGGGGATGGTCTTGATTCCTGTTTCCTGTACAATGTCATGAGCCTCTGTCCATAGTTCATCAGGCACTCTGTCTATCAGATCTAGTCTCTTAAATCTATTTCTCACTTCCACTGTGTAGTCATAAGGGATTTGATTTAGGTCATACCTGAATGGTCTAGTGGTTTTCTCCACTTTCTTCAATTTAAGTCTGAATTTGGCGATAAGGAGTTCATGATCTGAGCCACAGTCAGCTCCAATTCTTGTTTTTACTGACTTCATGGAGCTTCTCCACCTTTGGCTGCAAAGAATATAATCATTCTGATTTCGGTGTTGATCATCTGGTGATGTCCATGTACAGAGTCTTCTCTTGTGTTGTTGGAAGAGGGTGTTTGCTATGACCAGTGCATTCTCTTGACAGAACTATCTTAGCCTTTGCCCTGCTTCATTCTGTACTCCAAGGCCAAATTTGCCTGTTACGCCAGGTGTTTCTTGACTTCCTACTTTTGCATTCCAGTCCCCTATAATGAAAAGGACATTTTTTGGGGTGTTAGTTCTAGAAGGTCTTGTAGGTCTTCAAAGAACCATTCAGCTTCAGCTTCTTCAGCGTTGCTGGTCAGGGTATAGTCTTGGATTACCATGATATTGAATGGTTTGCCTTGGAAACAAACAGAGATTGTTCTGTCATTTTTGAGATTGCACCCAATACTGCATTTTGGACTCTTTTGTTGACTATGATGGCTACTCCATTTCTTCTAAGGGATTCTTGCCCACAGTAGTAGATATAATGGTCACCTGAGTTAAATTCACTCATTCCAGTCCATCTTAATTTGCTGATTTCTAGAATGTTAATGTTCACTCTTGTCATCTCCTGTTTGACCACTTCCAATTTACCTTGATTCATGGACCTAACATTCCAGGTTCCTATGCAATATTGCTCTTTACAGCATCGAGCCTTGCTCCTATCACTAGTCCCATAGGCATGTAGCCATTCACAATTTATATTAGAAAATTAACAATAAAGGGTAACAGTGTGTTATAGAAAAGCTTTTATCTTTGATAAATTTTCATGTCCACTTTTCCCTAAAGATAAGCCCATTCCATATCCTTGTACTCACAAAAGTTTGGAGTGAACCTATGAAATTCAACAGCAAACTTCATTATACATGATTTCTTCTAGCTAATATTCTTTTGTTGTGATTGTAGGGAATTTCTCTGTGGACAGCTTTTTTTGCTGAGGCCAGTACCCATAGTAGCATCATCATTAAAAGGAAAATGAGGCCACAGAAAATAAAGGTTGATATTTGAGAAAGAAAGTAGTACCAATAAAAGTTTCAGAAGAGGTTATTAGAAAAATAATTGAAATTAAACTTTCCAAAATAAACTAATTCTTTTAAATGCTTGAAATATTTATATAAAGGTATTGGTTTGCAAATTGGCACCTGTACATAAAGGGCAAGGAGAAATGGAAGAAAGGCAGCCCACACCAGATTTGTAGGCGACAAATTTCATAAGCTAGGGGACTTATGTATGAGACCTGTCTTGGGCAGCAGCAAGATGAGTAGATTTCAGCATCCGCCTGTCAGAGTATTAAAATTTTGCATCAAGGTCTTAGCTAAATTTGGTCACTTACTCAGTCCAGATGGTCTCAACAACACCTTTTTCTCTCAAGACTATGTATGTCCTTGAAACAGCTGCTAGCATGAGAATAGTCAGAGGGACATACATTTCAAGGACAGGGGAGCAGGTGAGAAGCCTCTGATCGCCCAGGTTCAGCTTACAGGTCAACTCAGACACAACCTCTGCATGTCCTTCTCCACAGGAATATAGCTAATATTGTTTCGGAACTATTAATGGAAAATAACCTTTAAAAATAGTGAATCATTGTGACTTATACCTGAAACTTATTAATACTGTGCATTAATTATACCTCCATAAAAAGTTTTAAAAAGACAAAGTGCAAACTGATGGTTACCTAAGGGGAAGGGGGAGGGATAAATTAGGAATTTGGTATTAAAATATACACACTACTATATAAAAAACAGATAACAAGCCAGGACTTTCTGTATAGCATAAAAGTGATACTCAGTATCTTGTAACAACCTATGATGAAAGAAAATGTAAATATATATACATACACGCACACACACATTCATACACATATTTGTACAACTGAATCTCTTTGCTGTACACCTGAAACTAATACAACATTGTAAATCAGCTATATTTCAATAATTTTTTAAAGGTACAAAAGACCTTTGACAAAAAGAGATAATCTAAATTAGGTAAGCAACCTTTTTTCTATAGGTTTATCCTCTGTAATATATTTTTGTTCTCATAGACTCCACCTTCTTTTAAACTATTGATTTAATCCTTAATGTCTATTGATATTAGTGGGCTGTGAACTTTTGAATTTATATCAAGCAGAATAGATCAGTAGAATAAAAATATTTAGTAGTCGAAGTAAAGCTTATTTCATGTAAATATTTACTTCTGACTATCCAGGAGCATTTACAAAGTTATGTATTTCCTTTTCTTGTAAAATGGTGAGTGGATTTTGAATATCAAGAGATTGTATTTCTCTGCTTCATATGTATTTGACATTCAAATTTTGCTACTTAAGTGGACATTTTATGAGCTATGTTTCAACTCTAGTATGACATAAAAATCCTCATAAAGAAGTAGGAATATTTCCTTTGAAATGTTAGCTCCTAGTCAGAGTGAAAGATTAAAGATTATAATACACACATGCTTTTTCCTGTTCTACAGGTGGACGTTGCCATAAGTCCTGTACTGGCCGATGCTGGGGACCCACAGAAAATCATTGCCAGACTTGTAAGTGTTCAACAGTGAGAAAACATAGGCTTGAAATCGTCAAGTAATTTTAATAATTGAAGCTTTTCACACTTCTGGTTATCAGAAACCTGAAAATGAGCTTTCGCTTCTGTGTGGTAGACTAGTTTCTATGTAAGTAACTGCCTAATTTCATTGCTTTCAAGTGAAACATATAATCATTTCTTATATTTTTTTGTGGTTTCTAGATTAATGATATAGCACAGCTGTGGTGATATTAACAATGACTTCAGAGTCTGTACATCAGAGGAAGTAGGAAATCCAAATGTATACAAAATGATAATTAACTGAATTTCAGGTTAACTGACTATTTCAGGTTAACTGACTTTTCCCAAATAGGAACCGGACTATCCATTCACTGGAGAAAGAAAAAAGGAAAAGGATACTGTGTACCCACTCTGTTCTTGGCACAGAGATAAAAACTGTGTGAATTATAAATATAGATTCACTATTAAACACAATGTATCTTGCCTCTAGTGTATATTATTTTTTGTATTAGTTATTAAAATAAGTATGAGGATGATCATCACTGCTAAGATATTTAAAAACAAAGTATACTGAACATAATGACAAATATCTAATGTTTTAACATTCTTAAAGTTGTGATGCTTAAATCAGCACTGAACTTTTGCTAATCTTAAGAAGAAATGTTTTCTTTAAAAAGGAAACACAAAATGCTCCATATAAATGGTAAAGAATTTTCTTCCTGCTGTAATAACAACAGCTCAAATAATAAATGGAAAAGTGTGCGGAGGCTATTTGAAATGTATTTCTTTTTTTAGCATAGAAGACACAGAAAAAATTTTATTAAAAATTTGAACATACAAATATTAGATATTGTGAAAATTTCTTATACTGTTGGATGAAAGTGTAGACTTAAATTAGGTTATTTAATAAAAGCGATGTTTTATGGCAGCAATGTTTTGGCAAGAATTTTAAGCAGGATTCTAAAGTAATATTGGATTACTGTGTGAAATGCACTCACTGTGATATTGGACAAAATATTTTAATGGCATCCTACAAATACAGGAGAGCCTCACTCTACATGTCCCAAGCAAAGAATAATTATTTAGCAGAAAATGTTAATAATATCAAAGGTTAAGAAGTCCTAATAGATAATTAATCCAGGCTGGTCCAATCAGATTCTCTTTCTAGAGAATTTGAACTTGGGATTGACAGGTGCTGGTTACACCACCTTAGAAACTTAAAGAGAGATTAAACTTAGTTGAGATGTCTGTTTTGGAGCCATGTGTATTAATGAGGAGAAATAACCAGTCCTCAGTGACACCAAAGAATAAATCAGCCATGTAGAGGCAAAGGATAATTGAAGAGACAAAGATTTTGACCATTTTTGCTTCCTTGTTCTCTGGTCTTCCTGATGTCCAAATGTACTTCTTTCTTTGGGGACCTTAATAAGTGCAATATTCTAATACATTTGAATTATTTTTGTTACTTGCCACCAAGTTGGGGTGGTAGGGAGCCTTGAGTAAGACAGTTATCAAGCCATAGCTCATGTTATCAAATCATCAGCCACACAATCATTTAATTCACCTAGTTTCTCCAGTGTGGAAATTAAGCTCGCTATAATAACATAAAATTGGCTTAATGGTCACTGTGCCTACTGTACAGAGTGTATCAAATTTAAATTCCACAAACATTTACTTATATCTGATACATGCAAACTCAAATTTTAGAATAGTATTCATTTGCATGGATTTTTATAGTTTATAAAATATTTCCATTTTAAAATTTATTTTCACAATATTTCTATTATTTAAAGAAGTCAGTTATCATTAACCTCATTCCACAATCAGGGAAATGTAAACAGAGGAAATATTTAAGAGAGTTGTTAAATTTACACATGTAATACCTAAGATTTTGACCTAAATGTCCTGAACCCAATACTGTTTCCTGTATACCATGTTGCATAGCAGTTTATGGGACAAGGACACTGGATTTATAGTCAGCCAGACGATAAAAATCTCAGTTGTTTCCACTTTCTAGCATGAGAAAGTGATTTAATTTTTCTAAACCTCAGTTACCATATCTATAAAATGGAGATATTAAACTTACCTCAGAGGGTTATGTCTTTGGAATCAAATTCAATACAATAATAATGTGGTTGATAAGTTTAAATATTTTTGCTGTATACTAAGGATCTAGTAAATAATAGGTAATATTATAACAAACTAAAAGAGATACTGTTAGAAAACTTAATCCAACTTAAATCTGAGTGAATGCACGTGGGAGCAAAACTGCAGACCACTTCCGCCTTGTGAATGATACTGACATAGATGACTGGAGAATAAATAGCAAAAACACTGGAGTGAAGAGAAGGCTGCTTGCCCTTAATACTCACTTCTGTTCTCTGTTTCCTCCTGTGAGTCACTTGAAAGATAAATTACACATCCATATTTATAGAGCCCAGCATCCTGAGGCAAAACTGTATTTTGGAAGTACTCAAAGATGTGCTTATTGTAAGACCTGAAGTTTAGAAATACAATCAGAAATTTTTGAGAATAGACCTTATGAGAGATTCTGTAGAGATATTAGACATCTAGAGAGCTCATGGCAAAGTAACATCCATGAAGAACTTTTTTTTCCAAAGAAATGTAAAATTTTCCTAGCTTCCTTTAGATTGCTGATAGCCCTTCTGTTAGTTACAATATATTATTTACCCTTACACCTACTTCAGATGTACTTATATCTGAGCCTTGATTAAACTTTTTAAAAATCAGACAACAGGCAGGGCAAATATTTGAAAATATCCTGCTTTTATTGACTGAGCATACAAAAATGAATTTTAGGATCTTTAGACATCATCTTTATCATTTACAAATGATTTCTTTCCTTATGACTGAAACAAATTCACTTCAGTGAGGGTTTCTCTGGAGGTATTCAGTTTCATATTTGTCAACTATTTCCTTACTTTTATGAATAATTACTCTTTGAGATTTTGCATATATTAGGGAAGAAAGGTAAAATATTTAAAAGCTTCACACCTTAGCCAAGGACACTGACCTCGAGAATACATATTATTTGCCCCATTATATCAATGCTGACATCCTCCCACAGGGTTTTCTCCTAAAACAGCGAATATGCCAGGAATGATCCTCTGTGTCACTAAATGGTAAGAAGTCATAGTAAAGACAAGTAATTCAGGTCCTAAGAAAACAAGTCCATGATAATGAATGACTTGTTAGGATGAATGAAGCCAAGAGTGGTGATCAGAGTGAAACATCTCTGAACAGAGATATGGAAAAGCAAAAATGGTGATGGCATCGATGATAAGTTTGAGGGAAGGTCTGTAGGATTCAGAAGTTTTAAAAAGAAGAAATAAGGAAGAGGTTTGAGGTTTTGTTTTTAATAGACTTTGTGAAGTGGGACAAGAGTGTTAATAAATGGACAGCTTAGTATTGTAGGGAAGCAAAATTTGCCACCCTAAAATGTGTCTCTTTGGTATGAGGATAAATTTAGGCTATTTTTAAGGCTTGGAAAACTTGGAAAACTTTGATCTTTTCCCTAACTTCCTAAAATAGCGCAGATAGAGAAGCTATCCCATGAAGGGAACTGTGCCCACAGACAACTGTAGCATGAACTAGGTGTATTTGATGAGGAGGCACTTAGCAGTCTGTTTGTTAAAATTCCTCTGAATCCCACTTTCTCTGTGTTCCAAACATTTGCTTTTCTATCTCCATCTCAATTAGCTTCATCCCCTTTGAAGTCCCAAATCACTTTCCCCAACATCCTGCTTTGTCTTTAGCTGAAAATTGTTTTTAAAGTGAGAGTTTTGGCCATTTTGGCGAGACTCAGTTTTATTGGATTTCTTCCATGCATACATGTTATTAACCTTTTATTTAACTTTCTCCTGTTAAGCTACCTCCTGTCAATATAATTTGTAAGCCAGCCAGAAGAATCTAGGAGGATAGAGGAAAATTTTTCTTCCTAGCACTTTGGACAACAGTTCACCATGCATACCTATATTTTTAAATTTTTAGTAAAATTTAGTAACATGTTGCAACTTCTTTTTTATCCTGCTTTGATTGTTACAGTTAGCTTTGATTGCATATTGAAAAATGCAAACGTGCCATTTTCTTCTATGACGTTTGATAACCTTCATACTGTAAACTCTGAAGCCAGCAGCTATTTTAAAAATGTTTTTTTCTAAAATGTTTTAAAAATTAAAATATTTTCTAAACAAATTCCTTTAAAAATTTAGAAAATCTAAAGAATTTTGTAAATATTAAAGCAAGTAAATTGTTCTTGTAGAATCTAGCCAGGTATTCCATCCTATTTTACTCAGGAGTCTGATTTTGTAAAATAACTTAAATTCATTCTTTTAAGATCCTTTTTGATGTTAGAGTATCATGACTCTATAAACCTAACAGAAATATTTCTCACATAGTTGTAAAAGGTCAAAATAGAACTTATGAAGGGTACTGTAGGCCTGCATTTACGTGGAGCCATGACTCAAAAGTTGAAAGTGCTTTTAAGCTCAGTTAAATCATGGCCACATTGCTCACAGCACAGCTTAAGTAAATTGATTCAGTGGATTAATGTACTCATGTCAGGGGAGACAAACTTATCTGCTGTGTGAAATCTGAAGCTTATAGTAGTATTATTTAGTAGGCTTACTGGTAAGAATGACAACTCTCTCTGTTCATGAGAACTGAGTCCTAAGGTTTGGGCTGGAAGGTTTAGGTGTGAAAGAGACTAAGCTTTAAGAAATTAATAATAATGATTAAAGGAACAAAGTTACCTCTGTCCCTGCAAGATATATGAATCACACTTATCTCATTTAAAATAGATAATGCATGTCCTTTTTTATCTTTAAGCACAGTATCAGGCCAGCTTTCTCCAGCCTCCTATTATCAGCCTGGGTGGTTATTTCATTTTGCATGTTTCTTTTGTCATCTCAGTTAGGAACTGTGCTTGGGAGGATGAGGTGGGCATGGATCAAAATATTATAGTTTGATTCCCCCAACCTTATACATTTTGCATTAAAGCAGTTATAGTGGTCTTTAACTGCAGGTTGTATAAGTAAAATTTTCTCAGCTGATTACCACTCAATATATTCTTCAGTTTCTAGTTGCTTTATAAGGGACACTTCTTGCTTAGAAACTAATTGAAAAATGTAAGTGCACTTGACAATATGTTAAAACATTGTTGCCTCTTAAACCAAAATGTCACAGCAAAAAAAAAAAGTGAGGAAATGATTGTTTCAACTTGTTTCATTACATTGATTAATGAAAAGCACTATTTTAAGCAAAAAAACTTCTAGGGGAATTCACTTTTTACTTCTACAGTATTCTTCCTAGCTAGGCTATCTCAAAGTCTTTTTCTTAAATTAAAATAAAATAGCATTGAAATTAATACAAACAGTACCTTTGTTCCAGTGTAGATAATTATGAATGGAGCGTATTATGATATTGGCAAAATAAAAGCTTGTGCCAACCAACACTTTATGTCATTTATTGTTTCTGTACAAACTTTATAGAACATGCTAGGAAAAATTAGAAATTACTTAGCATTTTTCTCATTAATTTATTATACTTGTGCACACAAAATTCGGAGAAGGCAATGGCACCCCACTCCAGTACTCTTGCCTGGAAACTCCCATGGACGGAGGAGCCTGGTAGGCTGCAGTCCCTGGGGTCACGAAGAGTCAGACACGACTGAGCGACTTCACTTTCACTTTTCACTTTCATGCACTGGAGAAGGAAATGGCAACCCACTCCAGTGTTCTTGCCTGGAGAATCCCAGGGGCGGCAGTGCCTGGTAGGCTGCAGTCCATGGGGTGGCTAAGGGTTGGACATGACTGAACGACTTCACTTTCACTTTTCACTTTCGTGCATTGGAGAAGGAAATGGCAACCCACTCCAGTGTTCTTGCCTGGAGAGTCCCAGGGACGGGGGATCCTGGTGGGCTGCCGTCTATGGGGTCGCACAGAGTCGGACACGACTGGAGCGACTTAGCAGCAGCAGCAGCAGCAACACACAAAATTACTTTCAGCAGTTGCAATATATTAAAACATTAGTTTAATAATAGGAAGAAAACCTTGGTCTGGCTTATGGATTCTATTCAGTTCTAGGGTGAAATTTAGAACTAGCTAAACTTACTTTTATTCCTTCTAAAATATAGGTGGAACTTCTTTGAAATGAGTATTAAAATCTAAGAAAAATATTATATCTGTTTCTTCCTCAAAATTTCAGCAAGGAAATGTAGCAACTTGAAACTAAATTGCGTTTTTTTCCATGAAATTTCCAATTTTCCTGTGAATAGTAAAACCAAAATGGAAAATTATGAAAATAATATACTAATTATACTCACATACATGCATACAGTTTGTCTAAAGTGTAATTGTATTTACAATCTTTCTGGAACAAACCCTGTTTAAAAAGAAGGTGTAATACAGTAAATAAATATCCAATTAGAGCAGAGAAAAGCAAGAAGGAGCTAATGAAGAGAAAAGCGCTGAGCCAGCATGCTCAATCAATCAGGATAACAGCGAGCCTTTGTTGAAAGCCAACATCTTTAATTAAAACCCTTGTATTTTACTAATAACTTTGCATGTCCGTAAGCCTTCCTATTGATTTCAATTATTTTCCTTTTTTTGGATTAGTAGTTTCTGGAGATATTGTAAAATTAAGGGAAGCACTACTAATATGCTGCTTATTTTGCTGTACATTGATAATATTTGTTGTAATTGGATAATCTTTCTCAAAGATTTAAAGAAAGTGATGTTCATTTTAGTTATCTGAAATGCTCTTTGTAATACAGTTTAATGTGATTCAGGGACTATCGTTTAAAGCCATGCTAAAAGCTCAAGGGGTAAAAAGAAGTATATACAAAATTGTGCCTGTTCTCTGGAAATGCTCTTGGTACAAGACAAAGCCAAGGAGTGTTTGAAAAGATTGAAAAGAATACCCAACCGGGGGCATCAAGAGATGAGAGATTTAGTCCTAGTTCTAAACTAACTGAGATTCAAGGAATTCAGTTTTCTCAAGTTCCCTTATTGACCAAATAAAAGTTTGAACAAAGATGATTTTTATACATGCTTTTCTGCATAGTTATGATGTTTGCTCTATACAGTCAGCAAAAACAAGATTGGGAGAGAGCTGACTGAAGCTCAGATCATGAGCTACTTATTGGCAAATTCAGACTGAAATCAAAGAAAGTAGGGAAAACTACTAGACCATTCAGGTAGGACCTAAATCAAATCCCTTATGATTATACAGTGGAAGTGACAAATAGATTCAAGGGATTAGGTCTGATAGACAGAGTGCCTGAAAAACTATGGACGGGGTTCATGACATTGTACACGAAGCAGTGATCAAGACCATCCCCAAGAAAAAGAAATGCAAAAAAGCAAAATGGTTGTCTTAGGAGGTCTTACAAATAGCTGAGAAAAGAAGAGAAGCTAAAGGCAAAAGAGAAAAGGAAAGATATAGCCATTTGGATGCAGAGTTCCAAAGAATAGCAAGGAGAGATAAAAAAGCCTTCCTCAGAGATCAGTTCAAAGAAATAGAGGAAAACAATAGAATGGGAAAGGCTAGAGATCTCTTCAAGAAAATTAGAGATACTAAGGGAACATTTTATGGAGAGACGGGCACAATAAAGGACAGAAATGATATGGACCTAACAGAAGCAGAAGATATTAAGAAGAGGTGGCAACAACACACAGAAGAACTATACAAGAAAGGTCTTCATGACCCAGATAATCACAATGGTGTGATCACTCACCTAGAGCCAGACATCCTGGAATGTGAAGTCAAGTGGGCTTTAGGATGCATCACAACAAACAAAGCTAATAGAGGTGGTGGAATTCCAGTTGAGCTATTTCAAATCCTAAAAAATGTTATAAAAGTGCTGCATTCAATATGCCAGCAAATGTGGAAAACTCAACAGTGGCCACAGGACTGGAAAAGGTCAGTTTTCATTCCAATTCCAAAGAAAGTCAATGCCAAAGAATGCTCAAACTACCACACAATTGCACTCATCTCACATGCTAGCAGTGTAATCTCAAAATTCTCCAAGCCAGGCTTCAACTATACGTGAACTGTGAACTTCAAGATGTTCAAGCTGGATTTAGAAAAGGCAGAGGAACCAGAGATCAAATTGCCAAGATGTTTTGGATCATCAAAAAAGCAAGAGAGTACCAGAAAAACATCTACTTCTGCTTTATTGACTATGCCAAAGCCTTTGACTGTGTAGATCACCACAAACTGTGGAAAATTTGAAAAGAGATGGGAATACCAGACCATGTTACCTGCCTCCTGTGAATTCTGTATACAGATCAAGAAGCAACAGTCAGAACTGGACATGGAACAACAGATTGGTTCCAAATAGGAAAAGGAGTATGTCAAGGCTGTATATTGTCACCCTGCCTTCTTAACTTATATGCAGAGTATATCATGTGAAATGCCAGGCTGGATGAAGCACAAGCTGGAATCAAGATTGCTGGGACATCAGCCATATCAGATATGCAGATGTCACCAGCCTTATGGCAGAAGGCGAAGAAGAACTAAAGAGTCTCTTGATGAAAGTGAAAGAGGAGAGTGAAAAGGTTGGCTTAAAACTCAACATGCAGAAAGCTAAGATCGTGGCATCTGGTCCCATCACTTCATGGCAAATAGATCGGGAAACAATGGAAACAATGACAGACTTTATTTCTTTGGGTTCCAAAATCACTGCAGATGGTGAGTGAAGCCATGAAATTAAAAGACGCTTGCTCCTTGGAAGCAAAGTTATGACCAACCTAGACAGCATATTAAAAAGCAGAGACATTACTTTGCCAACAAAGGTCTGTCTAGTTAAAGCTATGGTTTTGCAGTAGTCATGTATGGATGTGAGAATTGGACTATAAAGGAAGCTGAGTGACTAAGAATTGATGTTTTTTAACTGAAGCATTGGAGAAGACTCTTAGAGTCCCTTTTACTGCAAGGAGATCCAACCAGTCAATCCTGGAGAAGTCAGTCTTGAATATTCATTGGAAGGACTGATGTTGATGGTGAAACTCCAATACTTTGGCCACCTGATGTGAAAAACTGACTCATTTGGAAAGATTCTGATGCTCAGAAAGATTGAAGGCAGGAGGAGAAGGGGATGACAGAGGATGAGACGGTCGGATGGTATCACTGACTCGATGGACATGAGTTTGAGTAAGCTCCAGGAGTTGATGATGGACAGGGAAGCCTGGCATGCTGTAACCCATGGTGTCACAAAGCACTGGACACAACTGAGCATTGAACTCAGCTGATGATATTTGCATGTGGGCACACACAGTGATTAGCGATAGATATAGATGATACAGATTTTTGCTCAGATATTTTGAGGAAATATTTTATGTTAGTTTTAGCCTATAGACAGTGATTTTGTATACCCAGAATGCTTGAGGCATTCACCTGGGCCACTACTACATGTGATGAGTCCCTACAGGTATTTTCTGGATCTGAATCAACCTTGTGGCTGGACCTACCCTTGTGGTTCTTATTATAATTGCAAGACATACCTTGGCAGTAACCATCAGGTAACTTTGAAAAAGTGTGGTTTATTATTCGCAGGACAAGGAGGTATGGCAGGCTCAATGGCTGCACAGTGAGGTCACATGTAGAGAGAAAGTGTAGACCTGTAGCCCTGTCTTTGTTGGAGTTATGGGTGAGTACTTAGGACTTTATGTTCATTCACTCTTTACTGGTCAGTTTAAAATATAGCAGCAGGAATTTAGGTATGGAAAGAGAAAAGTGAGGTCACTTAAAATGTCAGTTATCTGGGTTACCTAAAGCTTTTTCCTAAGAGGGAACTTCATGAGCAGGTGCAGTCTGGCTTCTCATCTATGTGTTTACTATCATCAGTGTCATACACCTGGAATATGTTGGTTTGAGATGAATGTCTTTGAAGTGGATGTCTCAGCAATCAAGGGCTTCCTGGTGGCTTAGATGGTAATGATTATGCCTACAATGTATGAGACCTGAGTTCAATACATGGGCAGAAAGATCCCCAGGAGAAGGGCATGGTAACCCACTCCATTATTATTGCCTGGAGAATTTCATGGACAGAGGAACCTGCAGGACTGCCGTCCATGGGGTCACAAAGAGTCGGACACAACTGAGTAACTAACACTTAGCAATCAAAAGCTTGTATGCTTGCTAAGTTGCTTCAACTGTGTCCAACTCTGTGCAGCCCTATGGACTGTAGCCCACCAGGCTCCTCTGTCCATGCAATTCTCCAGGCAATAATCCTGGAGTGGGTTGTCATGCCCTTCTCCAGGGGATCTTCCCAACTCAGAGATTGAACCCATCTCTCCTGTGTCTCCTGCACTGGCAGGCAGGTTCTTTACCACTAGCGCCACCTGGGAAGCCACAATCAAAAGCTTAATGTCAGGCATTTACACTACAGGAATGCAAACTGTGGGTTGGGTAGAAGCAGGTAACCTAGCAGTGAGATCAGAGAGAGTACTACACATCTGAAGGATTATTGAGAGGGCATTGAGAAGAAAAGTCAGAAATATCTGAAAATTTTATGATTAGAAGCATTTTGTGGGTTTTCCCTAGCAGGTCAGTGATTAAGAATCCACCTTGCAATGAAGTGAACATGGAATCAATCCCTGGTCAGGGAACTAAGATCCCACATGCCATGGAACAACTAAGCCCATGTGCTGATACTAATGAGCCCATGAGCCACAGCTAGAGAGTCTGTGCACCTCAATGAAAGATCCCAGGTGCCACAGCTAAGACCTGACACAGCCAAAAAAATAAATAAATATAATAATTTTATTATGGTAGTAATAACAATTTATTCTGAATGCTTTGTAGCAAAAGAGTTGACTGTCATTAGAATAACTATCTTTAACTATACAAGAGAAGATTTCAAAATGATCTACATGTGACATGAGAGTGTCTTCTAATTAATAGAACACTCATTATAGTCACTGTTAGCTACTCTCATGATTAGGGAGTTGGGCAAGCCTGGAGAAAAATATCCTCCTTAGAGTTCTGCCTTGCATTAATCTGAGATATATCATCTATTTGCTGATTTAATTGATTCAGCTGTAGGAAGACTTAAGTAAGTGGCACTGGGATGAGAAAGAAAAGAAGTGGATACTGGATACTTGTCAATTGTGCTTATGTCAAGTAACATTTTTACTTGTTATATTAGAATAAATGTGAATTCGCAAAATATCAGATGTATTCCATTTCTCAAGCCAATAACAATTTTATTGATAATTTGACAGTTTATAATGGTATCATGGATACTTCTTGTCATTGACATAGATATTTTCAAGAGAAATAGCAACTATACTAATTTATGGTGAAGTAATAAAAGATAGACCCAAAGTCTCATTTTCACACATCACTGATGATATTTATTTTGCAGTTATCCAAAGTCTTTTGCCCATGAATGTTTTTCTTAATGGAGCAGTTACAGGATTATGACTACAAGAATAACTCGGGTTTTGCTCTGTTTTGAATATTTCTTGAACTCAGATAACTGTTACCCCAAAAGATTATTTTTCTTAACAATGAGGATGTTGCATGTATTGAAGATGTATTTAATTTCATCGACTAGGGAAAGGATGGAGATGAGAGACAGACTCTGACACAGGTAACTGTGGATAATTTAAAATAAAAATCAAACCACAATATTTTGCCAACAGAAAATATTTTACCAAGTCTACCAACAGAAAATTTAAATAAATGGCGAGTTACCACATTCCAAGATGTGGGGCCCGTACAAGGAGGGGACTCATAGGATGAAAATGTCAGTTCTTCCAAAATTAAGCTTTAATTTAACCTTCTGTCAATTCTCAATGTTTTGCTTTTAATTGAACAAAAATGGTCTAAAGTATTCCTGGAAAATATATTTAATAAATTACCCCCACACTTAAAAGGAAGAGCTATGTGTAAGGACTTTTCCCAAGTATTAAAGTGTTATCAAGTAGTAAGTATGAAAACAGTATTACATTAGTTCAGAATGGAATTAACTCAATGGAATATAATAGAAAGTCCAGGTGCAATATAAAGTCTATACAGTAATTTGGTTTCTATAAAGTTAGCATTTTAATGGAAAATATAGAGATTATTCAATAAATGGTGTTGGATCAAATGGTTCATAGTATGGGGAAAAAAAATAATAATAGGGGGTTTCCCCGGTGGCTCAGTGGTAAAGAATCCGTCTGCAATGCCAGAAACCCGGTAGGATTCCTGACATGGAAGATCCCCTGGTGACAGGAACAGCTACACACTCCAGTATTCTGGCCTGTAGAATTCCATGGACTGTATAGTCCATTGGGTTGCAGACAGTCAGACACGACTGAGCAACTTTCAGTTTCATGGAAAAAATAAAGTTAGATCCCCACCGTAAAACAAAACATGAGATTAATTGTACATTAAAGTTTAAAGGCATCAAATACAATAGATTATAGATGGATTATAGACTAAAAGTTTAAAAAGCATGAAATAACTCAAAGTACTAGAAAAATACAGGTAAAAGTTATGATATGATGATTTGTTTTTAAACATGACATAAAAATTAGAAATTTTAAAAGAAGAAATATGCACTGTTTAATATACACAATGGAATACTACTCAGCCATTAAAAAAAATACATTTGAATCGGTTCTATTGAGATGGATGAAACTGGAGCCCATTATACAGAGTGAAGTGAGCCAGAAAGAAAAGCACCAATACAGTATACTAATGCATGTATATGGAATTTGAAAGATGGTAATGGTAACCCTATATGTGAGACAGAATAAGAGACACAGATGCATAGAACAGTCCTGTGGACTCTGAGGGAGAAGGTGAGGGTGGGACGTTCTGGGACAATAACATTGAAACATGTATATTGTCATATGTGAAGCGGAACACCATTCCATGTTCTATGAATGGGACGGATGCTCAGGGATGGAGCGTTGGGATGACCCAGAGGGATAGGAAGGGGAGGGAGGTGGGAGGAGGGTTCAGGAGGGGGAGCACATGTGAACCCATGGCTAATTCATGTCAATGTCTGGCAAAAACTACTACAATATTGTAAAGTAATTAGCCCCCAACTAAAATAAAAAAAAATAAAATAAAAAAAAAATAAAAGAAGAAATATTATTTTAAATACATTATAGTATTTTTATTTTTAAAACAAAAGATTTTATTAAAATTTAAAAGAATTAAAATTTAAGCAAGAAATTTATAAAAATGTTTTTCTTCACTTATAATCAATTACATACTTTTTTAAAACTAAGTATTTTCACAATTAGATTGTCAAAGTTACAAAGAATGGTAATTCCTTTATCGTTAAGGATTAAAGATATCAGTGAGAATTAAAAATATTATATGTAGACAGACACAGTCTCTATTACTATCTTAAAAACTTTTGGTTGTGTATTTTGTGCTGTCTTTATTGTCCTACTACCATTGAGCTATAACAGGTAGATTGACCTATAGATACCCACAAAGATGACATTGGTTATTGCTACAATAGCAATTGTACAAAGATCAAATTGCCAACATCCATTGGATCATCGAAAAAGCATGAGAGTTCCAGAAAAACATCTATTTCTACTTTATTGACTATGCCAAAGCCTTTGACTGTGTGGATCACAACAAACTGGAAAATTCTGAAAGAGATGGAAATACCATACCACCTGACCTGCCTCTTGAGAAATCTGTATGCAGGTCAAGAAGCAACAGTTAGAACTGGTTGAAACAACAGACTGTTTCCAAATCGGGAAAGGAATACATTAAGGCTGTATATTGTCACCCTGCTTATTTAACTTATATGCAGAGTATATCATGCGAAATGCTGGGCTGGAAGAAGCACAAGCTGGAATCAAGATTGCTGGGAGAAATATCAATAAACTCAGATATGCAGATGACACCACCATTATGGCAGAAAGTGAAGAACTAAAGAGCCTCTTGATGAAAGTGAAAGAGGAGAGGGAAAAAGTTGGCTTAAAACTCAACATGCAGAAAGCTACGATCATGGCATCCGGTCCCATCACTTCATGGCAAATAGATCGGGAAACAATGGAAACAATGACAGACTTTATTTTGAGGGGCTGCACAATCACTGCAGATGGTGACTGAGGCCATGAAATTAAAAAATGCTTGCTCCTTGGAAGAAAATCTATGACCAACCTAGACAGCATATTATAAAGCAGAGACATTATTTTGCCAACAAATGTCCGTCTAGTCAAAGCTATGGTTTTTCCAGTTGTCATGTGTGAATGTGAGAGTTGGACTGTAAAGAAAGCTGAGCATTGAAGAATTGATGCTTTTGAACGGTGGTGTTGGAGAAGACTTCTAGAGAGTCCCTTGGAGTGTAAGGAGATCCAGCTAGCCAATCCTAAAGGAAATAAGTCTTGATTATTCATTGGAAGGACTGATACTGAAGTTGAAACTCCAGTACTTTGGCTACCTGATGTGAGGAACTGACTCATTGAAAAAGATCCTGATGCTGGGAAAGATTGAAGGCAGAAGGAGAAGGGGACAAGACAGGATGAGATGGTTGGATAGCATCACCGACTCTATGGACATGAGTTTGAGCACACCTTGTGAGCTGATGATGGACCAGCAAGCCTGGAGTTCTGTAGTCCATGGGGTCTCAAAGAGTCAGACACGACTGAGTGATTGAACTGAACTGACCTGATTGCTACAATAAGAATTTTTTTTTAATTTTGCATATTTATAGTGACATATTTCTCAAAAAACATGTATTACTTGTGTAGAATTTTAAAAAAGAAAAGAGCAACAATAATTATATTCCTTTTATTATGACTTTTTTGTAATTTTTGAAGAGGTCCAATTTTTTTTTACATCATAGAGATGATAATTTTAAAGATATATCAATAATTCATAACAGCTTTAAATAATATCTATAGATAACATTATTTCTTTTAAAATATGCATTATTTTATATAAAAACTTTACTTGAAGAGAATCTCACTTATTGTTTTATATTGGCCTTCATCTGAAAATACCACCATGCAGGACAAATTCAGACTTAACTACCCTAAATTTTCAGTTATGATGATGGGGATAAGTATGGCCTTTTGGCTAAGATCAAGTGAAGTAATATAAACTGGGAATCACCAGTCTCAATGGTACAACTCTGGAGGGAGAGCACTGTGGCAGGCACTGTTGCACAATGGTTTTCCATAGCCTTTGGGATCATAAAACCTCAGAAGAAGAAAATTTAATCTCCAGTGACTTTACATCCCTGAATTCATTAGAAGGCCAATTTTCTGCACATATATAAAAGAAGCACTAAGATTAGTTTCCTAATTTCCTATTTTGACGATTGTCTTTGAAATTCTATAATGCTCTCCAACAACTGGATGTAACTTGTTAGTGGATTGTAAAGTCACTTTTGTGGACCCTGACCAACATTAATTTTTTATGGAAGGAGAATAGATTAGAAGAAAATAAACCAGATTAAAATACAATAGACAGTATCAAAATGCTTTACCCATAATCAAGGTCAATATAATGCCTTAAAACTTTTCATCATGGATATGTGTATTGAGCCATGATGTAAAATGTTTGTACATTTGTGAATTGTGATGAAAAAAAGTTAGACAAACACTGGAAAGGAGATCGTTTAACTTTTAAGCAAGCAAGATTATCCTTAAAAAATATAATCTCAAACATATCTTCTATAAGAATAAAAGTAATATTTTGAAAACATTGTTTTTGTATATGATTGAAACGTGTTTCTGGTGTAACTATTTTAGGTGGCTTTAAAAATCTTTGTTATTACTGAGACATGGACTTGAAGTTGGACCCTATTTGGGATTCAGTTTTCTTCTCTGTAAAATCAGTAGTTAAAAGTCAGTCCTATATAAGGGTTCTTAAAATGCTAAATGTAATCTTATTTCTATGACTTTGTCAAAAGTTTGAACAGTATTTGAATAATATCTTAGTTTTCATTGCTCATCATTTGCAATCATGTTGTTATGTAAAATGACTCTAGGACAAATTGTTTTTCTACAGTTAAAGAAGATATGTATCGATCATTTTAGTTATTCACATTTTAAGTGCCAGATGCGAAGATAAAAGGTGAAAATAAATTGATTTGTGTCTCAAAAGTTTTGTATTCATGATATAGACAGTTACAGAAGTACCCAGTTATAACATAATGGGGTTAGGGCTGTAATAGTAATCTGTATGCCATGAAATAAGATCACCAAGAACAAAGTTTGATGGGGATGCAAAGTAAGGGGTTCTGGATAAAAGAATCAATGAAAGATTAACAAAAGAGATTTCTATTGACTTGACCCTTGAAAATGTGTAAACATTAGATAGGCAGAAAAGAAGTTTAAAATATAGAAAAAAAAATAAAGACAAAAAGGAGGCACTTTAAGAAATAGACCCTTGAGTTTATAATGAGGCCTTGTAACCAACCAATTTGGCTGTGAGAGAGAGAAGAGAAAAAATTTGAGATTGGATTCCAAGTTAGAAGTTGAATCAATTAGATCAATGATGGGAGTAGTCACTGAGATCAAGAATGTAGGCAGAGGTTAGTACTGCAAGCTGGATTGAGGATGGAAATAAAAGCTTAGTTATGTCCTTTATG